>VZTN01000975.1:1727-36582 GCA_013400515.1 Erpornis zantholeuca
TCAATCCTTTCCCAGCAGCATATTTATTTAAAGAGCTGGAAGATTTACTTTCTTTGTAAACAAATTCATAATTCATTGCTAACAATGAAATTTAAAACAAATGTTTTCCACCCATTAGATAAAAGGCAATTTTAGAAGTAAAAGCTTATGCCAGAAGTGCTATTACTTCTTTAGCTCAGTTCTAACCAATTCATTGAGACCAAACCTAACACAGGAATATTCTTGGAGTATATATATAGTCTTTAGTCATAAACTCTACAAAAATACTTGAACTTGGAAGTGGCAACTAAACTAACACAGGGATTTGTCCAGTTAGGTTTTTAATAGGTATAAGAATGGAAACTCCATTCTTATATGGAAGTTTATGTCTCTGGGAAATTTATGTTGGTGTTTTACCACCCTCACACTTAAAAATCTTTTCAGTATGTTTGATTCAGTGTCCATTGCATCATGTAGTTTCAGTGAATGTCACTGAGAAGTCTGACCCTCTTTTTTACACTTCCCTTAAATAGATGATAAGGAACATTCCCCTGAGCCTTCTCTCCCCTTAATATGAACAACCCCAACTCTCAGACTCCCTTCAAATCACAAGTGAGTCCATAAGAAAAGTTTTTTCTCTAAAATATATTTAGGAAAGGGCAGAATACATCAGAGAAAGAAGGCCACACATACACATGCATACACAGAAAAAGAAGAAGAAGCAAAAAAGGGACTACTGAGTTTAGAGGAGAAGGCAGTGCATGAGGGAATAGATACTCTCTGCAGCCTGCGGAACACACATGCCAGAGAAGAGAATTGAGAAGGAACAGCAGAGAGAAACTACTACATCCTAACTGCAAGGTCAACCCACTACCCTAATCTAAAATAAGAAAAAATACCAATTATCAAGTCAATTATTATATCACCTAATTTTTTTTATAATTGAAATAAGAATCCCCCACATTTCTAGATCATAGATGCATATATTAGGAGAATGGTATAGAACTACTCTAACACTGATATGCTTTAACTGAAGTGGATATTGAATATTCCCTTTACACTACAACTAAATATCTTCTGGTGCACAAATACATTTACAACAGTTTTTGCTACTTTAGATAGTATATTCCTCTCTGGAAGGAGAGGTTTTGTGGACAAATTGCAAGCTTCACAACAACTTTTTCAAACCCTTTAAATCACTTAAACTTGGTCACGGAGGTGAGCAGCTACAGTGTTATTGTGATCAGCAGCAAAGTGCTCTGGGTCCTAGTGGGGTGCACAGAGCGGGTGACAAAATTGGCTCATGATGGAAGAGATACAAGACAGTCACAGAAAAATGTATGTTGCTATAGAGAAAGAAATACTAAGTGAAGAGAAGAATGAAGCAAATAAACACTGAGTGAATGGCAAAAGTCCAGCTTCACACCACCTGCATGAGAATAGACGGAACTGTAGATACTCAACTAAGAGAACTCTAGGCCACTCCATTCTGGTAGGAGTTTATCACTCCTAAGTGAATGGATCTTGGCAGAGCTGCATCTATAATACTCACTCCTTTCAGAAAACCTATCTCCCTAAACAAGATTTCAGACCACAAATTGGCCTGGATCAAACTCAAATTCATGTGAATAAAGTTAAAAAGGATAATGAAAGTAGACAGAAGAGACAACTGAAATAATGTTGCAGTAACTGTAAGTATCCTAATTATTATGTTCTTTTTTTAAATCTCAGTCTTTGCACTGTTTTTCCTTGCTTTCACTTAGATTTGTTTTCCCTTTAATAAATGTAATGGAGTTCAATGTAAATAGCTGAGTAACTCAGCTCGTAAATGGGGTTGAACTTCAGTAAAGCCATTCAATTTCTGCCTCTGACAGTCAAACAGAGCAGATTCCGATTGCATCTATAGTATAAGTGAAAAAGTGTGTCTTTCCAAGAAACAAAACCTTACTTAAATACCTCATAGACGAGACAGACGAGTTTGTTCATTTAGGTCTAGCAAAACAAAATAGTATAAAAGGGAAAAAAATACATGAGCCTAAATAGGAACAGTTTGCTAATTCTTGTTTCTCTGTTCCAATAATTATATTGCTATGTTAGTTAACACACTTGAATAAATTCTGAGGGTAGTGACTGCAGGAATTGCCATCTCTTTATTGTTTTAATGAGAATGAAAGATCTAATTCCACACACACTGAGCTTGAAATTGCATCAGCTATCTCTGAAACATTATGATGAGCTAATCACCAAAGATTATTATTCTTAGGAAAAAACAGTTGTAATACAACAAGATTTTTAATAAACCAACAGGTGGAGATAATAAAGGTACAATAGCCGAAGTTAAGTTCTTATTACATGATTTTTAGTCCCAACATTGTATCCTTAGAATGACTTTTCTGCCTGCAATTTCCATTAGCCCATAAAAGACAAGTTACAAAGAACAACAAGCATAGTACTTGTACTGATTTAACATTTTTCCAGTGAAAGAAAATACTCAAGAAAAACTTATTAACCACTGCATTTCTGGAGAAATGTTTGTGTTCTATTTCTTTGCATGTTCCATAGTAGACACAGCCATCAGATTCTTTCCAGACACTAAGCATTTTTAAGTTTTTTTTTGGTTTACATATTTGAAAAATAGCACTGTTATTAACATTTAAAAATGAACCCAGATAATTCCAGCTTTGAATACGACCAGGAACAACATTTGTAAATTAGAGCCATTAAAATACATTTCCTTCCAGAGCCTTCACAAAAAGAGCACTGAAGGAAATAGAGTATCTCAAAATTTTTCCCCAGGCCTTTGAAATCTTTCAGTGTATCTTACATGATTTACCTCATGTCCTGCCTTTCACTTCTCTGTCAATTTGCATCTATGATTTAGTTAGAAGATTTTCAATCTGCTTCAGTGATTCAAAACAAAATATTTCAAATTATCATTAAATATCAGTATCTTATTTGATTCAGCATTGAGAAAGCATGTAGTAGACCAGTAAAAGCTATTTTGGGGCATATAGCATAAAAACAACAGGCTAGTGAACAGATTTTAGGTGTTTGATAAAGACATAGGTGGAACAGACCAAAGATGAGCTGTTAGCTCCATATTCTGCAACAATAGACAAACGCTAAAGAAAATAAATGAAATCAGTGGTCAAAAATGGAAAGAGTAAAAACAGGTTAACTTCAGAGACTTTTAATCTTAATTACACTACTGCCATCTGGATAAAGAATTCAATCTGAAAATTGTAGATTGTGTTTTAAAATGGTTTTTCTTTGTCCTTTCCTAATATGCACATTTGATACATATTTCCTCATATCACAAACCTTTGCTTCATTCTCATATCTCTAACCAGTAATGGTTACAGTTACTTGATTACACTGGTAATCAAGCTCAGGTGTCTTTACAAAAAACCCAAGCAGAATGAAATCTTTATCAATTTTTTTTTTTTTTTTTTTTGTGGGGTAAGAAAAATCAGGTTTCACATCTCTCAGGTATTGCTAGGAAATGAAAGAATTAATACTGTTTTGATACATAAATATTCAATTTCATAATGACCATATATGGAAACTGTACAAAAATGCACCTAATTCAGGCTAGACAGGCAACTATATATATTTTAATTTTTCGTTATTAATTCTTTGTATTGTTGTTCTATACCATTCATAGAAAGGAAGAGGAGTGCCCAGCTTAAAACACCAGCAAAAAATCAAAGCTGTGAATTTTATCAATTATTGCTGCAATTTTAGTGTTGTTGCACTATTTGTTAACTTGATTGGTGACAATGTCTTAAAGTTTTTTTAATCCCTTTATTTAGAAAGAAAACTAAAGCTTATTTGGAGAAATACCACCAGGCTGTAGTGGGAGGTATAGTTTCCAAACCATAAAACATTACTAATATTGAGAGTAAAAAACTTAATAACAAAGCAGTAGTTACTGCTGCCAAGGCTATGGTGATAAGATTCTTCTAAGAAAGTTTTTTCCCTTTCTCTTTTCTTTTATATAATTTTAAAGAGTGAGATGTAGCAGTGTGCCCATTAAAAGCAGAGGTTTCTATTACATCAAAGCCTCCAAATATGGGCATACAGCCAGAATTTTCCATCTTCCCTAGGTCATGGTTGGTTCTCCCATGAGAACCCTACCTCTGACCTATTGGACCCCTGACCTTTAGGTTTTCCATACCTCTATCCTCACTGGACAATGCCTCATGTAATCACACCCATCTAACCTGATAAAAGGCCACTGCTTCCAAAGCCACGTGCTCCTTCACTTCTACCCCTGGGGTGAGTGTGCTTGCCTCAGGTGATTTTAGTTTCCTACTTTCATGTTATTAAACCTTTTATTTTAGAAGAAAGCGATTGTTGCCCATCTCTCCTTTTAAGCTTCACTGCCCATCTCTCCTCAAGCTCGCTGGAGAAGCCACCTTCAAGGTAGTTACTTAACTGCTGCTGGGAGCCTATCTTCCTGGTCAAACCCATCAAGGCTACTAAGTAACAATGACCATTTATGGAAACTCTACAAAAATGGGCCTAATTCAGGCTAGATGGGCAATTATAATTTGTTAACATAATATAAACATTATAAAATTCACTTTATATGTCTATAAACTACATGATGGTGATCGCAATCTGAGAAAATTTAGGTAAAATACTGTAAAGCTTAGGCTTCCCCAATACTCAGCCCTAACAACAATCTCCAATATAGAAATGCAGAAACTCAAAAAAAGGTGGGAATAAATTCCTAAAGAACAAGCTCATGAATTATATCCCAGTATTTTTTGCCCTGAGGCAGGGTAAAAATTTCTTACCTCGGCAGTTGGGTAAAGGGCTACTCCACTGCCCATTGCTTCGACACTGTGCTCGAGAAGCACCCTGAAGTAAGTATCCAGTGTTGCAGGTAAAATTTACCACATCGTTCAAATTGAACTCACTGCCATTAGTCATTCCATGAGCTGGATTCCCAGGATGGCCACACGTGATTGCTGTTAGAAGAATAATAGGCAGGTTAGCATCTAAGTGAAAGGTACTGAGCCATGGAATCACTTGCAGGTTGGAGCTTTTTGGCATTTTGGTTCTTTGTTTTGGGGTTTTTTTCCCTTCTGAATTTGTCTTTGACATTTATACAAGGCATATAAGAAAAAGAATAGGATATATTGAGAAATCTTAACTGGGAAGAGAAAAAATTAATTTTTTCAAAAGAACACTTAGAACCTACTTTTTACCTTATGCTGAAAGCTGTAATAAAAATAAATATAAATCTCTATTTATTTATATACATATATACACAAAATATATGCATTTTCACACACATTTGATATGTATCAGACCTTTAAAAATGCACATAAAAATTCCAACTAATACAAATAAAGGAAAATATTTATTCCCAGCAAACTCGAACATCTAGTAGTGCCAAATGATTTTGATGCCCTATTTCAGAACATTCTGGAGTTATGAAGCATTCCAGTTGCAAAGATCTTGCATTGTTTTGCTGAAATAGTGATTCTTTTAATGTGATTTTCTTATGACAATAAAGAAATCATTTTTGAGAGTCAATCTTTCCCATTTTATTTATTATGTGTGTTGATTTTGCTAATATAGAACTCATAAAATAAGCTTATTATGGTGAAGCTCTAGCTTTCCACGTGACAAGATATTAAAATATTATAGGAAAATACAGAAAAGCATAGATACTGACAATGTAAAATCAGAATGTACATATACACATGCACAAACACAGACCTTCTCAACCCTGTGCTAGTGACATTTATCATACTCGAATAAATAATGTGTACACAGGTTTGTTTTTTGCTTTGATTCTGTTGTGCTGCTACTCACAAGGAACTAAGAAAATTTCTTATTTCCTATTAACTCTCAACAAGCAACAAGTGGAAAGATCGTTCAGAAAATACTTGGATGAAGTGTGGTCCAACTGGTTATCCAGTAAAGAGACAGGGAAAGACCTGTGTGTCACAAATGTTGCAAAGTGAAGCAGGCTGACTTTCATATGAAACTAAGAAGCTTAAGTAGTCATGGGTGGAGAACTACAAAGGCTTCCTTAGATATTAATTTTTTAAGATTACAATGTCTGGTACTTTACAAATCTGAAAATCCTTCCAAATGAAATTAAAAGTATAAAAAGATGTGATCTTCTGTAAAAATCTCACAAAATAAAGACCAATTTTGGGCAAATTTTATAGGGCACCGCCCTTAATATCTTTGTAATATCTCTGCCATTGTACTGGATCTACCTGAGATGGATGTCTTACAGTGCTGTGCTTTGTATCGGTACCTAGAAAGGTGTTGATAACTCCCGAGTGTTTTGGTACTGCTGAGCAGCACTGCACAGCACCAGTGCTGTCTCCCCAGCATTCCACCTTCCCACCAGCAGGCCAGGAGTGGTCACGACCTTGCCAGGGGATATAACCAGGTCAGCTGACCAAATGGATGTTCCATACCACATGATGTTTGCTCAGATATAAAAGCTAAGAGGAAGTAGGAGGAAGAGGCAAGGCAGGGTGGCGGTGGGGAAGGAGGGGAGGTATCATCCATTATTTACATTTATGTTTTGGAGCAATCATTACACATGCTGAAGCCCTCTTTCTTGGGAAGCAGACAGACGTTGCTTGCTGATGGGAAGTAGAAAATCAAAATCTTTTTTTTCTTTGCTTGCACATGCAACCATTTTTTTTTGTTTTAGTAAGCCTCCATCTTGTTTTCTTCCCATCTCTTTCTGAGGAGGGGAGTGAGAGTAGCTCAGTGGCCACCTGGCATCCAGCCAAGGTCAACTCACTACAGCCATACTTCTAGTTCATGCTTCACAATGCTCAGTCAGAAGAATATTTCAGTAGAGCACATTTCTAGCATTGGTGAACAGTATGTTTTCACTTTACATATCAGAAATAAAAGTCTCATTTGTATGAGAATCTCTTAAAAATAAGTAAGTTAATTAAAGGAGGAAAGTCATCTGAAGTTTGGAGGCTCTTGCATGGCTTTTTAGTCTGCCACATAATTGCCTTGCTAAATTTTCTGTCACTGATTATTTAGTTAACCTGCTACAGGCACAAGAGACAGAAGCAGTGTATAATTGAAGAAGGGTGCCCCAGAATTGACCCGGATTTATTTTCTGAAAATATCAAGGTAATATCATACGTAACAGCTCAGTTAAAAGCATGGCTTTTTAGTCTGTCAGTCTTCTAAGCAAAAGAAAACCAATGGAAGCGTTAGGCAAACTCTATTAACAGAAACTGATGCCAGTTCTTCTCATAACACTAATGATAACATCCATTTAGGAAGCAACAGCCTCCTGCCCCTCCCCACCCCAGCTTTGCCCCTTTCTCTTGAAGGGATTTTATTCACTGCACAGTCAAATGAATGCACTAATAGTAAGAATGTTAGCTAGTGACATTTCTCCTTTGATGAATATAAATCACCTGAAGATATAAATAGAATTTTAAAAGGATGATGACACTGCCATTTATACCGATAGAAATTTTCATTTTACCCTAAGATAGAAAATACTGAACATTTAGAAATCTAACATGGATTGAACAGAAAAGTTGAACATCTTAGTGACTCTCTCTGTGTAGACAACAACACTTCTGTCTGAATTGCAGACATCTTAAAAATGCAGCACTGAAATAGTTTATAAAAATACTCCACTAAAAATAACAAAAATACATATAAAAATGGGACTCTTTAATAAAACTGAAATGAAAAGGATATAAAATCAACTACATAATAAAGTAGAAAAATAAAAAACAGATAAACTGGACTTGACTGATTAAATGGCTGATGGTTCAGATGGTCAGATAACCTGCCACACAAATGAAGAAAGAACTAGAGAAGGAAGGACTCAGCAATTCTAGCAATTAATTTTGTGATTTTCAAAAACAGGTGAACTAGGAAAATATTAAAGGCTGTAAAAAAGGTAACATCTTTTCTACCAGATGTAGCATAACCCAATGCTATGCCTTGGCTTGCATTGGTAGATCAACTTGAGGCCAGTTTTAAAAAACAGGCAGTTACCATCAGAACTGCACAGATGAACACTAGTCCAGCTTTGTCCTTCAAGCAATGAAAATACACAAAGGAATTTTTTGCACCTGGTGAAAAAATAGGGGAGAGGCTCAGCAAGCCCACATTTGACGTAACAACTATACCTGCACAAAGAGAAATTGACAGATTAAGTTACATAGCTGCAGCCTGCTATTCAAACCCCTTCAGTGTCTATGTCATCCTGTTTCTGAAACACCCACCAGAAATCAGAAGTTAATGAAAATATGAACAAGTGAGTGCTAAGTTAGAAACTGGATCGTAACAACGCTTGTCATTGACAATAGGTCCAATAAATATCTGATCTGAACACAAACTCTTTCGAACATCCAATCCACTGTTAATGTTCAATTATGTTTAAAATAGTAGCAATAATTCAGCAAAAAATTAATTGTACTTACGGACACAAACAGGAGTTTGTCCAGACCACTTGTGATCCTGTAGGCAAATTCTGACAGATGTACCAACAAGTCGAAAGCCAGGATTACACTGGTAGACTACAGTGTCGCGGTAACTGAAACCATCTCCACTAATATGACCATTTACAATTGGGTCTGGAGAGCCACAGTGACCAGCTACAATAAAAGAACAACCCATTAAAAATGTGTATTTTGATAATACTTGCCAAAATTAACAAGAAAAAAACCCAAAATTTCAACTTTCCTTTCAATAAACAATATATTTAGAGTCAACTACTATATTGTGCAGAACAAGTTCTCAGGTATGAAACCCACAGATGACATTTCTTCTACTTTTTTGAAGAAGAAAACCATGAAATAGAGAAATGAGAATTCTATTCTGAAATAATAGTATGGGTTTGAGAGTTAAAGACCTCACATTTCTCTGAGGATAAAGACAACCTTACTAATGCACTTCACTTTTAAAAAGAACAGAAGTTGGGTATTTTTGTTGTACTGACCTAACTGCAAAGCAATATAAAGAAGAGCTTACTATAATTGTGACATGAATATGAATTTATAAGCATTTTCCAGATAGATGAAGGCATGAACAGGAAGGAATGTCTGGCAGCACTGTTTCCTCCTTATTTCAGCTGCTGTTAAAACAATACAGAATGCATTATTCCAGGATAATAGCAGTCTTGGCACTGAAGAAGCAAAGTAATGATTTAATTCATTCTGGATGCTTCATTATGTTTGAAAACAGAGTTGCTGAGCAGAAAACTATTTCTCTTTACTGATTAAGCAGGAGAAAAAAGTTCTTTTTTTTGTGGTGACACTGATTAATTACAACTGCAGTACTTTCATCTGAAACTGTGGTAAGTCCTCATTTTGAGAGGTGAGGACTGGGACCTAAGGCTCATGACTGCAGCTACAACAGGTCGTGTGTGTGATCTCTTCTATTTCATGAGGGCTGTATCCATCAACAGCAACTTGTTTGTAACTTCTTCAGGATTCAAACTCCTTTCTAATAAAGCCCCTTTAATAATGCTAGGGATTATATTTCATTCACACCTAATTGCTCCTCTAAAATATTATAAGGATAAAACACACCACTTGATTAGGTTTTACATACATACAGTACTATAAAAATCCTAATTGTAGGATTGCTGATGCCTCTAAGAAGGCATTGTGGCATTGTTCTGCAAATTTGAGGAAGAAGTACAAATGTTTCTTTTCATTTGTTATACAGCTACTTTTCCCCTTACAACAGAGTATATGGCAACAGAGGACACTGAAAGCATATTTTTCTCCTTGAAATGTGTCATGGAATAATTTACCTTATTGTTCTCAGTCCAAATTAGTAATATGCTCCCCTTTACCCTTCTCTCTCCTCCAGCCTCACTCAGCCTCTCCTTGTCTAAAAGACACTCCAGCCCCTGGCCCCTTAATGGGTCCTTCCCCTGAACGTGCTTCATTTTGCAATATCTCTCTTGTATGGTGGAGGACACAAAACTCACACAATTTTCCACATGAGTGCTGAAGAGGAAATAATAACCATGACCTGCTGACTACACTGGTGCTCATACATTCCAGTCTCTGATATTTTACTGGAAGGCCACACTTTTAACTCTTAGTCAGCCTCACCACTCAGTCACCTGGATACTTTCTGTAAAGCTTGTTTTTACCCAGTCTGTTCCAGGAGTACTCACAAATGGCATTACTCTAGGCAAAGTGCAGGATTCTGTATTTGTATTTCTGTATTTCCTGAACTTTTTGAGCTTCTTGTTGGCGTGTTCCTCCAGATTCTAGAGGTCTGTCTAGCAGTACTACAATCCACACGTCAGCTGTTCTCCCATCATTTGGTGTCGTCCTCAAACTTGTTGCAGCCACATCCCTATTTGTTATCCAAGTGACTGACAGAGGCTGCATAGTATGGGCATTTGTACTCATCCTCAGCATCCACTGGCTCCTAGCCACACTTTGAATCAAGAAACAATACCCTTAAAGTTTGCTGGCTCAATTAGTTTTCCATCCATTTTGCAGTCCCCCCATCTAGTCCCTGTCTTCTCAAATTAGCTAAAAGGATACAAGGGGAAACTGTTTCAAAAGTTTTCCTACAACACAAAATGAAAGAAATCTACTGCTGAAATCTACATCTCATGAGACAGACACTGGAAAAAGCAATAAGATTATCAAGGTTTCCATTTGATTCTTCCATCTTGCATGTTACCAATTATCTTGTTTTCCCTATGCCTAGAAATTAGTTTTGAATATTTACTCCATAATTTTTCCAGGGACTAAGCTGCAATAGAAAGGAATACATTTAGGTATTTTTAATTTTTTAGATCTAAATAGTGAAGAACTGAAAAGCAGTAGCTGCACTGAAGACAAACATGGGACCACAGGGAATTTCAAGAGGAAAAATAGATGAAATGTGCCACCTGGCATAAAAGAAATATTACGCACTTTCTTTTAAATGGGGGTTTAACAGGTTGCTGGATTTATTATGTGAGTCATTTCATTTCAGATCATTCCAGTGACTGTATTTAATGATTTTTCAGGGAATTTTGACTCATTTAAATTAACTATTCCAACATATCAGGAACTGAAAGAGCACTGCAATGACACAAAATGTATGTAATTTTCTCATCAACTAAAATTAAAGAAAATTAAGAAGGCTGTGAGGGGATTTTTTAATAAAATATGCCCTCGAGAATTTGGAAAATTATTCACATGCATCAAGGTTAGTTCAGTAGTTTTATTTTAAAACACCTGGAAAGCAAGATATGAATAATTCTATTTTATTTTAATAGGAATTTCAAATGTAAGTGAATATCATAATATTATACTGCAATTTACCTATGAGTTATCAATTAAAGGATTAGATATTTTTACACAAGCACAGTCTGCAGGAGGATATTTTCATACTGATAAGTCTAAGGCATTATATATATCATATAAGTAAAAGATGGAATGAAGTAGATTATTTTTAACTTTATATTCTATGTCCTTGACTTGTTTATGTGTAGTTTTGCACCTGAAAGTCGTAAAAACACAGAGAAAAATATCTTTTCAGGAAAACACACTGATCCAAGATTAAGTGCCACTGATTTTGCAGATGGAGTTAGACAAATTTAAATGCTTCTGATTTCTCCTATGCCCTATATGAACCTATGGTCAACTATACACAAAAAGCATGCATAAAAACACATAAGTTTTGTGACTTATAGTTGCAAACATTCTTGGAAGGAAAAAAGGGAAAGAGACATAATATTAGCAGTGTGAGTAAGTGAGTGAAATAGAAAGAAACCTTGCCTAACAATTCATATTTATTCTTATATAACTAATAAAAAAATACATATAATACTAACAACCTGAAGACTTAGGTCTCATATTGAGCCTTAGACTCAACAACTACAGTTCTTGATTTTAGCTTTCTTTAGAGACAATAATAAGGATTTGACCAAACATTTCCTGAGATATAGAAATTAGTGTACTCATTTAGTCTGAAATCATAAATTGATTCTACACAGATCAGTGGGTAACAGAAAGTGATACCCATTTTCATTTATAGCTGTCCTGAATTATATTCATGTAGGTACAGTGCAGATAAAAATCATCTCTAACCCATTATAATTCCTTTGAAATGGAAAGGCTCATTTAGAGCTACCTGGGTGTTTTCCTTCTGATTTTCACAGGCTTCGGGTAAGTCTTAAAGGCACCTCTGAAATAAATTTGGGGCATGTTGTCCTTGAAATTTAGGAATATTCAGCTAGCAGCATTCACATCATCTAGCTTTAAAATTTAAGAATTTGCCTTTCCTGAATTGCTCTCTGGAGGAGCCTACATAGTTCAATTGACCTTGGATTGTAATTCTAAATTACATCTATATTAAGTGTCTGAAGAACATGGTACTAATATACCTTACGTGAGAGAGTGTAAGAGAGAGAGAAAGGGGCTTAGCAGCAGAAATAAAATTTTCTGCAGCATGCATGTGGTAACTCAAATTTAGACTTTCTCACTCAAAGCTGTACAATATTGTTGGCACTATAGAGCCTGTCTGATTTCGAAATATCAAAGACTATGTAGTGATTAAACTGCCAGTTCTAAAAGTGATCTTTTTGTCTGGTGAGGTAGATCCATGCATTTAACAGCTCTAAGCATAGGGCTTCATTCAACAATGAAATCAATCAAATAGGCACTAAAGTTCATCTAAGTTTTCAGAAAAAGAATTGGGAAGCATCATAAGAGAAATAATGCTTTTACTGCAGTAATAGTTCCTGCAAGAGGTCCTGTGTTCATTATAAGTGAGATTAGATCTGTAAAAATAATTTAAAATGCAGAATGCAGATAGTCAGGTGGGAAAAAAAAAAGTTATTAGCTGTAAGGAGATAATAGTAATTGATACCAATTTCAATGGAGATTTGTAAAAATCTGAATTAGACAAAATCCAACACCAAATTACTCCTGGAGAAGAAAAGGATGACTTCATATAAATTAATTTCAAGCTGCACATAGACACAGTTTTTCCTAAATATGAGATCTAATAAATTTACTGTTTCCCAGAGTTAAAATCTTCACTAGGTGTAGTTTCTAAACTGACTTTCACAATAACGTGGTATTGTTCTCCACGTAAATCCTGTACTGATAGTTCTTCTCCATCTCTACACTGCTTGAATCTAAATTCATGACTACTATAGACAGTTAATCTTCTGGGATATTCAGTGTAAACATTATTTCTCAATAGTCAGAATAGAAGAAAAAAAACTCTCCTCCAGCCTTCCATGGGCAAGAGTGATTTAGAATACAAACAGAATCCATTGAGACTTGTGTACTGTTTATTTTGCATATGTTGGCAGACAAATTAACCTGCATATAGCCTTTCATAACAGAAAAGTAGTACATAAATACTAAATACTGCTACTATTGATCAGATTACAAAATGGTTTTTCAGGTTATTCAAAATGAATGAATCCTAACACATATCTTTATGCTTGAATTCATTACGTGCAGGTGTCAGGCAATACCCTGAAAATGAATAACAGTGGAAAAACCTACAATGGCAGTAGCTCTTTTTTTACAATAGAGTTTGTATGTTTGGAACAGAAGAAATGGCTGTGGAAAACACTCTTACGCATACAAGTTTTGGACTGTTGGATCTTCACAGCTGCATTTCCAACATGTTTAAATGCCAGTCAGCCTCAGTCCAGGGATAGCCTGACACCAATAGATAGATGATGTGGTTTTAGAAACAAACCTCCTGTATACTTACACTGTGGAACAGATGAACTTATGCATGTAAAAAAGTAATGCTGAATCATAACATTTCCCTAACCAGCACCTAAGCGGAATTTTTTTCTTAGGTAAAAAAAGTTCATTTTACTTCTTTACTGCTCTAAATATCGAAAGAAGTAGCAATTAGTGTACTCTGCTTATGCCTATATCCTATGCTTATGCTATTCTATTCTTATTTCCTACATCAAAATTACATAATTCTTAATACAGCATATTTCAAATTAAAAAATAAGTTATGAAAATATATCAAGCCAGAGAAGTGTTCTTCATTTTCATAAAATTTGCCAGAAACAACTGCATCTTGCTGGGAAGTCACTAATAATGAACTGATATTTAGAAGTTAGGTTAGCTCTTTGAGACAACAGTCACTACTTTTGACCATTCCGTATCATAAGAGACAACATACTATAAAACTTTATTCACAAAAACTGAACTACAAACGTTACTGTTGCAAAATGAAGGAGTCAATCAGGAATATATAATGAAAGGTTATAAAATCTTAATTCAGATCTGAATTACATGATTTCATGCTACTTTTTTTCTGAAAATATTCTGTCTCTATTTTGTTTTTCTGCTGCAGCCTAGTATCTGTAAGAGATTGAGATGCTGATGGTTAATGGCTCAAACATTGTTAAGATCATTGTAGGACTTTGCCCACCATGGCAAGCTGCATAAAGAAGCAACTGCTCATGTGTGGTCATCAAACCTTCCCCCTCTCTCCCCCGCCACTGAATAAGGCTCTGCGAATTCCTGGAAATCTGGACAGAAAGTTAAGCCATCTGATGGAAACTTGAGATAAGATAAAGGTGGTTCTATTGCCCAGTTATCTCAGATTCAAAAAGTAAACAAGCCTGGGAATGAAGAACTATCTACAAGGAAAACCAACTCAGCAGCTGTGCTAAAAATCAGCTCTGTCTGGGTCTGGTGCAGGGAGGACAGAGCCCACAGACTCATTCCTGAGGCCTACCACCAAAGGACTGCATGTGATCCACACGCTGCAGCAGATCCACAGTGTTGCAAAAGCCACGGTAAAACTCCCCCACCACCCAGGAGAGATGCTTGAACATTCCCATGTATACCTGAACACAGAGATAAGCATGGAACACTTTGTGTTCTGCTAAAATGACATAGTGAGGCAGCAGAGAAGAAAGATGCTTTTTATGTGAGGTTGAGCTCTGGAGAGGAAAGCAGAATTGTTCATTTCCTGAGAGCGACTGAGTACATTCAGCCATTAGGCAAGAAGAAAATCTACAAAATTAAGGCAGACAAAGAAAATAGCAGATTCCAGAAATAAATATACTGTCCACAACCAAGAATAAACCCACTTCTGGGCCTCAAATGCTACTCAAAAAGAGAACCTTTTTCTTATGTCTGTATTAGGAATGTAAAGCAATATGAGTGGATCTGAAGAGAGCAAGAGTTGGGGTGAGAACTTTATGTCCAAACCATATAAATCTCAGGGTTTGAAAGAGTGTTGGTTTTGCTTCACTTTTGGCTGCCTCTGCTCTGCTTCCCCTGACTGAACGCACAATATCCTGAACACTCAATTGTAGTTGGAATGCATCAGGAATACTCCTAATTGAAGATTATCTTGAAGCTTAGTTTCATCACACACCCTGCTCCACAAAGAAAAGTGCTATGAATGTGGGCAATTATTTGAGTCAAAAACCATACTGGTTTGAAAAGCATTACAAGAACATAAAATACAATTTAATTTCTAATAAAAAGATATATGCTAGTAGAATAGCATAAAATCATATTCAGTACACAATATTTTCATATTTAAGGTACTTTTATTTTTCATTGATTCAAAAATGTTGTTTGACAAGATCTGAATTCCAGTCCTCGATACTGTTTAAGACAAAACAGAACAAACCAAAACAAACCAAACCAAAACAAAACAAAGAACAGAAATTTGGGGTTTTTACCTAGGCACTGGGTTTCAGTACCACTCCAGAGACCATTTGCCAAGCACTCTCTCACGTGAGAACCAACTAACGTGTATCCTGTGTTACAAGTGAATATTGCAGTAGCTCCATACACTGTTAAGGTTCCAATCTTATTTCCATTTGGTGGAGATGGAAGACCACCACAGGAGATAACTAGGAAAAGGAAAAAGAAACAGAACATACTGAAATATGAAAATGTTTTTCATAACTTTTTAGACTGGAAGACAATATACCACCTCATGTTTTCTTAAAAAGTAAACGTAATAGGAATAAAAATGAGAGTTGTATTCCATAGAAAGGGCTTAAAACTATGCTTGGTTTGGCAACATATGTTCTAAATACAAAAATTCTTTGGGATACCTGCATACCTTGACAGCAACCAATCCATATTTCTATTTCTGAAACAAGGGTATTACATTAATTTCTGAGAAGGTTGTGGTTTCATTCTATGTGTACATATCCATGGCTACTCCTGAAATACACTTTCTCTGGCCATTTTAAGTGTTGTGTCAGTTTAAAGGTATTATGTATCGTTTTAACATGTACTCTGAATTGTTATGAACTATCTTTTTTCTTATTTCCCACTACTATTCATAAGCATATAGCATATATGATAGTCTGCTTGCTAAAACAATAAATCTTCTGGTTTTGCCAAAGACTAGACTTGACCAATCATGTCAGAAAACTTCTGTAGCATCAAGCTGCAATCCACAGCCATTGCACACCATATGAAAAATTGTCTTTCAAGATTGCATCAAACTCTAATTAAAACCATTCTGTCATTTCTTTTATTTCTAGAAGAGTATATCAATAATATTGCAATTTACATTGCAGACCAATGTTTTCAAGAGCTTCAACTGTATTTTATCATATGTTAGCACGAATCATATGTTTACTTTCAAAAGCATCTTGATCACAACTAAACTTCCTATTTGACATCCCAGGGCCCCACTCTTACGTATTTTTAAATGTTCACTATAGAAAACAACATGGAATTTGTTAGAATTTGGATAAAAATCAAGTACCAGCTACTTACAGTTAACAAACTCAGTCATAATCAGAACACATATGATCATAGTTTCTTATGTACATGATGTGTCCAGAGATGAGTAAGACTCATTTTGACTATGATCAATTCAAATTAATGTAACTTGCAGAGTAACCTACCATTATAATTTCTAATGTTAATGCTGAATGTGAATTACATTTATGTTAAAAAAATACATCAAACTCTATTCCTAAAATGCAATAAAAGGAATTGTTCTAAACACATTAAAAAGTTTTATTGGCTTTAATTACAGAGATAACAGTTAAAAATACCTAAACTACATGAATAATGAGCTATCTCATGATTTTTAGGCTTCTGTTCAGCATATTCTTAAAAAAATAAACTTATTAATTATCTCTCTCTTAATCCCTTTAATTTGAAGTTTTGCAATTCCTTTAGAGATACTATGGACAAGTCAACATGGATAAATGTGATTTAAACCCCTTATCATTCGTGTTTCAATTAGCTTTCCTACTGCTTCAGAAAAAATAAACTACTAGAATATATATTTATATAATCTATCCTTAGCATGTGAATGACATAGAGAAAGTGAACAGCAGACTTCTCAAAATACTCTACGGTGTGTTTCTGGATCTTAATGATCCATGTCCTATGGAAATATTACTGAATATCTCTTGGGGGATGAAGTTTGCTATAATTAAATAATAATCAGTCTTCTAGCAGAGGGCAAAAAATTGTACCTTTCCTATGAATTAACTAATATCTCTTCAATCAGCAACTCCCTGTGTTTCTCTGTCTAATATTTCATTTTTAGTTAACTGCATCTGATGTGGATCACCCCATTTTCTACCTACATAAAATTTCTGTAATTGTAGAGGGTGGGCAAGAACTATCTTTTCAAAGACTTGTCAGCAGCTGAACAGTAGCTGCATATTAAGCAGCATATCAAAACTACATTTTTTAGTATATGTGAACAAAAAGAAAGGGACACAATTGCAGTTAAGTGAATTTTAAAAAATAACACCTTGTAAAAGAACAAATGAAGTTTTAGAAAAATTTGTTAAGACTTTGGCACTGTAATCCTTGAAATCTGCATGATTCCACTGAGAATGCCAAAGTTCTCAAAAACTCTAAACATCCAAAGTCAGAGTTGATGTAATTTATGGCATTTTTGTATGAAGACACTATAAGAGTTCATACGAATGCTTCTCCAACAGTACAGTTTTAATGCTTCACCCAAGGTCAAAGCAATATAATCTTCTAATCTAACTCTAATCTGGAATCTTCTAAAGTAATAACATTCTCTCCTAGTATTTTCTACATACTTATACACCATCTAGTTGAATAAATACAGACTGATCTCCTGCTTCTACTTAATTGGCTCTTGTATGAAACATTTTGTACTTAATACCTAAGGAGTTGGAATAAATTAGTTTCAAGTTAATGAAAATTTCACACTTTCTTACTTATTTGAATGTGAGAGCAAAATAGTTTATTAACACCTTTATTTATAAAAGAAAATATATATCAAAAATCATAGGATATTCTGTAAACAAGTCTGTTCCTTACCCTTACAGGTTGGCCTTTCATTGCCAACACTCCAGGTTCCATTAGTCCTGCACTGTATGAGTCTTCGACCCAATAAATAATATCCAGGACTGCAGCTGAGCATGACCTGAGCTCCATACTCGTTCAGTGACCCAGAAATCAGTCTCCAGACAACATGTTCTGAGAGAAGAGTCTCTATGCTGGGGCAGGTTACAGCTGTGAAGAAAGGACATGTACATATTAGCATTTTTCCCCTAAATTTCTTTATAGGTGTGTGTCTTGCCCTACTGGTAGAAGTTTCACAGTCTAAGACTTAAAATACCATAGTCATTTTGGAAATACAAGTTGTAAGAAAAATAATTCTCATACAGTAAGTATTACTAATTGAACTGGAGTTTGTAGTATATTTTCATTCAGTCAGATGTAGTGGAACAATGACATACAGTTATGCTCTTTAACGAGATTTATTAAAAACTTCAGATCACAGACTACAGTGGATGTAAAAGGGAAATAAAATATTGCTTTGCAATGTTCACAAAGCTTGAAGAAATTCTTAAAATGGGTTGCCATAAGAGCTGCTAGCACACATTGAAATGCTAATTAGTAAAAACTGTATATTGTAGGTATACAGGAAAATTATTTCATTCCAGCTTAGAAGACTTTAAAAAAACTGATTATATTTAGGAAGATTTTTTAGAGTTATTTCAGTTCTGTTGCTTTAGTATTTCATATTTTGCAAGAGAATGCAGTTACTGACAATACTCAAGAACTATAATGTACATTCTTTTTTCAGTTTCAATTCGCTGCCCTACAATTTAAGGGCACAGAACATTTACAATATTTAGTATATTGACATGAATTATACCTTAAGGTGCCTATGACTCTAGACTAGTGTTATGTATTAAAATATTTATATTTGTTATCGTTTACCGTGTTATTCAGAATTTCCCTGCTACAGAAAATGTGTGGCTGAATCAGGGACTGTTTATGTTACTAAGTGAGATTCACTAGTGAATACTTTAGAAAAAACTACTACCCCAGAAAGAGTTGAGAAAACCTATACTTTCTGAGGACAATCAACCAACCAACAACAACAACAATAAAAAGCGGCAGAAATTTATTTATTTATATGTTGCTTAGTGGAAGACAAAAGCATTAGGAGGAAGTGTGTAAAAATCCCAAATGAAGAAATAAAAAGCAGAGTGTGACTCTCATTTATGCTACAATAAATTCATACCATTCCACCAGGGAAAAGACTAACAAGCTGGCAAAATAAATAAATAAACAAATAAACAAACAAACAATAAATAAATGAATAAATACATATTCTGTAGACTTTATGCTGTCTGAGATTTACAAAGTGATTTTATCACAAGTATGAATGTGTGATGAAAGAGACTAGTTCAGGCAATTGCTGAACTGAATGGAAAGTGATCAAATCAAATTTCCTGCAAAAATTTAGATGCTAATGTTATAATTATACATCTACCTTTTCCAATATTTATCTTGCCCATGGCAAATTTTGGCATCTAAGAAAAACAGAACTCAGCACAGCATACCTATGAAGATGTGTAAGAGAAGAAATAATTTGGAGAACTTTCAAATGACAAATTATAATGTTATATTGAAATGTAGAGTATTTTCTTAGATTTTTTTTAGTATATCTTAGGAAGGATTGTCAGTGTACAATCACTTTGAAACTTAATAGGTCTTCACTTTGGCCCTTACAACAGTATTTCTCTACTGAAGAAAAGTATCTCAGGTTAATACAGGACTTCCTACTTACTAATTTAATTTATTTTGGTATTGATACCAAACTGTGTTTCATAGCTATGGAAAGATTATAAACTATCAACCAAGAAATATTTTTCCTTATTTGTTGTTAAATAAAATATGCGTGTTGAAACATTCAACAACTTGCAATGAAAATCATATAGGTCTTTCAGAAAATAAAAAATATTCTAAATAGAAACTTAGTCTATGAACTGTAACATTTTTATCACTCCTCCTTTCAAGCAATGGTTTTATGGGTTCTTTCAAATATGAAAACAAGCCTCTTATTTAGTCTAATGGCAACAATTTCCGTCTTAACCATAGGACGTATCTCAAGACAGGCACAGTTATTTCAGAATATTTAAATAAGCTGCACAGGTGTTACTGAGGTCAGTATGCAATTTATTCTTTCTTTATCTATAGGTACACTAAGATTTGCAAGCACGCTTTACTATCAGATTCTAATGCATGGATGTACAATTTCTAATTCAGGATGTTTCTGAATACAGAATATCCTTCTAGTCTGTGTTGATGTAATCAACTAAAACTGCCACTCAAAAAATTTTAATTTTACAGGGATTGATTTTTATTTATTAAATTCCTCATCCTTCAAGAAACAAAAAAGCAACTTTTAACAGATGCTTGATTTTGTGCACATGGTTTGTGAATGAGTGAATCAACTTGCCTCTTTTGGTCAGTCTCCTGGAAATTATGGTCTGGATGCTATTTAAATTCTCGTTTGCATAGATGAAAGTCTATAAGGGATTTTCTCAACTTCATGCAGATGTGAAGATGTTGTCTTACTTCTCCAGGCATTTTTATACAAAAATGTATGAACAATATTGATTTACATAAAATACAGGTCAAAAAACATAATTATAATTTGAAATCATGATTATGCATTTTAATGACATGACAATCTCCATGTTTTGATAATTCTGAATAAACTCAAAAGCAGGGAATTCATAGTGACATATAATTACCATAAAAAGGAGTTGTTATAAAACCCAGACAGGCAGATCTATCAGGCCAATGCGTGGCTCTGAGGCTGGTGTAAGTGGAAGAATTTGGGGTTTGTTAACCATGAGATGATCTACTCAACACCTGGTCTACTGACAGCTGATGGGATGCACCTTTCCCAGAGAAGAAAAAGAGCTCTACTACAGGAGCTAGTGGGGCTTGTTGACAAGCTGCTTGTAAAGCAGCTTGGAAGAGGGAAAGGTAAAATACCAGGCTTGGCAGTGATGAGCAGTGGTATGGTGTGCCAAAACTTGAGGAAACAAGCCGTAATGATATCCCTCAATCTGCTTCACAAGGTGCTGGCTACAAAATACCACACTTAAAATGTTTCTACACATGCACACAGCATGAGTAAAACAAGACGAGCTCAAAGCTTTGCCCCAGTTCCAGTCTGGTATCATTGGCACAAGTTAAACCCAATGAGTCCTGTGACTGGAGTTCCCTCTTGGATGGTTACAGGCTCTTTAGGAGGGATAGGCAGGGCAGAAAAGGCAACAGATGGTGAGGGAGTGGCACTGATGCAATGAAAGGGTTAGAATTTATGGANNNATGAAAGGGTTAGAATTTATGGAGCTCACAGCTGGCAATTGCTTAGTTGAGAGTTTCTAGATAAGAATCAAGGGACAAACAAATAATGTGAATGTCATTGTGGGAGTCTAGTGAGACCTACAGCTAGGAAGATGACACCACCGAATTATTCTTTCAGGAACTAAGGGATGCTTCTAAGTCAACTGCTCTTGCTCCTTATGGGAGACTTCAAATACCAGATATTAACTTGGAACACCACACAGCTGCTACGACCCAGTCCAGAGGACTCCTAAAAAACCTGGATGACAACTTTATGGGACAAGTCCTAAGGGAGCTGGCTCAGAAGATGTCCTTCTTGATCTATTGCTTGTCAACAGAGATGATCTTGCAAAGGAAGTGGAGATTGTTGGCTGTCTTGGCCACAGCAACCACAAAGCGACCGAGTTTAAAATTTCTGTTACAGGAAGAAAAGTTCCAGCAAAACCTCAGCTCTGGAAGGAGAGGAGCAGAATTCACCCTGCTCAGGGAACTAGCAAGTAAAATTCCCATGGAAAATATTTTTGCAGATGTTGGGGTCCATTAGTGCTGGCCACTTTTTAAACATTGCCTCCCTAAGGGCACAGGAATGTTGGAAGCCAAGCAGGTGAGGCAAAAGGCTGACTTGGTTGAACACGGATGTTCTCTTGGAAATAAGGCAAAAATGGAAGGTACATGCCCAGTGGAAGCAAGATCGGGTACCATGAGAAGAATAAAGAGAGGCTGCTTGCCACTGTAGGGAGAAAATTTCTCCTGTCAAAACTCAACCAGAGCTGAAGCTGGCCAGAAATACAGCGGGCAATAGAAAGAGTGGGCAATAGTTTTTTCAAGTATATTAATGGCAAAACCAATGTAGAAATAACATCAGCCCATTACAGGATGAGAACAGTCATCTCACAAGCAGGGAGAAGTCTTTAATGCATTCTTTGCCTTGTCTTCAATGCAGATGATGTACAGTCCATGCCCTGAGCTGGAGGACCATGCTACGAGAATGATCAAGCTCCAGTTGACCCTAAAGTGGTGCATTATCTGCTGGATCCCTACAGATCTACGGGACCTGATGGGGTTCATCCAAGAATCCTCAAAGAGCTGGGTGATGTCATTGCAAAACCTCTCTTAATTTTTGAGTGATCTTGGGAATCTGGAGAGATCCCAGCTGACTGGAAGCTGGTGAACATTGTCCCAGTTTTCAAGAAAGGCAAGAAGGAGGACCCTGGAAACTACAGGCCTATCAGTCTCACTTCAGTGTGAAGTTTTACTCCTTTACTGCTCTAAATATCAAAAGTGAAAATAATCTTCATGGAAAAGCTTATTCTGGGAAGTATTCAAAAATGCCTGAAGGTTGCTCTTCAAGAGTATCTTGAATATTGTGACTCTGAGTGTAACTATTTTCTTCAAAGAAAAAAAAGACAAGTAAAATGTTCATGATGGAAAAATATATCAATTATAGGAACTTGCTATTTAGCAATACTTGCTATTATTATTATTTTCAACTGTAATAGCACATAATACTTGATTGCCATTCTTCAGCTGGCCATTAAAGAACACAAAAAAAAGAAAGGACATTTTGGACTTACTATTTGGTCAACTTAATGCAATAATGTGACCTATATTTTTCAAATATAACCTTTTGAATAACTTCACTATTAGCTTAAAAATGAGAGCAACATTAAAGTGAAGTCATGTATTATGTCTGAGATACCAGTGTGGTTTAAATTCACATGTATTAGTAAGATTAGAAGACAGTATGAAACCAAGTAATCCAGATACATCTCAAAATCTATGATAAAAGACCTAAGAACAAAATAGGATCACTTGTACAAGTTGATATTTCAGTATGCTGATAGAGAGGAAAAAAATTCAATGCTTCATGTTGGTCAATATATTTAAACAGGAAAGTCTTCAAAACCTCAAAACAGATAAACAAAAGGATCATGTGATATTCAGTATCAGTCCATCATTCAAGTCAGCTATATAAAACAAATCTGTTATCACTCTGATTTACATGGACTAATTAAAAATTGCTAAATTAATGAATTCTTTTATTATAGTTCATTGAATATGTGCTCCACGTTACATACCAAATGCTGGCAAAATACTTCAAAAAATACTTACTGACCTCAGGACTTGTTAAAGAAAATCTGTACAATGTTCTGAATATCTTAGCAAATAAAAACCACCACAATATCTATGAGTTGATGGTGAGTCTTTGCCTATTTTTCTTAGAAATTTATTTTTGCATTTAAAATACAACTAATGTTTTATTCCAGAACTACTTATGATTCTTAGTTCTATAACTAGATATTTTCCAAATATAGTAAAAAAATTTTAAAAAGGCTAATTTATAAACCTAAAAATTGTAAACATTATAATTATTTTTCAATTAATTTATAGAAAAAAAGATGTCTGAACCATCACTGTTACAACTCAACCACACCTTCAAAAAAAAAACAAACCCATCTACAGAGAAATCTGCAATATGCAGATAATGGAAAACTGCCATAAACTGTTACTTAAAATATTTGAAGTTATATGAATTAGCATAAACCAATCAAGGACCCAATTTAAATCTTTGACTAAGTGTATTAAAGGAATAGCGAAAAAGAGCAATAAAGTTATGCAGTTACAGGGACTATCTCAGTCAATTAAGATGTTAGAACTATGAACGATAAATTCAATTTTCTAGGTTATGCATCCACATACTTCTATGAAAAGTAAAGCAGTAAGAGCAAAGGCTAACTAGAGAGACATGGATTTGATAAGTGGACAAATCCACTTGTAAAGTGGATAAAGGAAAACCTTGTGAAGCTCAATAAGGTGTCAGAGACTAAAATAGTTCACGCCTCAAACATTGATATAAAGTTTTGCCCATTATAACAAAAACGGTATAAAGAAGCTACAACCAAAGAAGATTCCCTGAAGATACCTGACTGGGACTTTGGACTGCAAGTTAAACCAATAAGATTAGATAAAGGGAAAACCCATTCTTTTATCATCTCAGGCCTAAAAAAGAAAAAAACAAGGCTGAAGGAGAAGAAAGCATCCACAAGAAAGCCAAACACAGCAGAGATTCTTCCCTGGCTGAGCTTGGAGTGAAGGAGACTACAGCCCACAGAAGCCAGGTTTACACAGATTCCCCCCTGAAATGAGGTGGGGGAGAGGAGGTTTCAGCTGTGACCTTTGGTAAGAGGCACTGAACACCCATCCTCCCTTACACAAACTGGCCCAGTTGTGGAACCCCCAACCCCACTGGCCATGTCCACGGGACATTCATGTAAGAGACTGCTGAGGGGCTGTCATAATCCATCAAACACCCCCTGAAGTGCCCCCCAGAGTAATTTCTGAAGCCTTGCACCACAGGACTGCATGTGATGCAACAAACCTGGGGTCTGTCATAATAGACAATGACAAACTCCCTCTCCACGTCCCTACCATGCCACCCACACCCCTCCCCCAAAAAGGTGCCTGGGTTTTCCTACCTAGTCTGAGCGTATATTAACCCATTGGATTCCATGCTTTTGGGGGAACCTTCACCACCAAGATCAGCTGGAGACGGTCAACAGAACATTGTTGGGATCCATGGAGTGGTGATATTTTCTTATTCTGTCCCTGTCACTCTCTTTCTGTCCCCCCACCTATTTTCTATTTCTTTCTTTCTCTCTGTCTCTCTCTCTTTCATATTTGCTATCAAATAAAACCCATGTTATTGTCATTGGCATATGGTCTCATTTGCACCTTATTTCAGGCAGAGGAATTTCTAAGAACTTGAGTAACTGGATCATGACACAAAGCCAAGTGCAAGGTCCTCCCCATGGATCAGGGTAATTCCAAGCATGAGTACAGGCTGGGCACAGAATAAATTAAGAGCAGCCCAAAGCAGAAGGACTTGGGGTGTTGGTTGATGAGAAGATTGACATGAGCCAGCAATGTGCACTTGCAGCCAAACATATTCTGGACTGCATAGAAAGAAGTGTAACCAATAGGTTGAGAGAGGTGATTTTGCTCTATGTTGCTCTTCTGAGACGTCACCTGGAATACTGTGTCCAGTGCTAGGGCTCCCAACAAAAGAAGAATGTGGACCTCTTGGAGTGAGCCCAGAGAAAGGCCAAAAAGATGATCAATAGGCTGGAGCACCTCTGCTATGATGATAGGATGAGGGAGTTGGTGTCATTCAGCCTGGAGAAGAGTTAGCTCCTGGGAGACCTTAAAGGAGCCTTCTAGTGCCTAAAGGGGGCTACAGGAGAGCTCGAGAGATACAAGGGCATGTAGTGATAAAAAAAGAAGTAATGGTTTCAAATTTAAAGAGAGTGAGTTTAGATTAGAAATTCTTCACTATGAGGGTGGTGAGGCACTGGATGTCCCATTCCTGGAAGTATTCAAAGCCAGGTTAGATGAGACCTTAACCAACCTGGTCTAGTGGAAGGTATTCCTGTCCGTGGCAGGGGGTTGGAACCAAATGATCTTTAATGTTCTTTCCGTCCCAAACTATTTTGTGATTCTATGACTCTATGGAAGAGCCATAGAGATACACATCTCTTTCCTTCATTCATCATGTTCTAGGGATCTCTATGCAGAATAACTAAAGCAAGATATTTGTCATTCAGATAAACTTTCTTAGTAGATATCTGTTGCTGTTTATTTCCTGTAATTAAATTCAGTAGCCTAATATCCATGATCCATCCATGTCTTGCTGTATGGCCATTGTGAATCATATTTTTCGTGCTTCAAGTCTGATGGAAATACTTTCAGTGAAAATAGAGGAGTTTCAAACATCGGCCCCAGGCATTATATTTTAAGAGGTGCTTTGCAAAACAAACTGCCTGTATTTCAACTTTCATTTTAATAGACACGGGAATAAAATGGACTCATTTATTTACCATTTACCTTTCTGTGATGTGTTTGCTTCCCATCAAGTTAGAGATGTTTCTGTTTCTAGAGACTAAGTACATCTATCCTTAAAGCAGCAATACTGAAAAAACAGATTTTTATACAGATTGTCTCAGCTTTTCTGCATTTTGCAAGTAAGAAATCTTGAGTAAAGCATGGCTGCCTCTGAATAGCAATCCATTCTGAAAATATTGATTTTAAATTGTCATTTACATCACTAGCACTTTAATTTTGCACTTCTCGATTTAGAAGTAATGGGATTCTTTTATCAAACTGAATAAATTTTTTGGAAAGGAAATAAGACAAGGAAGAAAAGAAAGTGTTACATATTTTGTTAAGTTATTACAAATAATAAAAAAAAATTAATGTGGAAAGTTGTGCTAAATGTTAATAATCAAGCTTTGTTTTAAAGGGTAGTCATTCTCTGGTTAAGTTTGACCATTTTAATAATACAAGCTTTTTTGTTCTTCCTTTTTTTTGTTGTTGTTTTGTTTTTCACTGCATATGTAGTGTTATTAATTCAGTATATCTAATCCCCAGATAGTTTATCTGGCTTCTTCCCTCAAAAAAAAAAAAATCTGTTGACATTTTTTCTGATTAATAATCATTCAAGTTATGTACTTTGAGCATTGTCATTTTTTTCTGAGAATGAAGCTCACTTCAATTCACTGGAGCACTGCCTTCCCTCTGTACATGACTCTGAATTCAGATCATGTCTGTGTGATCACAGCTGTTTTTGAATAATCCTCTTTATGTACTCTGTGGAATTGCTGTGTACAGTTTTAGGCACTGCCTTTCAAGAAAGGTGAAGATCAATTGGAGATTGTCCAGAGGACAATAAAGAGAATCACTGGTCCTAAAAGTAGGAAGGAAGAGTGAGAATGAATCATAATAAGATAGTTATCTCTATAGAAAAGGTGACTGAGTGCACTGGATTCAGGAGTCAAGGTGTTGGCAGGGGTGGGCTAGCAGCTCCAGGGGTGACCTTTGTGAGGAGAGGCTGCTGGGCACAGTCAGTCCCAAAGGACCCAATGCAGAGCACAGCTGAGCTCTGCAGCCATGATGGTGGCACCTCTGGGAAACTGTTTAGGAAAGCGAAAAAATCTGCACAGGCAGAGAAGGTGTGAACACAAAGAGTGAGAAACAGCAGAGGGAACACCAAGGTCACATGAGAAGGAGGTGTTCCAGACGCCAGAGCTGGTGTTTTGCTGCAGCCCAACAGAGAGGACCATGCCAGAGCAGATATCCATACTGCAGCCCACACTGGAACAGGGTGGATATTACTTCTTGAAGAAGCTGCAGCTGAGGGAGGACCCACACAGCAAGTTTATCTTGAAGGACAATAGCTCATGAAGAAGACCAATGCTGGAGGAGAGGAAAAGTGCAATGAGGAAGGAGAAGCAGAGAGAAGCCTTTGATAAGCTGACCACAACTCCCATTTCTCCTAGCACTGGCTAGAATAAGGAAAAGAGCCAACAGAGTGAAGGTGACCCTGGGAATGGAGGGAGGAAAGTGTTGCTTTGCTGTTTCTTAACGTTTATTTTCTGAAACTTATTTGACCCTATTTTATTTGGCAATACATTAAATTAACTTTTCCAAAGTTTAATTGTCTCTCTGTCCTTATTTTGACTCATGAGATTATTCATCCTATGTTTTCCTGTCTGGGTGAAAAGGGAAAGGACATGAGCAGCTGGGTTAGTTATGACTGCTCACCAAGGATAACCCACTACACTGAAAAAATAACAGTTTTCAAACACAATAAAAAGAGTAAAACACGTATAAAGTAATTTCTATTTGTCCACTGTGGATACAAAATGAAACAAGGCCTTTACACTACAGAAAAACAGCTTCAGGTTTTATAAATAGGAAAAACTTCAAGGGGGAAAGTAAATTACTGGAAGAGAGTATTCAGGAGGGTCTTTGAGATTAGGTTAAATGACCATCTGTCAAAGATGCCTAGAAATGACCTCGGACTAACTTTCAAAAATATTTTCTAACAATTGTCTGCTTTTAATTAATTCAACTAAATGAAAACCCTTTCACAATCATGTATAACTTCACAATTCTTATATTTGCCTCATTTTACTGTTTCTTTAAAAAAGAGTTGAATTTTACTTGTTTGAAAAATTAAAGGATTATCAAATTCAGAATCTGGAAAGCACATACATATGCTGTTGATTAGATCAAGATCCTAAATTAACTCTCAAAATCTTACATACAGTATTATAGCTATTATTAACTTTGAGACTATGTCCTAATCAGTATTTCAAGTCACATCGAAGTCAGGATCAGTTAATTATTGCTTTGATGCAGGATGAGAGGCCATGCCATATAGTAAAGGAGTCTGCACTACTTTGGCTTGTTCTGAAAGGAGGAAGAAATGAAGACTGAAGGACTCTTATCCAGCTTAATTATCTACGCTAATATTTTAAGAAATAATTTTTGCTTTTATTGCTTTAGAAGATATATTAGAAAAGAAATTACAATTGGTGATTGTACTCACCATGGAGAAGGGCATATTATTCATAATAAGAAAGTACACAGGAAATTTAATTATCTAACAATTTTAATTCAGATGTTTTGAAGAAGATAAAACAAAGATTTTTTTAATTAAACAAATTTATAAGCCTCTTCTACTTTACTACATGCTAAATGATGATGCATTCCTGAATGGCCACTTCAGGGCATATGTATACGTAAAACCTAAACATCAGCAGTGAAGATTTTCCTGAGAAAGTTCAGGGGAAATATTCTTGAGAAATACATGCCCACTTACATTTGCAAACAGGCGGCCTTCCTTTGTTGCTCCATAATCCATCTTCTTGACACACTGCTGTTGCTTGCTGACTAGATTCTAGCTTGAAGCCCTCATTACATTCATATATCAATCTACTGCCCAAAGTGAATTCATTACCTATAACTGAACCATTCCCAGGGGAGTCAGGAATGCCACAAGATACAGCTGAAAAGAAAGGAAAGAAAAATATGAAGAATAGGAATTTTACCATATACATCTTTAAAATATTGTCCCAGCACTGAAATAAGAAACATAGATTAGTAATTTTGACATATCCCATTCATAAAAATTGAAATTAATTTTCCATCATATCTGCAACATTATGATAAATGTAACAGTATTTAAAACATTGATAAAAACTTAGAAGTGGATCTAATATAGACAAACATTTTATAAATAATTACTTAGTTTAATACAATCACCGCAGAGAGAGAATTTAAAACACAAGCTAAGGGCAATGGTTTATTTGCTAGGGAAAAAAATCAAGGAAATGTCCAAAGTGATTTAGTCCAAGAAGCAATGAACTGAAAAAAATCTTAAATGCTTTCTAGTAGACTGTTCTGTTCTCTCCTGCACTACTTCATCGTAGTTTGTTCATATACTTCATGTTTCTTTGTCCTATGCATTTAAAACAATGTTATTAAAGAATTTAACATTTTTTTGTCTGATGAGAAAAGCGAAAAATATATTACTTGACATGGAAGAGTTCCACTTAAGGACATTATTCAGATATTTTTACCCTTATTTACTTATTTGACGTATTTATTTCAGAATGCTAAATATTATGTGAATTTAGGCATATCAATCTTCCAGATCATGAAGGGAATTATTAACTGAATTATTTTCACTATTTTTTTTTTTTCTCCTTTTGAATTTTACTCCAAATGAACACTCTTTCTTTCAACTTATTGAAGAGTGAGTAACATCTAGGGTGGTTTTTAGGCTTATTTAATCATTTATTTAGCCAGAGTTCCTTTAACAGTATATCCTAATATACAATTTTAGGGCAAAGTATAATTATAAAAATCTCTATTTCAGTCACTTTTAGGAAAAGTCTCCAAGTTGAGATTGCCTTCTGTCATCTGACTTTGATAATATTTTTTTTTGTTATTTCTTTTAATGTTATGCTTTATTTTTAAATAGTTATTAATGTACAGATACTAACTCTAGGTCCTTTAATAAGTTACTAAAGCTGGTAAAGATTTTATTTTTGCCCCACAGGTCTTGTGAAAGGCAGGTCATTATCTTCTTCTCTGAAAGGATGTTACTTTCTGCAAAATGGGAACCTGGAGCAGACTACCTATCAAATTATTACAATGAATCTATTTCATGAGTTCATATAAGCCAATATGTGTATGTGTGTACAGAATCACAAGCTACTTGAGTTTGGCATCCAGTTTACTGCTCATCAGTAAATACACTGAATAACATTCAGTTTTGAAGCTTTCATTTTTAAATATTAAACAATAAAAAGTGAAGTTTTTCAAATGAAAGTATTTTTCCTTACATGCAGTCAATGGTAAGAAGCAATTCAATATTTTAATAATTTAAAATAAAAATATATAAAGATATTTCAAAAGAAGAAATCACAGCTTTTGTCTAAAATCTATTTCAGAGGTGAAAATAAGTATTTTTTAAAAATATCTAGTTTTTATCACCATTTGCCCAATTCAATGTTAATGATTAATTTCAGAACACATCCTCATGGTACCATAAACACAACTCTCAAATTTGTTTGCAGTGTTTCCAATTATCATTTTTATCACATTTAATCACATTTAATGCACTTAAATTAAATACAACACGGTACTTTGAATATGATTACAATGAGGAGATATAACCACTATTAAGTGATAAATGACTAGTTCATTTCTGTTGTTCCTTCCATCTGGAATTTGTCATATTGCTAACAGAAGCAGAACTATAGGAATGTTCCAAAATAAGCTTCTTTTTAAGACAACTTCTTGGCATTTTTTGTATCCTAACCAGAACGGTTCTCTCATCCAAATTGAGTAGTTCTCCATCAGGGTTAGGGGCTGAGCCTCCTGACAGTGAAACAAGTAGTAGTGGGACAGAAGAGGTAGAGAAAAGTGATAAGGAAGGGGTTCTGAAGGTCCATTTTTACTGCTCTGAATCATGTTAGAGAAAGTGGAGAAGGAGTAGGATAGCAGCAAGTTCTCCAGTTTCTGGGAGCAGGTCTTTATATTACAAGTGATTCTCCACAAGGTGACCACAGCAGGAGTGATAGCTATTCAGGTCTCTGGTACTCCAAACAGCTGGCGTACGTGTATCTGGTTAAATGCTCTATCTACCCTTAAGATCAGCTGAATCCTTTACCTACAACTAGAACCAACTCTGATCTTGTGTCAGGCAAGCAATACTCGCAAAAAGTTTGTCTACATGATGAACTGATGGAAAGTTTAACTACACTCTAGTATATCATAAAAATGTCAATGCATTTCAAGTCATGGTTACTGTGAAAGGCTTCAGTGCTCCCAATGTCTTGCCCTATGCGTCCGCTTGTCCTAACACACCTTACAGTTCTCTTCTGTCTTGTGACAATGTGTCTGAATGCTTTTGGTTAAGATTTAACTTCTTGTCAACGTTTTCAGGTCTCCTTTCTGATATCAAAACAACAATCTCTGTGTTAAGTGTGCATACATTTAATTGTATAAAGCCAAAATTCAAAACTATGAGTCTATCCACCCATCCCATGTATGTGCCCATCTGTATATACAGGTGGACCTTATTTTATTTCTCTCTAAATACTCCAGACATGAATTAACTTCAAATACCTTAGTGGTGCAAGAAGATTTTGTTATGCCATTTGAAAACAAAACAAAACACAAAAACCCAACAAACCAATCCAGGTCTGTTTAGTTTGTGGCTGAAGCTAATAATTCTGTCAGCATTTGTTCTTCACCTTTAGCAATAACCTTTCCAGAGACTCACTGAAAAGTTCAAGACTGAGTAGTTCTTATGTGCAAGTTATTTTAAGGAATAAAAGATGTACAGTGCATGGTCACACACAGGTGGGCCTCTCAGTTATGTCAGGTCTCATTGCAATGTCCAGTATGCTAAAGCACCTCAAAATCTATCCTTACCTGTCACACTTCAGCACTTTCATTCTCAGTGTGCACCTCCGCTCTTGCTCTATCCCTTCTTTCCTCAGTTGTTGCTGAATCTTGTACTGCTACACTGCCAGGCTTTTCTCACTGCTGCTTTAGCTACTTATCATAAAAGCACTTTGGGCATTCTAGCACTGTTCCAGTTAGAGTCTTATGTGTTCACTTTTTTTATGCTTCTCTCTCAGAAACTGGTATTGGAAAGAAATATTCCTGTTGCTACAAATTTATCAAGGCTGCTAACAGCCGTTAAAGCAGCAGTGTTCAAACAAAACATATCATCAAGGACAGCTTCGCTAAACAGCAAGTACTTTGAATTATTTAAAGTAAAGTAAGCTGAACCAAACTGAGTAAAACAGCATATTTTCTTTGGACAGTGGAAACAATAACACTATTGTGCCACAACCAAGTATTTTTAAGTTCTCAGCTTCCCACATGATTGTTAAACAATCGAGAATAGTGTAAGAATATCTTCTGACTTGAGGAACTGTCAACATGCTTCTTAGGTCAATGATAGATGAGACTGACAGGTTCCAGCTGGGAGACATGCATTCGGAGTGTTAAAAACATAAGTCAGCCTTAATAGTATCTATTTTCTTGCACAGCAGAAAAATATACTTCTTCGAATGCAAAAATATACTTCTTCCTTTTTACCTAGAAACTGAGATGTAGTTGTAATTGCTCTTCCATGTTCCACATGTCACACTTGCATTTGTTTCTTATCAAACCCAAAAAATTTAAGGTTTATGGCAATCCTTTAAATTATCTATATACCTGTATACCAGTAAGATACATATTATTTACCTTCAAAGCATGCAATTTTATTGCATATAGAAATGAAGCTGGGGAGAGCATTACAGTCAGAAATTGAATTTATTTTCTTATTCTGGAACATCCCTAAAGTTAATCCACAAGCTTTTATCATTCAGTGACCTGTTTCTGGCATTGAACACAGTGCTGGAAAAACCATAAAAGTACTCAAAAAATTAAAGTTAGAAACAGAGACCTCCCTAAAAGCAAGATTCAAAACAAAAACATGTTTAGTGGATTATATGTATGATATCCAATTGGAAACAACAGAGAGAGCATTGAAAATTCTTGGACTTGGATACGCACAGAAATAAAAATGAAAGTGAAAACAGGATGGGGATATTAAGAAAAATCAAACTGTTATGAGTGGCCATCTAGTATATTCTCCTATCACAAGTCAAAATTATACTTGACCAATCTAATTTGTTCTTGAAAGACCTCCAATAATGAAAATTTCACACTCTCCACAGGACATCTATTCCAGTATTTCACTAGCCCCTCTGAGAAAAGAATAAAAAATTAAAGAAAAACCTAACTTAGGATCCTGTTAAAGTAAGGTCAGCTGTAATTCCTCTATCTAGAAAGAATACAGATTCATTATTTCATTCATCTTTGGAACTACTTTTAGCTTTTTAAAAGATCGTTACCAGGTTTCCCCTTAAATTTCTGATCTTTTTTTAGCCTAGAGTAATATACTTATTGTTTTATACTCTGAAATATTGTCACTGGTTTATAAGAAGTAGCTAGGATATGGTATTTTCAATTTGCTACTTACCTCACAATTTTAGGACTGTGTGCTAAGGAGGGGCATTTTTGCATAGTAACATTTACCACAAAGGTAAAAGACCCAAGTTTAATTCCATGCCCAAAAACACAGAACACCTAATTTTATGAGGAAGTAGTTTGGTGGCCTCAGAGTCATAGGTCTTGTGCAAACTGTTAATTGGTATTTTCAAGCCCATTCTCCCAGGGCAGACATGGTCCTGGAATAATCTTTTTTCTGTACAGCAAAAAGTACAAAGGTCTCTAGTTCCACAATGTACATCTATGCACTTCAAGAACAGAGGTATCCATAATGACAGTACCTGAAATCAGCATTTTAAGCAGGAATTGTTGGCATCAGCTACATTTTTATCATGACTGCATCAGAGATACTGAGGCTTTCCAAGTACTTACAATCCAGATGAGAACTTCCTTAAAGTAGGTACTTCCAGTTTTCTTTTATAAATCTACTGGGGAGTAACTCAAAGTGTGAAGGACAGTTTTTCGAGGCTCTTTAAAATTATTTTTAGCTCTTTTAAGAATGAGTGGGAGAAATCAGGAAGTAAAAAGTCAAAAGCTGAGTCCTGTATAGGAAGAACAGATAGAATAAAGAGGGGCATTTGCTCATGCCTGCCAGAGGAACACAGTCCCTCTGTTGCTGGTACCATGTCTCAGCCTCCAGACTCTTGCAACCCAGCACTGCTGAGCCATATTGAACCTGACAACTTGCTTTCAGTTTTTCATTCTAGCTGCTCTTCTTGCCAAGCTTTTCTCATATTTTCTCTTCTCATCTCTTAATCCCCAGCATCAGTCTTCTCTTCCTACTCTCTGCCAGCATGGCAATCTACATCTGAGCTAATCAGTGGCTAAGATGACATATGTCATTGCCA
>VZTN01000978.1:0-21071 GCA_013400515.1 Erpornis zantholeuca
TCACCATCTTCATTTATAAAGCAGTCTTCTGTTTCTACTCATGTTTACACTATTCTATCATGTAACAATGAACAGTTGCACCATTCTAAGTGAGGTTATCATATGTATCACAAGTTTTACAGGCATATGAGAGAAAAGAGCTCACAGGTAGCTTCTTGTACTGACATTATGAACTATTTATCAATACAATGAGTGATACAAGCAAGCTTCAGTGAAACTGAAAATTCAACACCCTATTCCACAGGCTGCAAACTAATAAAGCTTGTGGTATTCAAGCACAATTCAAGCACAAGTTTCACTAATGTGTGCAAAGAGTTCACTGTAACAAGATGCTCTGATGATAGCACTGATCTTTTTTTTAAGGCAAATATTCCTAAACGTAAGACTTTTCAACCTGTTTATGTAAAAAAGTCAAAACCCCCAAAACACAGTGCTCAAATTCTGACCCCAATTATCTGAGAGCACCACAATCGGACTCTCTTTAAAACATCCTGAAAGGCTTAAGACTACTCATTTCTGATCTCCATCATTTCTCAATGAAAAGTTAAAATATTCATCAAACAACATTATCTTTAAAATTAACTCTTTAGTAACAGAGTAACTGGCAATGAAGTTTAATAACATTTATATGTTATTAAAGTTAACAACTTTCCACCTGGATGGTTTCTGACAACATCCACCCCAATACTTCAAAATTTCAGATGGGCTGAAGCCACTACTCTGCATTTAGGCTTTATACACATTTTGAACTGTAAAATAATAGATGTGATATTAAAAAAAAAAACCAAAAAACCCACAACACCAAAACTTACTTGCTGTGACAGTGCAATAGTAAATCAATGATAAACGTCTGCCATGCCTTCTCTTTACTGAGTGCATCCAGTGCTGTTGGAATCAAAGCAAAACACAGGGTCATCACCTCCAGTGCTTCACAGCAAACTTGTTCATCTTCCATGTCTGGTTCATTTCCTGCATTTGTCTGTGAAAACAAAGAAGAGTGCACAAAGTGGGTACAGAAAACAATCCCAAGAAACCCAACTGGCTCCAAGGTATATCACTAAATACAAACACAAACCACAGCTTTGTACACTAAGTGATTATCAGTGCCAAGTGTTTTATGCACTCCACTCAGATGTGAGCCAAAGCACTATGTGGGATGACTTGAACTTCCAGAACTGTGCTTCTCAAAGGAGGATTCCAATAATGAACTTATGGAGACAGAAGTTAAATAGGAAGCTTGAAGGCAACAGTTACATCAGTTAGTACTCTTGGGAGTTTTTTCTTGGTTTGCATTTGGGATTTTTTTTGTTTGGGATTTTTTTTGTTTGTTTTGTTTTTCTTTACTACTCAAAACATGGAGTTTAAAGCTGGGAAAACTCTTATTACTTAAACAGAGAAAGTGCTGTATAATTCATCAATCCAGTTTTACAAGGCTTTGACACTCACAACTTATTTGACCAAAAGCTTTTTAATACTTCTAGAATTTATTAATCGCTTTGCTATTTTTCAGAAACATGAAAGAGTTGTTTAAGTTTTAAGCATAGCTCCTGTGGTGATTTTTGAAATAGGAAATAATACTACTGCTAACTGGTGCATAGGTTACTTTTTCAACTAAACACTTGAATCAATTAAGTTGATTTTGGCACATTTAAAAAAAAAATACTTTCAGAATAATGGCAAGCCCTCTCCTCCTCTAGAAGTAATTACCTTCAAGATGTTCTGAAGAAACTGAATGTGAGCAGGTCTCAATTCATCATTTAGAAATCATGAGTGCAGGTTTGCAACATTAACTAGAGGCATTTAATATTTGTTTTGTATGTGGAAACGTATCAAGATTAATTAGGCAGAAGGAAGGGATTACGAGGCAGAGGAGAGAACTAATTGTGAACAGGCCAAAATATGCCTCAGTCTGGCAACAAACACAATTTTGTCTAAGAACAACAACTAAAAAAATCAGAGGCACTGCACTGCAGCAGGAGGATGTGGCAGTTCTGAGACAATTCAAGATCAGAAAGCAAACACAGAATGCCTTCAAGCAGTCCAGAACTGCACCTGCTCTGCACTGAAGCCCTGGTTAGAAAGGAAAGTTACTTCTGCACAGCAGCAGGGACCCAGGAGAAAGGCAAAGTACATTTTATACTCAATGAAGTACTTCCCTGTACTTGGCCACCCAGAGCTGGGGGGTCTGTACATCGTTACATTCAATCTTTATCAAGCCATCATAAAATCGTTTCTTCTCATCTATAATCAGATACAGTTCTCTTAAACTGTGTCTTTTCTTCCATGATATTGCTCTATTTCTAGGATACTTTCCTCTCTTTTAATGTTATATTAACCAAGAGTACTTTATTTCCCCTTATTATTTCTGCAATTCCTTCCTCCTTTGATTTTCAATTTTTCCCCTTTAATTTTTATTTTCCTTTTGCACAGTATAAACCAAATGCAGGTGCCACTTATTACAAATGTCCATATAGGTGCCAAGAAGAATAAAAAAGAACCCCCAAAAACAAACCCCAAAAAATCCTTTGAAGGATGACTGATAATGCACAGCTTAAATTTCACTTCTTTTAAAACTTCAATTATTTCAAAGTATCTTTACAGAACCTAAATGTACAATTTTTACCCAGAAAAATGTTTAAAAAGTACATGTAGGTCTGTTTTATTTTAGGTATATTTTCTCTAGTGCACTACTGCTCTTAAAACATCTTATGTACACATACAAGCGCTTATCTTTGTGTGCCTGGACTGTCACATGAACTAAACCACATTTTATGTGCAAGTATTACCTAAAAAAACCCCCAAACCCCAACTTATTTCATGAAGAAGTCATGCTCACAGCAATAGAAGCAGATGGCATTATAACACTGTGAAAGCTAATAGAGAGGTGTTGCATTTTGCTGAAGTAAATATCCTTCTTTCAGTCGATCACTTAAGCACAACAGCAAATACACCAAGAATTAAGCCTCCCTACATATTCCTTTTCCTTTTACTCTCAGGCAAGTATTGATGAGTACTAAACATAATTTTATCAGACAAAAAAAGGAAGATGCTTTTTTAAAATCACTGTCAAAATACAGATTATTTCCTGTAACCGTAAGCAACATTACTAAAACACAAGGTGTGTGATCGTGTACTGATATAGAACTCCCAACTCCAAACCATTTGTGTAAACCACATGTGAAACCATGAACAAAAGAAAAATAGCCATACAGAATTAGCAATCATATTTTTTTTCTAATGCTTCTCACATGACTTTGCTCTTCTTTCTCATTCTAGTCTGAGCATATGCCTTGAATCATTTCTGTAGAACAGATCTTTTAAGTTTGAAGACTCAACAAATTAGCATTGCAGGAAATGCTTATTCCATATTTATATGCAGAATCTAACTGGGTTGAAAACATATTACAGCAGTTGCAGAACTTGTGCATTTTTGAACTAACACCAGAGTCAAGTTACAATTCAACAGCTACTGAGAAAAGGAATTTGGAATAGAAAATTAAGCTGTGATATGACAACGACATGTACTAGATTCTGAAATACATCATCGTATCCACCTAAAAGCTCATCACACTCTAAGCCTGACCAGGTCAACATTCCCCTTTGTACACAAACAAACAGTTATACAGAAAAGTAGTTGTTCAGGAATTCTTACCTTTTCATAGATTTTGCTGATTTCCTCATTCGAGCTGAAAACCAGCTGAACTGACCCACAACCTGATGCCCAAACAATTTTTTGTACTGCCCTGATAACACAGATGTCAGGGATGTATTTTGAAGCCTGAAAAAAAAAGAAATTAACTAAATCAATATTAAAATGCAGCTGCAAATAACATTACAATGGATTCTAAAATCCCACAAATGTATTTAATAGAAAATTTACAATTTAAAATGTTAAAACAAAGAATTTTTCCTTAAATACAAAACAGATTATGTATCTTGAAGAGTATTTATACTTCACTTACATAAAATTTCATTTTTTGAAGTAGGATGTATGCAACTGAATCTAAGGCTTAGTAGAAACCACCAACTTCAATGCTAAAACCTTCTATATATAGGAAAAAAACCCCAAGAAACTGCCATCTGGAAGGCAGCCAGCCTCTTAAGCAATGTAAAAAGTTGAACTTATTTCAGGGTTTCTCCCCATGCTGTGCTATATGTTAGCCAGCTTGACAAATGGATGCTTATCAAGTATGTGATCATTGTATAAAACGGTTGTCTTCATGTTCAAGATACAGAGGGTTGAACATGAGTAAGAACACAGCTCATGTATCTTATGAATGCAGAGTCATTCTTCAGTATTTTGTGCATGGTCTGAGTTAACATCCAATAGTTTCTAGTAATATACACACACTACAAAACATATTACAACTAATGTTCTTTATAGTTCACATCAACTTTCAAAAAAATACTGAACTTATCTGAAGTCTACATTCAAAACAGAATTGTCGAAAAAACAGGTAATCTATGGCAGACAGTTTTCAAGGATTTCAAGTTTCATTTTTCTAATGCTCAGACAATAAAAAAGAGACTCCTAAGAAGCTGAGCTAGTGAGGTATCTGCATCAGGAAACTTGAACAATGTACATTCTTGTACTGATATGGACATTAACAGTAGTTACAAGAAAAATAAAAGGCACTTTATCTTTGTCACAAGCAAAGCAACCTTACAGCAACAGCACCATGAGAAAAATAACGGGGTTTTTTTATCTCATCGTAGTTTCAAACTTAAAGTATCAACATCCTTTTAAAATGTGAGATTCCTCTCTGTGCTAAAGTTTTCTCTCTAGCCTACAGAAACTATGCCAGATAATTTTTTTTTTAAATTGTGCAATCTGTTGAAAAGAGTCTTTTGACCATCAAAACATGAAACGGAAAAAAAACCTTTCAAAGGCAAACTACAATACATATGAAATTTAGATCTACAGCAGTATCCATAATTTCAGAAAATTACAGACAAAACTTCCACAGCAATACTGTTACAGACATTCAGATTTGATGTGCTTGGTGAAAGAAAAATAGTTTATGTATTTATTAGCAGGCCACTAAGAAAGACAAAGGCAGAATTCAAAAAGCTTTCCTCACATCTCACCTCAAAAGACATTTCTTCTATGGAAGAAATTTAATTAAATCAGAGTTCAACTGGCTGATTTTACACCTATGGATGCAAAACCACCACTGATGGAAGGCAGATGGCTCAGTCCTGCAGTGCAGCACATTGTGCTTTCTTTAGACACTGCCCTTTAATCTCAAGGGACAGTGCACTCGTCAACATCTAGATGATAAAACAGTAGTATCTTCTATCTAGACACCTCAGAAATATTTTGAGATATTTCTGCAGATATGCTATATGGTACAGAAAAACTGTATTTATGGCTTCCACTGTGGAAACTAAGGGATCCTGATGCACATGGAAGAGGAAGTTAAAGCACTTGTGATTTTAGCTCCTGCTGTATTCAGCTGAATTCACTAACACTAACACTAATTAGTGGTCACTAACACTACTCATGATTCCAGATCCAACTGCGCTTTGGCCACACCACACAGATAAGACCACTACGTTTGCAAAGCACATTCTTTAGTGTTACTGAGGTTTTAATCTGAATCATTAATGTACCTTCAATATATAAAGATACACTGGCAATGATTTGAGATTTTTCTCTTTCATATGAAGATTACCTAAATCATTTCATGACATTTTAACAGGAAAATCCATGCCTTACAGAGCAATAAATTTAAGGATTAAAAAAATAGAAAAGATGCTATAAGGAAAAAAGGTGATACAGAAAGGAATTCACCAACCTCATCAGATATTTGCTGTGCAAGACGTATTGCTACATTTCTCAGCATGCATTCTGAAGTTGGATTAGGAATGTTTTGTAGGGCATTTTGTAGCACCACTGCCTGGTCATGCGTAGCCTGGTTTATCTGGAAGAAAGTATTTCTCACACTTACTTTTACATGGGAAAAAAAAGCAAGAAGATATGAAGACCTAAAGTTACTTGGAAAGATTTGGTAGAAATAGGTAAGATGTTGGAAGGAAAACTACTTAGTGCAAATGCCAACATAAATAAACCTCCTCATTTTCAAACAGATACCATCACATCTGAAGACACTATGCTGCAGTGTACGATCACAGAGTACAAGCAGTTAAGAGGAAAGGCACTTGCTCCAAACTTACTAGGGTTGGGGGCTTGTTTATTCATCAGATTATTTGAAGTTAACAGAATTTTTTTCTGTTACAATGCCTCCTTCCCTTTCTGTTGATGCAGGAAAGAAAGGGTTTAGTAAAGCACTGGGCCTCCCTCTGGATTGGATAATAGTGTCCAGACAGAATACGGCTGCAGTTTTTATTACACTGAAGTACACTCTAAACATTTGAGTTAGGTTACTCTTGAAGAATTCTGTTCTGAATTATCCCCCCTGTTTTTTATAACAGTTTCAAAACAGAAACAGCAAGACAAGTTTTTATCTTTTCTGTATTGGTTTGAGCATAGATCCCTCTCTCCTTACGAAGCCAGAGCTTTGTAGTTTTTACAGTTCAAATCTGAAATGGTTGTTTCCTTCTCACAGACAAACAAAAGATGGCGTGCTGTGGTTACAAGATAAAACTAAGGAGTTTCTTAATTTTCCTGTACCAGTTCATTCAAAAAGCCCACCTCAAATGCAGCTCAAAAGACACACTGTGAGGTTGCTGTGTAAGGTCTGGTGTCAGTCACATTCCTTGTTTTATCAGCTTCACTGAGACTTTGACTGAGGGAGTGAAGTTACAGAACCTCCACTGAAGACTAACAGAGCTTCCACAGTCAATCAGTTATTAGACACTACTGGAAGTGATCAACAGCAATACATATGGGGCAAATCAGGTTCTATGTACCAGAACACTGTACTTAACAACATTAGTAATTAAACCTTCTATGAAAACAAGGAAGAAAGCAAAAATTGTAAAGGTACTACTGACAGCAAAAGACCAATAACTGAAAGATACAGACACATAGCCTTGGCTGCCTCCTTCTCTTAAATACTGATGGAAAGCTCAGAGAAAGTTATGCTTTGGTGTTTATGCTTTAGGTAAGAGAAATGAAAGGTTTTAACACATCTCACCTGAATCCCAGGGGAATAAAAAATGCCAAAGTCCTTCAAAGAGGATGGTGACATGTTTTTTCCAACAAATCATTTATTATTAAATCGGATGCTTGCAACTCTAAATAGTGAAAGTCAGCAATTGTGGACAAACGTTACCACCTCCTAAGAGGTCAGCCTAAGTCTGTTTCAAACAATACTTCAAGACTCAAGTGATATTATGTGTGTTCCAAACTGCACTTTACATAAGTGCTGTAAAAAAGCAGGGCAGTAAAAAATCTACTCATTTAAAATAGATGAAATATAGGGTCACAAACATGTCTGTCTTAATACATTCCTATTATACTCTAACATGAGACATAAAAAGGGATCCTTACTTTTTTGTAATCATTAAGAGTTTTGATTTACTTGAAAAAGAATTAATCACGTATCTTCCAACAGATGCAGCTAAACAGAACAGGTATTTATTTTTGAGGTTTAAAGGGAATGTACTTCTCTGATTCAGAGATGGATGTTAGTCAATATTGTGGAATAAAGTGCTCTGACATGGGACACTCTGTATTCTTGAGTACAGGTTGGTAGATTAAGAAACTATTTGGGATGGAACCTCACAAATGGGGAATTCACATTTATCACAGAATATACTGAGTTGGAGGGGACACACAAGGATCATCAAGTCTCACTCCAGAATCTGCACAGAACCATCCCCAGGAGTCTCACTCTGTGTGCCTGCGAATATCGACCAAAGACTTCCTGCTACTGTGAGCACTGCCCTGGGGAGCCTGTTCAGTGCCCAGCCATCTCTGGAGGAAGACCCTTTTCCTAATATCCAACCTAAACCTCCCCTGACACAACTTCAGGCCATTCCCTGAGCAGAGCTCAGTCCCTACCCCTCCTCTGCCCCTCACAAGGAAGCTGTAACTGCAGTGAGCTTTCCCCTGAGTCTCCTCCAGGCTGAAAAGACCAGGTGCCCTCGTGCTCCTCGTTCCATCCTCCACGGATGGGCCCTTCACCATCCTCATNACAGTTTTCTCTGTCACATCCAGCATCTCATTCCTCAGTCCGTCCATACATCTGGGGTTGCCCCATCCCAGGTGCAGCATCTGGCACTAGCCCTTGTTGAACTCCATACAGCTGGTGATTGCCCGGTTCTCTGATTTGTCAAGGTCTCTCTGCAGGGCCTCCCTACCCTTCACTGCCCTTTGTGCCTGACCCATGAGCTGGTTGCTCACCCATCCCATGATGTGTTTATCCTGCTCTGTGCTGGACATTTTGTCCAGAAGGATAAATATAGTTAAAAATCAGAAGTTACCTGTACTAACAATCATGCAAACCATTGAAAATCATATATAGAGCAAGTGCTTCTCACACAGAACTTTTTACAGTCACCAAGAAATAGGATTTGTTTAGTAAGTTGGTAACTTTTTTTAGAATTGCAAGACGACATTATCTGAAAATATTGTGAGTTCTTGACATGCAATGCACTCAAAGAATAGACTGTTAATGAAAAGTAAAGAGATGTTACTGCAGACATTATAAAACACAGGGCACATTGCCATTTGCAGCAAGGAAGATTTATATTACCGGTGAAATTGTACTTGTGCCTTCTACAACTGGCTGACAAGCTTCTGCCACAGCTCGAACATGGCCATATCCAATTGCTGTTAGCAATAATTTGGCTATTTTTAGAGCGTTAAGGTAGGCACCCCTTCGAGTTTCCATATCTGCATTTGGCAGGAAGTTATTTCTGGTCAGCATGCTCAATACGAGAGGCAAACCACCACTTTTCAAGAAGTTGTATTGGAAATCACTGGCATCTTCTCCCAGAGGTGCACTGGCAGGCATTAACAAGGCATAAACTACCTGTAGAACAAAATACAGAGTTAACAAATGGAAATGCACCAGCTTGGACAGAGATGACTGAACACCAGAATCTGTAGCAATACTACATAAACAGTGCTTGGACAGCACTAGCCACACACATGTTTATTCCAGTAAATTATTAAGTATTTTCAATTGTTAATTTCAAACCAGAATTTGATCTTAGGCTTCCATAATGTTACAGAGAGGACTGCCACAGAGAGACTTGACAATTTTTAAAGAATGGGCAAAGCATCACAAACCTCTGTTAGGTACAGCACTTGTGAGGCAGAAGGACCAAAGAATAGAGAATCAAGAGATGGACTAAGGCTGCTTTCCCCAAGCTTTGCATGATCTAAACAAATTGCTCTTAGTTTCTCGACTGTAGTGTTATCTGCAATAAAAACACAACTTGTAAGGATTTCGCAGCAAAACTACTCCACAACAAGCCAGTACTATTTACAATTATAAATCTGAAAAACTTTGAGTGTATCAGAACAGTTGCAAAAACTTACAGACAAAATCAGACTACAGAGTGTTCTCCAATGATTATGACAGTCAAAAGTGATCCTGCTGAAGCAGTGCTACAAAACCACTTTAAAATATGATACTTTTCCCCATTTTCACTGCACTGTAGCACTGAACCCCTGTACCAACTGTAAACTATGCAACTTTATATAGCAGACAAGAAATAACTACTTGGGAAATGTTTTACAGTCCCAATTAGGATAACAGCAGTGAATTACAGTATCAATAAATTACCAGAAGGTAGAAAATACTCCACTATCTTCACTTTAATATATCGGGTGAGAAATTACTATACAACATATTACAAGATTAAAAAAAGTTTAAACTTAAGTTTTACCTGGTGGCATGAGCTTCATAAGAACACGAGCTCCATCTCTAAGAGGTGGCATATTTAGACTACTACCCAAGTCTGCAACTTGCCAAAGAAAAGAGATGTATCGAGGATGCAGTGACATGATCTTAAAATAAGCAAATTAAAAGAAAAACAACATAAAAATTATTACCCAAAGATAAAGTAAGAAAAACCACATTAGAACTGTTAATTTCAGAAAATGCTTACCACTCCAGGCAAACAGCTTTCAACTTCTGGATTTGGACCATCACTGTAGTGATTGCCGTGGTTGCCCGGAGAACCAGTTGAAGAGTCAGAAGAACTATCTGGACTTGAGGGCATATTAGAATTTATCTGCGTAAGCTTAGCTGTAATTAGCTGAAAAACACAACCATAGTTTTAATACTCTGCAAAAATTAAGATTCTTTACCAAATAAGCATCTGATATAATGTTAATGGCATGCCATAAGGAGGAAGAATAGAACTATTTCATAAAAATAAATGATCCCATGCAAGGTATTTTCCAAGCACTTACAAAAGAGAACCAACATCTGAATTGATGTAAATACCCAGCTGCAACACTTACCGTTTTATCCTTGAGATTCAGCTGCCCAATTAATTTTCTGTCATCTGCAGGGTCTACCAGCTCACCCCCAATGAACAGCTCTACTTTTGTGTGTGCACTGTTGGCTTTAATGCGATTGAGGATGCAACGCCGCACTTGGCCAATCGTGTCGTTTGTGTGAGACCAAATATCCAAATCTTCCACCTGCCGGCCTTGGTTTGGAAAACGAACTACAAGTGTGATATGTTTACCACGGAAAGCTCTGAAAAGAAACAAACCAGCAAAAGTTACTTTTGCCCTCATTAAATAAATTCTTTTCCCCGCTGCAATTTTCGTTGCAGATATTTCAACATCAACTCTTTATGTGGTATTTTCCAGAGTAAGATACAATGTGAAAGCTCCAGCAACTATGGCAACAATATCCACAGAATCTTTCAAGAAGCCATACTCAGAACAAATGCATTAATCATATGGTAGAATTTATACTCAGGTTATGAACTCTGACAAAATTGTAGATCTTTTCTCTGTCTTGTAACTTCCTGATCAAAATGTGCACACAAAGCTTAATCAGACTGGCAACAACATTTTGCTCTTTTAGCAAAGGAGCTCAGCTTTAAATACACCAAGATCAGAAAAAGCCATCAGGTCACCAAGCCTTAATGCCTTCTGTCAAAGTTAAGTTTTGTATCAGAATTCCAGATTTTAAAATCACAATCCCTTAAAAAAAGTTTAAAGTGGTCAAAAAAGGAAGAAACGGTTTCACATTAGCAGTGATCACACTCCCCACAATGGCAGGGAGCTCATTAGGAAAGATGTGCCCAGATAAGCCCAACAAAGTAATCCCATGCAACAAAAGGCAAAAACTCCTCATAAAGCTCCTTGCTAACAAGGCCTGTGAAAGATTAGTCTAATCAAATAAGCAGCCCATATAAAAAAGATGTACCCACAATCAACAAGAGGACTTCATTAGGACTAATCAATCAATCAATATATACAATAAAAAAACTCTAGGAACACTGCTGTATGACACACCATAAAATACCAGCAATTGCTTCAATTTTTTTGACAAAAAGTGCATTTAGAATAAGTGGATGAAAAATCTCCACCATGTTTAAAAATATGTTAGCTGCTTCATAAATCCATAGAGACAGATAGGATTTAAGGTCAGTTTTCACTACAGGACAAGTATAAGAAGAGTGAAGATACACAGAAAATAAATATACTTCAAAGTACTGTTCTCTTCTTCCCTTTCTTATGAGGAACTTACAGAATATTTCACTTTGAGATAATTAAAAATTTAATCTTGCAAAGTAAGATTATGATCTCTGTAAACAATTCTGGAAGATGAATATACACATACACATTTTTGTATAATAAGACTATGAAAAACATAAAAGCTTTGCCCATGCTAATGTAAAGAACAGTACTGCTTTTAAGTAATTATCTGAAATAAAGAACTATATCCAAAATAATTGAGCCTCAAGGTACATTGAGCTTGTTACAGAAAAAAACACCAAGTTTATCCTTAGGTCTGCTGGTCTGCTGTGCCTTTCATAGATACCTGTATTTGCCTGATCTTTCAAAATATATTTTTCAAATAGGGTTTCATGTATTAGCAAAGAAAATGGAAATCTGAAACACAGTGAAACCATTTCCTGAATGGAAACCCTTTAGAATGTCAAAATCCCTAGGATATTAATACTATTTTAGTTTAACAGAAATCAAAATCACAATACTGCTTTTTCACACATACCTTGACATAGGTAGAATAGTTCTCTCTTCGTGGTAATCACTGTCACATTCATTTATATACTCTCTTAAAACAGTCAACACTCTCACCATCCTTATTGCTTCCTGTCTTGCACAATTGATACTGTCTTTATCTCCATCCAACACACATAAAGTATCATAGGAGGCTTTTAGACGATCAAAACAGGACTGAATGAAGTCTTCATGAATCACTACCTAATTGCATTAAGAAAGTGGTGCAATTACAAGACATATTAAAATCCATCTTTTCAGAAGGATAACCAAATGGTAGAAGAAAAAAAAATCCCCCAAACCAAAATAGGTAAGTTAAATCAAGCTCAATAAAGCTGTTTTATTCCAGCAATTCCCATCAATAAATAGCTGTAATTTAGTGTGCACTTCAATAATCTCACATATCCTCAGCAGCTGTAACCATATTGTATATAAACAGGAAAAGTGAAAGTTTGAACAGAAAACACTAAACTGGACTTTCACTTCCTCCTTTTCTCAAACTATGGTAAAGAATTCTTGTGTGCACATAAATCCAGCACTTCTGCAAGTGTCACAGCTAAGCATGTGCAGATGGACAGATCGATGAGTGCTTAGTAAGCCCAGACCTACAGAAGCCTCCAGCCATCTGCCACTGCAGTAAGATACAGCTTGAATGGCTGTAAATTCACCACCTAGAGAAGCTGTGCTGGATCTGGCAGACTGGCAGCTCTTAAGATTATGGAAGTGTTTTTGAAGACAAGTAGAATATTGGAGTTTTAAGAAATACACCTGGCAAGTTATCAACTGGAGATTGTCCAAAGGACAATATTCCTCCACTGAATTTGCGCACTCAAATAATTACAGAATGGTTTGGGTTGGAAGGGGCCTTAAAGATCATCCAGTTCCAACCTCCATGCCATGGGCAAGGTCACCTTCCACTAGACCAGGCTCCTCAGAGTCCCATCCAACCTGGCCCCGAACACTTCCAGCAGTGGGATACCCACAGCTTCTCTGGCAACCTGTGCCAGTGACACAACACCCTCAATAAGAAGAATTTCTTCCTAATATCCAATTGAAATCTGCCCTCTTTCAGTTTAAAGCTTTCCCCTCGTCCTGTCACTACATGCCCTTGTCAAAAGTTCCTCTCCAGCTTTCTTGCAGCCCCCTTTAAGTACTGGAAGACTGCTCTATGGCCTCCTGAAAGTCTTCTCCACGTCTACACAGCAGAGGTGCTTCAGCCTCTTAATTATTTTCATGGCCTCCTCTAGACTTGCTCCAGTAGGTCAATGTCCTTCCTATGTTGAGGACCCCAGAGCTGGATGCAGCACTGCAGGTGGGGTCTCACCACAGCAGAGCAGAAGGGTAGAATCCCCTTCCTGGACCTGCTGCCCATGCTGCTGTTGATGGAGCCCAGGCAACATGTGGTTTTCTGGGCTGCCAGTGCATGTCGGGCTTCTTGTCAACCAACACCCTCAAGTCTTTCTCTGTAGGGCTGCTCTCAATATGTTCATTCCCCAGCCTATATTTGTGCCAGGGATTTCCCCAACCCAGCTGCAGGACCTTCCACTTGGTTTTGCTGAACTTCACAAGGTTCTCAAGAGCCCACTTCTCAGCCTGTCAAGGTCCCTGTGGATGACATCCCTTCCCCTGCTCTTACAGAAACCCAGTATCTCTTCTCTGTCCACTGAACCACAGCTCCCAGAAAATATTAACACAGGGAGATAATATCTGATTTGCTAGACCTCAGCTTGACCATTACACGGAAATTCAGGGACCCTCTGTAAGGGATACAACAGAAAAAAGAGATTACATTAGCTTGTGACAATACCCCACAGACCCAGCCACTGAACGTACTCGTATGAGTAAGTGCCACAATTCAAAGTGCAACAAACGGCTTTCCTCATATGGCATTAACTGTTTTCTGAGTAGAAAGAGCAAATACAGCAGATGAACTCAGTATGAAAAATTAATGAGAGTTCAGTCTGCAAATATGAAAAAAAACTTTAGTTCTGCATCTGCCCAGAATCTGATGGTTGTACTCACCCACCAAAACATGGAAATTATTTTATATTTTCAAATCTTTTGACTATATAAATATCACCAAACTGATTTTTAAGACTATTTTCCTATTATATTCCAGTGTTCTGGTTGCTTCTTCTTACCTGATTAACTTGTAACCTTGGGCCAAGATTAGTATAGATCTCTTTAAGAAGGTCTATTGCTCTGTTTGCGATGTCATCATTTCCCTGAATCACAACCTAGCACAATTAAAAAAAAACATTAGCTTATCTTAAAACGTGCTGGTATAAAAATGAAAACCAAAACCACAACATAAGTATCTCAACACAATAGTATGTCTAATTATCTTATGAAGTGAAAGGGACTGAAATGCTAAGTTACAAAATACAATCAATACAACTTACACTTAAGGGGATTACATAAGTAAAAATTAACTAGTTTTGACGTTCAGAGCTGTCAAAAAAGACGCTTTATAAAAAGTAAAAGTAGTGTTTATATACTCATGTTCACATAATATTCTAAATTTTCTCTTGTTGCAGAGAATAAGAAAACAACTTTTTCAGATACTTCAACAATGTGCACCACCAGACAGAATTTTCAAGTATTTAAATGGCTGTGAACAGGTGGAAGGGAGACAAGCAAATACATTCTGCTTCTAACCTGAGAATGTAAATTTTAATTACTAGTCACCAGGTCTGACAGCAGGTTTTACAGACAACCCTTGGAGGGTACTGAGCTGAAGCTTCATGAGTTTTGTCATGCTGATTAGAGTAAGTTGATTCCCAAAACTAAAACATGCTAACATTCTGTGGGGACTCTGTTCACAAACACCATGTAAACTTATTTATATAAAAACTGGGATCTACTTTGGTTTCAACTACTATCACTGAGATTAAAATACCTAACCCTTCAACAAGCCACAACCAAAATTACTGAGGACTGCTGCTGTACACATTTTACAAACACACAGCCATGATAATCACATCACAGTGCACTACTGTGGGCTCTAATGCAGCTCTTGAGAACTAGAAATAGTCTGAAAAAATTAAGTTACAGTGTAGATACTGATGTATTCCACCAACAGACCTGGCAAACTTCAGAAAGCTTCACCCTTCCTATTGAAAAGGAAGATTTTATATATAGAGAATCAGTGGTTAGATGGAAATCTACAGATCCTAGAAAACCACCATGTTTAGCCAAAAGGTTGTGATTATAATAGGAAGAATCAGACCAGCGATCACTTGGTCTGATCTAGAATCACTCCAGTTTACCATACTAGAAGGAATGCCCTGAAATAGTTTATGAAGTGCATGAAACAAAGTTTAATTATAATGTGCATGTGGAAAAAAAGATAAATCTACAGATAATTCATCCAGAAGGATCTTTTCTTCTTCAACAGTGTAAGAAAATTTTTAATTTCATGTGCATACATGAATATACTTATGTTTCAAATAACTTTCCATTGAACATCAGTCTGCAAAGTTACCAACTCACATACTTGCTGGGAAGATGGGAGTCAAAAGCCATGCATTTAGTTTGAAGAAGTAGATTTTCGTAATTTCAGTCCATTACTAATAAATTACACATTCCTAAAAGCATGGAGACTGAGAAAGTCTTAGCAGTTAACCTTTCTGATGCTTCCTTCAATTAACTCACCCTCCAAAGGTAGTCTAATCCTATTAATTCCAGATCATCCATCATATAGGCTCTTCTCTTTGCTACTAGCTTTCCTTCTCGACAGTTCACAGCTTTGAAGAAACGTTCAAAACATTTCATTCCATTTTCTGTTAATAGGGAAGGATCCAGCTGAAGCACATTATTTTCAAAGAAGTCCTTATTAATGTCAGGGTCTAAGTCTGGTTCATCCCCCATTAGTTTGGAATACCATTTAAAACAGGCTTCGCGATCACAAAGATAAACCGCATTTTCAGCTAAACACTTCCATATCTGCTTCGCCTGAGGGGCACAGAGCCACAGCTGACCATCCTTCAATAAAAATCTTGAGCAAAACAAAGAGACAATTAACATCACTGTCCAATAGACATCCAGAGTTACAATTTAGTAAAAAGTACAGGTATAAAGGTGGATATGCACATTATACATGTATATATCACAAGTATGAAAACTTTATTTACATCATCAGTCCACTCATAATTAGCCCCATGATTTTTTAGTAAGTTTGAATGGATCAAGACCTTATATCCCAAACAAAAAAAGAATACAATTCAGTAAAAGAGTGCCTTACACAAAAATACCATGCATTGTTTACATTTTATATACAAAGAAACACTCATTTCCCTGTGCAAACTGTTTAGTTTAAAAGTCAGGTCATAACATAGGAGAATAAATTAATTTTGCAGTAATTCACTATGTTTTAGCACTTGCTTTAGTAAAATTGCAAAAATGGTATCAATGCCATGTAGCAGAGCCAGAAGCAGAAGTCAATGAACTGGAAACGTTTCCTTTTATTTAAGAAAGTTTTTCATTTGTGTTCAATTATTATGAAACAATTATTAAGAACTTCAGTTCTGAGAGCTGACACTAAGAATGTTTCAGGAAGAATAAGTGATAATCAAAGTTCTTTAAAATAATTTTTCTGATTCAAAATTTTTTTTATGTAAAAGAATCAGGGACTAAGTTATGGCACTGCTTTTTAGAAATTGATACATATATATTCTACATTAGACATCCTTACAACTTTATAAATTTCTGTACATTAACAAATAGTGAACTTAAATCTAAAGAAGTTACAATTATTAACATGCAGGAGTGATAAATTAACTGTGCTATCCCTATGCTATTGTGCAATTTCATTAAACAGTTAACCCTTTAGCTTAATTAATGAAAACTCTCATTAAATTTTAAAAAGTAAAAGAAAATCTCCCTTAGCAAACAAGGAAAAAGTAGTTTGGAACTTGACAGTTCAAGTATTTTTATTCATCTAAGAAAAGGTTAAAACCAAGTAGGAAAAAGCTGAGAGAGTCTTAGCCTAAAAGGCATCAACATTCTGCAGCTCTATGATGAGCTGAGATCCTTTGTTTTCTTATTTTACTCAAACAGGAGCTGGCCAAAATAATCCAAGTAATTTTTTTATTGCACTTTCTTTCTAGGGCTCAGTTGCTGCCAACACAACATCAGTGACTGACAAAACTATATGTCAGTTTATTTAAATCTGGTGTGATACAAGTAAGGACACATGGCCATATCCCTACTTGGAATATTTTAAATTTTAAACTAAGTTACCCCAACAGGAATGTAACTGTATCCAGTGCATACTGTATTCAAGTCAGTAAGGTTCTGCACACAGACAGGAAAAAACCATACAAATCTTAGTGCAGAATCAGAACCTTGGATTCCAAAAGTCCTAATAAACTTTTACTTGAATATTCCAAAAGTAGCATAAAAGCCCTCCAGGAAACAAAAAAACCCAAACCAAAACAAAACCATTCAGTGTAGTTTGCATCTGAGTTTTGGAAGTAGTTAACAAAGCAAATTACAGCTATAGAAGAGAAAAAAATGCAAAGGATTTCTTATTTTAAAAAGTATTAGAAGTATTCTTAGAGAAATTAAACGAATGTTCAAGTTCAAACTCACCGTAAGAAGTTAAGTCGCTCCTGTACCTCCTGCACGTGACTGTATCGGCTTCCTGGTCTCACAGTTTGAGGATCATATTCACCATGCTCTGCAAATCAAAGGTTTTATTGGACCAGACATTCAGAAAAATGGTGCTAACTCCCTAAGACAGGATGTGTTTGAAGATTTGTTACTCTGAATAGAATCCAAACCCAGTACATTTTCAGTGAGGTATATGAGAAGAGTTTTCAGCACTCATGCTTCTTCCAGAAGTTTTCATGCTTCTTCCTAAGCTGAGCATAGGCAAAAGACTACTGAGGTCTATAATCAAATCAACAAACAATTATGTGCAGATACATAGGCTCGTTGTTCAGTATAATGAAAGTGTTACTGAACAATTAAGAGCTTGCACTCTGCTTATTCAAATCAATTTTTCCTAATTTCAAGCAGTCAGTTTGAAGCCAGAAGTCAGTTGAAAATAGAAGCATACCAAGCATATAACTCAATTGTCCTGAGCCTTTTTTCTGAGGATGCTTTAGTTTTGTTGCACAGCATCTTTCCCTATATTTCATTTTTCTATTTTTTAGGCTTTTTCCTCTCCAGAGGAAATCACTCCATTTCCCTACGTTTATACATAGTTATGTACACAACATCACTCAGAGGAAGAAAGTGTAAGACAACTTTATTTACTACAAGTTTCCAAATATAAGCCCCAAATGCCTGTAATACTGACAAGCCTGAAATGGAAGAAGTAACTTGAAAGTAAGGCAAGAAGTCAAACTTTTACCTGCATTTTGTCAAATCTCAGTATAATATTTTCTTAACAAACAGCAATTTTGTTTATAGGAACATGGTTTTGGTGTGGTTTTGTTTGGTGTTTGGTGGGCTGTTTTGTTGTTTAGACTTTTTTAATTAAAGAGATACAATCTAGATCTGCACTTGCAGATCTAGACACATCATGACACACATTCATTGTCACAGCTCCATTATAAACTAATTAATGCTGTATTTCTAATTTGCAAAGGTGTACAGATTGCCTTTAACTAAGGTGACCCAGCCATGGTAGACTATCTCATGACAAGGCTAGTACTAAAATTTATCTTCAGAGCTGAAAATCAGTACCTCTTATTACATCAGGGAGAGGGGAAAATTAAAGTGCATCAGTGTTTCAAAATAAAGAGAAAAATAATTGTCATAAATACTGCTGTCTATATCCAAGTGCAATGGGTACACTAACTTAAAAATCAAGTAACGGGAAACAGAAGACCAGTAGTTAACTGATGTCTGCAAAACTGGAGACATTGTGTTCATGAGAAATCCTTAAAAATTTTAAATTATAACCTTCGTGAAGTGATCATAAATGGGCAATTAGCAAAAGGAAAAATGTGAAAAAAATCTGAAGAAATAATATCAATGTATCTGAACAAAAATTATTTAAGAATTAGAAGTAGAAAACCAGTAAAATATGCTGTGGCTCTAGAAGAAAAAACAATTAGGGTAGATAAGCATATTGCAGAGAAATTAAAATTGATTACTTGAAGTGTTGGGTGTTCTAGGTGGGTTTTTTGTTTGATTTTGACTTGTTGAGGGGGAGGTGGTGATGTTCATTTATTTTCACTGTGGGGACTATCTCAGCTTTTTCCTCCTGACTGGAGTTTAATTTACAGACACAACACCAATAGAGGCAATGACAGGCAAGCTCAAGTATTCAAAGCTGGCCAGCTGCCCAAAGGCAGTATGGATGTACTTCAGAAATCTGAAAACTGTGAACTACAAAAAAATTCTACTTTCCTAAATATTTTCTAGATCATGTTGTTTCTACATCTCCCACATTTATTTTCTACTCTGTGCACCCCACAGCAAGTCAAAGTGCGATCTCCTTAAAAATTCTTTTTACATACTGGATACAGAGAACAACTGGTTGAACATTTAAGTATAATTAGTGATAAACACATAGATGATTTTATGGCACAATTTCTACAAATAACTACATTTCATTAACACTTTGGATTTTTTAAGACTTCAGAAAAACAGAAGATAAAGGAGAATGGATAACAATCTTCTAAAAATTTTAAAAGGTCTTTCATAAGTTGTCAAAAAGATGAAACTGTGACCTCCTCCAGGACTACAAAATGCAAGAGCAGTTGTTTCATGTCATGGAGGACTTTGCAGAGCTGGAGGAAAGGATGAGTTCAGTAGAAAGGAAAATCATAGAGTGTGGAAAATAATTGAGAAACATAGATTATGCTTCCCTTCAACCTTAAAAAGGCAAATATACAAAAGGGGACTATCCTAAAAAACACTATGCATTATTGAATAACAGGAGAATAGGAATACTGTTCTCTATCACTGAACACGACTATGGAAGACTTTAATAAAAACAAATATATGGCTAATTCAGTCTTAATTTAAAAATATCCAAATTACATAGTAATTACAGCGTTAAGTATCTGTGGACTACAGGATTTTTTATTTCTATGGCATTTGTTTGACTGTTTGGATATTTGCCTTGAAATTTCTCCCTCTGTCTCATTCGCCTTCTCCAGCCAAGCTTAATTCTACAGCTTCCAGTTCTTTCTGTCCTCACATGCACAATCTTCTTTCTTCTCCTTTCATTTAAATGGCCCCCTGGCATATTTTCTCTCCCTCCATGAAGACATGGAAGACAACTTCACAGTACCCTATGTTCTGCTCTATTTAGTATATAAAACCAAAAATTAAAGAGTTTGTGCAGAGGAACTGTGGATTACAGTCTTAGTGCAGTAACTGGAACATGAGGAAGATTTCCTGGTTGCCCTTAATAATGTAATAAAGCACCTAATAAAAACCCCAACACTATTATTCATCTGTTTTTGTACTCTGATACAAATGAGAAGTTCTGCAGTAGCTTCGTCTCAAGAAAGAGCAATTTAATTGCTTTGTAATTAGATTAAATTTAAACCCTTTACACACTTGTAATTCCTACTGCACTGAAGATGTTTGTATTACTGCTTAACTGAGTCACTAGAGTTTGGGAGGGGCAGGGCAATGGGATGTGGATTTTTGGCAAAAGAATCATTCAAGACATCAGCAAAATTCTTCTGCCCTCAACAATTTGATAGGTAAATAATATTTTCAAAAACAACCTTTTGGCTTGAGTGTTAAAAAATAATCAAAGTTAATGAAAAATAGTTCCTATACTAATAGTACATGTAGGCTATTTTTGGACATGTTCAAATACAACTGTTGATTTTGTTTCCTTCCTAACCCTGAGGTCAAACCCCATATTTCACAGCTGGCCAAAGCCCAGGAGAAAGAAGAACAGAATCACAGATTGTAAGGTATCAATATAGTTAAAAAGTAATGTTCAATACAATTAAAATTTCATTTCTGCATC
>VZTN01000981.1:814-14038 GCA_013400515.1 Erpornis zantholeuca
TGACCTCTCACATTCCTGGTACCATGCTGAAGTAGACAAGGAAAAAGTATATGGTCATTTGCACAAAAATATTTCTAAAATCAAAGTGAAAATAATGGTGCTTGCCTTGAACTTTAAAGTAATTGAAATTAAGAAATTATAACCATTATATCTCAGAGCAAGTATTTAAGAAATCAAAAGAGCAGGTTCCCTACATTACTGCAACTTGGTATCAAAAAATTTGCAAGAGACTTTTAAAATGTCATATTTCTTCCATATTACATCAGCCCTCCAGGAGTTTTAATGTAAACAATATTCTTAATATACCAAGTCATTGATTAAAATTTGGGAACGAACAAAAGGTTCTTTCTTCAATGAGAACTATAGCTGTCCTGGACTGTGATATTTTCAAGAATAAAACAGTTGACATGCTGTGCCACATGTTTTACATATATGAAGGCCCAGAGAAGCCCAAGTGCAAATGTACCACATCTACACAGGCCGCTTAGGAAAACACTTGTTTTCTAGCAGATCTACCAAGCATGAGCTAGATTCCTTGCCTGCATGTGTACCCCAGATACACTGGATCTCTGAATGAAGCAATAGCTGTGAGATATCTAGAAAGTACCATTAAAAAAAAAAAAATTCCACGGTACAAGTACAGGTGGAGGCAAGGGGAATACTTGCCCAGGTAATATCTGTTAGCTATAATTTTTACATCCACTTCATTATGCACTGAATCAGCTGTTCGTCCATTACCAGCCCTTAACAGCAATTTTAAGTGTTGTATGAATGAATACACAACTATCACACTAACAGTGTAACAGCTGATTCCAGCAGAATCAACATTTTAACAGTGATTTACCTCATAAAATTTGAGACTTACCATCTCCTCCCCATCTGGCAGCAGAGCATTGATTTCTAATTAAGAGGAACATCAAGATCCAGAGGCCTGGCAATCACAGCAGCTAAGTTGTGCCATCGATAAAACAAATTAAGAAAACACTTAAGGAGTTTAACAGAATGAACCCGAGACCATACTCTCAGTATTCCAGATCTGATTATGAAGGGATATGCATCTCATCTACTCAGATTACTGGAACAATAAAAGGTCCTCAACTGTTATCAATTTGACTTAAATGTTCCTTCCTTTAGCATGCACTCTGCACTGAGAAAAGCAGCTGTTAGTAAAACCCTTCCCACTAAACAACCCAGCAATAAACCATGATCTCCCCCTTGCTGCCTGTAGCAACATCATCATATGCAGCAGGGCCATTACCAGGCACAATCAGCTATAGCTTTCTAATGCTACATTATTATGTGAAGCAAAACAATCCTGTAAGATTGCAGGATTTAATTTTTTTTTTAGTCACTGCTGATAGGAAATTACAAATATTTTAACATTTATGCAAATGGAATGCACCTTATATTTTCACTGCAAAACTAAAGATTACGCACAAAATCGTGACATTAGATAATATTGATTATGAGACTAGTTCTGTCAGAGACTCTCTCAGTTTCTGCCCAGAAATGAGAATCCCTTGCTATCCTGTTAAAATGCCAAATGAGCAGCTGGAAACAAACCAGGAAATGTCCTTATACAAATTCGTCATTACATTTTCTTAACCTTTGCCTGAAGTTAAAAAATAAATAAACAAAAGAGGAAAAAGGCAGACAGAACACGTGTTTGGACAGGCAGCTTTTTTAAGCCTTGCATCCAGTTTCAACATTAAATGTGATGATGATATAAAAAAATGGCTTTTTTTATATCCTAAGACCCCTGTCTGGGCATTGGAGTAACAAATATTCTCACTAGCCCTTTCAATTCTGGCAGGGGGAGTCTGAGACAGCTCTAAGCCCCAGCCCACGCCTCAAATTGTCTGACTCAGAGAGAGCCAGGTAGCAGTTTGAGCATCATATTAACTACACTGCTGTTTCTAAGAAAATTAAACAAAGGAGGAAAGGCTGTGAGAAAAAAAAAAAAATAATTAGTGGGTGGGAGATATTGAGTCACTTGTGGTAAAGAGAGATTGCTTCAGGCATCCAGTGCTTGTCTATAGATGAGAAACCCAATTAAAAGGTGGAATGAGCCCACCAATGCTTTTCAGTTTAATAGCACTTCTGCTTATTCTTCAAAAATAACACAATATAAACACATCCTTATGACTCATCTTTCAAAAATACTCTGTATGGATATCTATATACACACATATGTATATATATATGAAAATTGGAGTGGGAAGAAAAAAAAATGCATAGAGATGGCAGTCTCAGTGTTGCAGAAAGTCTGAAGGAAAGGACAGCTAAAGAGAACAGTCTAGAGAAGGCATACACAGATAAACCACTGATTTCTAAGAAAAATCTGACATCTTTTAAATACCTTTTAAAATACCTTTTAAATTGATTCCTTAAAAGGGAGACTGATTTGTGGGAGGTACAGACAGCCCCAAAAGTGATGAAATGTGGAAAAAGATGTGCTTATGATGAGAAAAGAGAAGCACAAGAGTATTTTGGTGAGCACAAAGAGCAATCNTGAATTAGAAACCCCTCCAAATGTATGCAGCAATGAGGATGTTGGTTTTTATCCTCATCCCCTTTCCAAAGAAACCAGATTAAACAGATAAGGCAAACTTCTGCTTTAACAGACATTTTTGTACAAAGTTGCTGCTTTGCCATGGCTCTCATTGAGAGTGCACATTTCACAAAGAAACAGCACTGCAGCAGTCATTAGGTTAAAGATGGAAGTAGTAACTTGTGCTTATATCTCATTGTTTATTTGGCATGCAGTGATTAACTTGGGTCTGTAAGGAAACAAAATCCAAACAAACATCTCCATAGCCTAAAAGCATCTTATTCATAACAATGAAAAAAACCTTTGATAAACCAAAATTACATGTGTGTTTCTTTGCTGACTCAAAATTCAATACTTATTTGAGAATCTACTAACAGGATATTCATTGGTGAGGTTTTGAATAATATCCCTCTGTGATTTTTTTTTGCAATTTTGCTAGTTGTAACCTTTGTTAAGCATGGCAGAAAACTCATGTTATTAACAGCACTATGTCTCAGCTAATAAAACAACTTTCTCCTGCACCATTAAGACTGTTGTGCATTGCAACCCACCTCTTGTATTCTGCATTTTCTTAATTACTCAGCTTAGGTGTTCGGCAACTGTAGGCAGTGTAACTGTTCTGTAGTCTGAGTAATGTTCCCCTAGTTGTAATGTGAAATGGCACCTATACAGTCACAGTCCAACACTGACAGAAGAATAAATCAGTACTGCTGTACTTGCATCAAGACATGCTTGATGCAACAGTGTGAAACAAGACATCTCTAAATTCCTCTCAGTACTTTAGAGAAATATCTACCTTGCCTTTTAGTAAGGTTGTCCAATATACTAACAGAGAACAATCATAACTAGGGAGCCTGCCTTCTTAATGGCTTATGTGAATTCCTTTTCTGAACCCATAAAAAGCTTTGTAGGATCCCCAGATTTTCATGTTCTTATATTTAAAGAATATATGCTCATCATCACAGCATAACCCACCAACTGCAAACACATTTTATCAAAAATTAATTTGAGCCTTTGTAGGTCTTGTCCACATGGTCTGAAAACTTGAATTCTGATTAAATTGTGTTTTCATACAACACAATATCTGTGTTCTTCCACTGTAAATGTAAAAGATTGACAGATGTCTTAATATTAGCTTTTAAAATAACTCTAATACCTAAAAGTTAGGCAAATACTTTATTGAAACCAAAATGCACATCTAAAATCAAAAGGTTGCCATCTTCAAACCAGTTATATTGAATCAAATACAGCCGTGTCACAATTCTGATAACTGATTGGGAGAACAAATAAGCTCATTCTTTGAGGTGAATCTCACTGCATCTACCTTCACTAAGTTCATTAAACTCTCACTTGCCTGCCTTGTTGCCTCAGTAACTTTCCACTTGTGTCCAAACTTCATTCCCAACTTCTGATACTACTGCAGCCTTAGTCATTTCCTATGATGACTTTTTGAAACACAGAGGTTCCTACTGGGGTCTTTCAAATTCTAAGTCAATCAGACACATGTGTTTCCTTTTCTTGTATCCTATTCTCTGGAGAGACTGCTAGTGAAATTACCTAGCATCATATCTGACTGTGTCTGGGAAAACTTTAACAACAAAAGTTGGCTTACACTGCAGAACCAGAGAAATCTGAATATGTAAAGTGACTGCAGATTTGGATTCTCCATAATAACTATCTTCAAAACAAAAAGAAAAAGTGAGTGCAAATAGTGCAACCTATTCTGATGAATCAGCTTTTCCAATGGGAAAGAAATTTCAAAATTCCAGGTTGGATTCACCTTAGTTCTCCTTTTAAACTACTTAGCTGGATCCCTCCAAATCATGATGCCTGATGAGATTCATCTAAGAATACACAAAGAGCTAGCTGATGCCACCACAAAACCTTGCTCGATGATTTTGGAGTGGTCTGGAGCTAGGAAATGTTGTTCTGATTTCCAAAAAGATCCAGAAGGAGGTTTCTGGAAACTACAGGCCTGTCAGTGTCACTTCAGTGCCTTGTAAAGTCATGGAAAAGAGTATTCTGGGAGGTACTGCAAGAACACTGGAAGGACAACACAGTCATCAGTGACAGCCAGCACGTCTTCATGAGGGGGAACTCCTGCTTATCAAACCTGGTTTCTTTCTACAACATGGCAACCCACTGAGTTGATCTAAGAAAAACAGTATTTCTGGATTTCAGCAAAGCCTTTGATACTGTCACTCCTTCTAGACAAATCCTTCTAGACAAAATGTCCAGCACACAGCCAGATGGTACCTGATGAGTGAGCAATTGGCTCATGGGCACAAAGGGTTATAGTGAATGAGGTGACATGAGACATGAATCCACTCATTAGTGGTATTTCACAGGGCTCCATCCCCAGTCCACTTCCCTTCAACATCTTGGATACAGAAGTCAAAGGAATATTATGTAAGATTGCCAATGACACTAAACTAGAAGGAGGTGCTGATTCCCTTAAGAGCAGGGAGGCCCTGGAGAGTGACCTCAACATATCAACGAGCTAAGCAATGAACCATATGAAGTTAAACAAGGGAAAGTGCTGGATTCTGAACCTGGCACAGGGCAACCATGGATGTGTGTATAGACTGGGGAACAAGCAGTGCTGCAGAAAGGGACTTGGGGTCACGGTCAATGGCAAGGTGAACTTGAGTCAGCAGTGCCCTGACAGCCAGGAGGGCCAAGCGTGTCCTGGGGTGCATCAGGCCCAGCATGGCCAGCCTGGCAAGGGAGGGGATTGTCCCATTCTGCTCTGAGCTGGGGTGGCCTCACCTCAAGTGCTGGGGCAGTTTTGGGCACCATGATATAAACAACACTGTTAGTGTCCAAATGAGGGCAACAAAGATGGTGAAGGGCCTTGAGGGGAAGCCTTGTGAGGAGTGGCTCAGACCCCTTGGTCTGTTCAGCCTGGAGAAGAGGAGACTGAGGGAAAAAACCTCACTGTGGTTTTCAACATCCTGATAAGAGGAAATGGAGTGACAAGTACTGATGCCTTCTCTCTCATGACCAGTGAGAGGACTCAAGGAAACTATGCCAGGGGATGTTTAGATCAGATATCAGGAAAAGGTTTTTTACCCAGAGGGCTGTTAAGCAGTGGAACATGGTCCCCAAAGAAGTGGCCACAGCACTAAGTCTGAGTTCCAGAAGTTATTGGACAATGCTCTCAGACACATGGTGTGATTCTTGGGATGCCCTGCACAGGGCCAGAAATTGGACTCGATGATCCTAATGAGCCTTCCAACTTAGTATATTCATGATTTGCTCAGGTGAAAAATTGACAAATAAAGACAGAATAAATAGTGATAATGAATTAGCATCTAACCATCAGATGCTTTTTCTTATTACACTGTTTCTAGAAAGCAAGCACATAAAATCTGGCAGTAATAAGCAGAAAGTTTTCATTTGCTTGTTTATTTAGACAAAATATTCTAATTTTCTCTTTTACCTCTGCAGTCACTGTGATTCACAGGGTTTCATAACATGTCAGTTTCTCTGCAATTCACAGCAAACTTTAAAAAAATTGCAACAGGAGATTACCTCTTTTGAATACTCTTCACAAAACACTTCCATTATGTCATTAAAGCAATTATGTTATCTAAAAGCGAAAAGAACATGAGAATACCAGGAAAAAAAAATACATGTACCAGGAAATAATAAGACTCTTCTTCTTTCACATTCATTTTGAAATGTCACAGGATTGTTGAAATGCTGCTTCATCAGAAGAAATAAATTATGTCTGGAAAGAGTTGCTTACACACAGAAAATAGGTTATAACAGGACATATCTATAACTGCCCAGCCAGTGTTAAAATAAGTTGTGCAAGTTAAAATGCTTTCATAACCAATATTACCATCTCCAATAGATTAAGAAGTACTTTTCTGCTTTATGTTTTGATGAATAAAACACCTCATAAGCCTCAGATAAATTCCAAAACCCTATATACATGCCTCACAATAGCTGCCTCCTGTGACAAAACCAAAACTATAGAGAAGAAAAAAAATAAAAGTCATGAAGAATAAACTTGTCTCCTGATCCAGACAGAAGTTTTCATGCTCCTTGTCACAGGTCTAGAGCTTTCTCATCTCCTTACACTTCTTTTTACCTTACTCCTAACTATTGTCTGTAATTTAAAAATATTTTTCCTTTTAAGTAATTATAACATTTCCAAGCCAGTGTACAGAAAGATAACAGATAAAACATCCTACAGGAAAGGAAGCCTTCAGAGGCCTGTTTTGCCTTTTCTGGAGTGTTTGGGTTAAAAAACACGTCTACATCAGCAACCCTCAGACTCACAGTTTATCCACATCCAGCATATAACTGCAAGTGCTAAAGATTTAAAACATCTCTATTGATTCTGAATATTCAGTTTGAAATCAATCTCTTAATGAAAAGGGAGGTCAGCCAGCACTTTAAAATCACCGGGCCCCAAAGAAGTAAATGAGATAAAGTCAGAAATCCTCAATTATGAAAAATTTTTAAATTCTGCTCATGGAGTTTGACTCTATCATTCTAATTATTAAACCACCTTCTTTAGAAATACATGTACTTTCATTTCAGATACAGGATAGGCTGTACATTAATAATTAATGATTATTATCTCCATAAGAAAGGAATAAAAAGAGCAAAATAACTTCAGTTCTTGGTATTTCCTTACACCCTTTGCCTTCGATATAATAATTCCTTATATCTTTTCAGGGGAGACAAGCAGATGAGAATTGTGGAAATTGAACTATTGTTCTGTTTTGTTATTTTAATGAGAATTCATTTCCCCTCTTCATTTGGTTTTGGATTTTTTTCCCTGTTTTTCTTATCTTTAGTGCTAGAAGTCACATTATAGCTCTGCAGTGACTTGCAGTCAGCTCTGCTGACACTCTGCTCTACCAGGTACAGAATACTGCTCTTGAAAGCTAAAGTCATAGAACAAATTAGTATGGAAGGGACTTCTGAAGGTTGCTTTATATAAGCATTTTCCAGAATTATTTAAATCCAAAGTCTGAAATTTTTGCTTCAGCACAAAATTTAATTATTTTAAAGTCACTTCATAGTAATAACAGAGTTTTATGAAAGTTTATCCAGCATCAGACAGTACTAGGTCCACACCTTAGAGAACACCTTCAAAAGAATGTTAACAGGCAAGAAAAATCATTTTCATTTCTGACCAAAAACTGATCCCTAAAATCATAACGAGTTACTAACCTTTAAAAATCACATTACATAACAGACTAGTCCACATGCACCAAAGAAGTAAGGCATAGAATACAACTTTTTTAACACCACCACTAAAGGAACAAGACCAGCAGTTCAGGCAAGAACCAAGAAGATGGTTTAATATAGGAAGTTTCTTGACACGTTTCCTCACTGAAGGCAGGGAGACACTAGGCAATATATTCAAGAGAGAGTTCGAAAAAGGGCAACCTCATATTTGGGTTCAGGAAATCTCATTTAAACTGAAGCTTAAATAGTAATTTCTAACTTTGTTACTAAAGCTTCCAAATAAGCAGTAAGGAAAACTGTTGCTCATCCATGGCACACAGAAACAAATTTAAAAAAACATGAAAACACTCTGCTATATACTATATAAAATTTTTAAAACCACTTTATAAATGCAAAAATTAAGAAAAAGAAGCATCTGCCTAAAATAAAAGCTAGACAAAATGTACAATTTTTCATACATGATGAATTGCTCATGCCCAGACTTAGTTAGGTTCCCTTCTACTACCAAGAACTTTAAAAATCTAAAAATAAAAACAAATATTTCCTTCAAAGAGAGTAAAACCAAATCAGTAGCAAACTTGATTCCATCTCATCTGATGATGCAAGTCCTATAGTAGCACATCTGACCTGCAACCTGCACCAGTACCTTTAGTACCCTCACTTTGCCCAAGACCTCACCTCACCTCCCACTCATACCACTGACGGAGATTTCTCGTTTCCAGTCTTACTGGACCCTTTATTGCTAAGCTTTCTGGACAACAAAACCACCAGGAAAAATTGTGTTCAAATTTGATGGACATCTGTTTTTAACTATCCTGCAAGCTGAATTCTCTGGGAGGAGGAGGCAGCCAGGAGCTGGGGCTGGACAGGCAGGCTGCTGCAGAGAGGGGCTATCCTCCACCCCTGCAGGAAGGAGATCAGCCAGGCAAAATGTTATTTTCTATTTCACAGTATTAACAAATTATTTTACCAGTCCCTGCCCTGAGCTAGAACTACCATTTTTGTTTTTCCTAGGAAGTGTGTTTTCACTTCTGATAACCAGCACAGGTACACTTTTAAGATTTTCAAGCAGTGTACAAACACCAGTTACCAGCTGTCCTAGTGTGCATCTTGTAAATTAGTTCTCAAAGGACTTTCTGATGTTGATTTGCACAATCCCAAGGTAACTCAGGCTGGCAGAGACTTAAGGAGGTTTCTAGTCCCAGCTGCTGCTGAGAGGGACAGTTCAGGCTGCTCAGGGCTTCAGCCAGCTGGGATGTGAAATCCCCAAGGCTGAAAAAGGCCCCTTTCCCCAGGCCCTGGCTCCACCACTGGTCCTCCCCCACCAGTGCATCATCCCTCCCAGACTATAATTTCAAAGCTCAGCTGCAAAAGCCTGGGTAGAGCAAAGGTAGTTGGCATCCACTGCTTTCCTCTCATGCCAATTACGTTGCAGAATGGATAGGTCCATCATATATATCCTTGCTGACTGTTTCCTGTCACTGTATCCTCCTTCATGCACCCAGATGTGGGTTCCAGGGGGTCTCCTTCCTTGATTTTACCTCAGACTGATGGCCAGATGACTGGCCTGTGGTTCTCCATGGTGGCTTTTACACCTTTGTTGAAGGCAGGTGTGACATTTGCCTTTCTCCAGTCTTTGAGGTTGTCCCTTATCGCCACAGCCTTGGAGAGCTGATGGAAACTGCTGTAGGAGGACATCAACCACTTCCCTCAGCATCCTGGGCTGCAGCCTGACAGGTCCCAGGGATGTGTGGGTAAAGTGCTCCTGAGTGATCTCTTAAGTGACCATCAATCTCAGCCCACAGCTCCTCTCCTCCTTCAGCCAAGTCACTGAGTGCAGAGGCCTGGCAGACATGGGTGGTGAGGACCTGCCTTATCTGTGTCTGCTGTCACTGTATCACCTTCATCTGTAGGGATCCTGACAGGGAGACCACTGCACATCAAGGAGTGAGTGATCCACACACCAGGTAACCTGAGTACACCCTGGCTCACCCTGTGCTGGTCTGCACACATGACCCGGCCTTCAAGCTGCACTGTGCCACACTAATTCCTTGGTTGCAGGACAAAATAATTTTAGGAGAGGGGTCTGCAGACAGCTCCTCATCGCTGGCAATTACAGCACCTCACCTGCATCACCTTGCCTTCAGCTAAAAGAGCAGCAAGAAATTCTTATAAGAACATTGTTTCTGCTTGCCAACAGAAAACACAAATATATTTGAGCTATTGTACGGAAAAAAAATCATACAGTAGCTCAAATGAGCAAACAAATCAGCCTACTATGGTCAGGGTCACAGTGTGCTCCTCAAGCACCATTCAGAAACAAAACGTTTTCCTTAGCCTCCAGCAATTTCCTGGATGGCTGGTGTTCTGATATATTACATTTCCCAAAGAGGATGGAGGTCTGTGGCTCCATCAGCCCATCTGATTTTCAGTATCCAGGACAGGACCAATGACCTGGTTCACAGCTACAATTTCACTGATGCCACAGCAAAATAAAGTTTTATTTCATGTGTTTATATTTTTCTCACTTTTCATTTTGTATCGGAGCTACTGTAAATATCCTGAGGGAAATTTCACCTCAAAAGCAATTTTATCTTTGAACAAAATAGAAAAAAGTTTGCTGTGATCAGAAACTGTAGAGCAGAGCAACAAGTTATCTCCATTTTTACTGATCTAGAACACTGTGCAGCATCTGCTTAAAACGCGTTGGAAAACCCACATAATTCAGAGGCCATAAATACAAATGACTTGCAAGATCTTGTCAGAAAACATCCAGACATTTATGGGCAGAAATTCAGCATCATCCAAAATGTGATCTGTTGGTTTGCATGGCAAAATTTTTATTAGTTTCAGCAGGGGGGTTCCACTCACCCTTTCCAGAGTTACACAAGCAGATGATGGAGAGAGGATGAAAGCAGAAAAGGCTTAATTTCTAAAGCTATAACCTTCACTCCTTCGATATGTAATGCCTTTACTCAGAATGAAACCAGGGTTATTCTAAACAAAAATTACAGTTAGAGATTGTTTGGATTCAGCCACGTGTGCGCTCTAGGCAGTGCTGGCTCTTGCAAACCCTTTCTATCTCAAATAACCTTCACTTCTTCAGCTCCTGCAGCAACTCCCTCTCTATCACTCAAGGACTAATATCAAAACAAGGTAAATAATTTAACACCCCTCCATCTCAACCCGACCCCCAACCACCCTTCCCTGGCATTTAGGTAAAGAAATAAGACTACTAATTATTCTTCAGTGATTAAAAAAGTAATAAAACAGCAGCCAACACTTAGGATTACTCAGAGAAAATGTAGTATGTAATGAATAAGTATGAAACATCAGTATCAGCAATTTCTACAAGTGTGTAAAGAAAAGAAAAGTCAGCAAATATAGATTTGGTAAAAAAACACAACGAAAAAGTACACATGCACAGCATCACTTCTACCAAACTATTTCAGCACTGACCCCCAAAAATCCTCCTTAGACAAGTGACAACCTTTAAAAAGTAAACTGGCAGATCAACAGAAATTACTACAAGAAAAATACAATCCAGGGGGCAAAGCTGGGGGGGATGGGGACAAAACACTAATGTTACAAAGACTGAAATTTTACACTTTGTTTTTTTTTTTTTTTTTCCCAGGGATAGTGTGGGTGCAAGTGGGAAGAGGGAAAAAAAAAGGTGCTGGTGGGAAATGTCTTAAGAATTAGTATGTTCTGGCATTGCTTTGGAAAATGATTCCAAGTGAATTATTCTTAGTGATGAAATGTGGTTTCAAAAACTCTATTCTCTCATTTAAAAAAAAAACATGCATAAATGAAGACAAGAAACTAATAGTTACCCATTCTCAACAAAAAACAGTGTTTTCAAAAAAAACATGACAAAAATTTTTTTAAAAAGCCCAACAAATTACTAAACTAAAAAATTCAGAATCTGTCATTCCCATCTGTCCTCCACTTACGAAGTTTAGTGGGTTTAATGCAATGCAAATTCAGTAACATAAAAACACCAATATAGTATTGCTTTAGAGAAGAAAATAGGAAAAAGTTGCTCATCCTTTAAGAAAGATTCTGGAAAAGCAAAGATTAATACAACCTTCCAGTTCTGGTGAAACACTTGCAACCTGAATCTCATTCAGGGTTCTGGCTGGAGTAAGAATTCATCTCAGCTGTAAGCTACAAGAACAACAACTTTGTTTAGAACAACACAAACTCAACAAACCCCAAAAATAAAACAAAGCCCCCCACAAACCAACCAACCAACACCAACCCTCAACTGCATCGTACATTTTTCTGATGAGTCCGGTAATATAATCCCTACCTGGGTTTAAGCCATTTATTGCAAAGAGAAGTTAGTGAATTATTAAAAATCCCACCCTAAATTGTAGTATTTTAATCTACAACGTGGTACAGACGAATGCAATACTGCTCCTGTTCCCCCTCCACAAGATAATATTGTTACTTTGTGTGATGCTTTCTTGTTGCCATGACATCCTTTCTACCATAGGTCTCTTCACCCTTATATTATTTTCCAAACTGACATTCAACCCGTGGTCATCTTACCCCCAAGTTAAAAGCTTATAAGTATGTGCTTATTTTCAAAATTATACATCTGATCTGTTGAATAAGGTGTATCACTTCTCTCCTCAGACAGTCTGCTTTAGGTTGGAATACAAAATGTTTCTAAGCACACGAGGGCTGAGATTGTACTTGGACAGTGAGTAGTTCTTCCAAAATCTGTGTGAGTGTGTTTGTTCAGCACCTACCTACAGGATTCTGATCCCAAGGAGACAGGCTATCAAGCGCTCTAATAAATGTCACTCCTTCTGTTAATTGCTCAATTTGTTCTCTAAATTTCCTTGTATGTCTGGCCAAAATGTTAGTTTTCCTGATTTGTAATCGATGCTGTAGCATGCATCTCCATTAAAATGTTTGTCTACGCACCCCAGAGATTCCCGGCACATCCCATCGAGCTGGCTGCAGGCAAATACACCAACAAGGGGACACCCATCCAAGAGGAAAACCTCTGGTTCCCAAGAAGGTGCTTTTTGCCTACCTGCCTTCGGGTCTTTCGCTTATGATTTCTACCACTGCCCCCTCAGCTGCACAACGCGAGCACGAGTCGCAGGCAGCTCCTTCCCACCTGGCCAGCTGCGCTCCCAGGCGGCCCCGGCCCGGCGGCGGGAGCGAGCAGAGCTGCTGCTCCGCACGGAGCACACGGAGGGAGCCGAACCGGAGACCGCACCTGTTAAAAACTACAAAGTCGGGCTCGGCGCACAGGGAAGGCGACTCCTCTTCCCAGAACGCAACAGGTTTCTTCTCACCACCCCCGCCCAGCCCCCGGGGCGAGCAGGTGCCCGGACGAGGAGCGCGGTGGGGTCACTCACCGGCAGCGCGGGCGAGGAGGGTCCTGCGCGCTTGGAGCCGCGCCGGGAGCTCAGCCGCCGCCAGGACTCAGCCAGGCGCCCTCG
>VZTN01000982.1:719-17723 GCA_013400515.1 Erpornis zantholeuca
TTCTATGGCACTGTTTATTTTTATCAGACCTATGAAATCAGTAAGACCTTGATCATGGATCTCAAAATTTCACAATGAAATCCCTGTATTGACAGAAAAAACACCAACTGAGAACTATGGTAGTGATTTATGCCTTGGTAGTGACTGCTAATCAGTTAATGCTGTAATTCTTATTGGCAGGAACTTGCCAATGGTAATGGTAATGAAAAAAACTTATAGTTTTACTTGCAGTGGGTCTCTTTGTAATTTGGACAGTATAAGACGTCTTATGTCACTGCAAATTTAAAAGCACAGTTAAAAGAACTTTGGCCAGATAAAGGGACAAGCCTTTCGTTTATTAGAAAGTCTGGGTGGAAAAAAAGTTCCCTTGGTTTTTCTAGGAAATACTGACTTCATCTGGCTGGCTTTGCACGAGCTAAATATAGGTACACCATAGAAAGCAGAACTGTGCTAATATGGGTTTTGAGTTTGTTTTCCCTTTTAACAAAATATGTACAATCTGGCTCAAACAAAGTATTGTGAAAAACCCTTAAAAACCAAAGGAAGTTCTGTATGATCCTCAAAGGAATGTGTTTGCAATCCACAGGCAACTTTCATGATGAAGTTATAAGGTATTTTACTCCATATGGCATAAAAACGCCAGTTTCCAGAGAGGCTGCAGTTTGACCCATACTCAAGAGAACAAACCTTGGTTCCCCTTTTTATCACGCTTTTGGGCCACTCACTTTCAGTGATGGTAATGACTGCACAAAGCAGAACATAAGGTTTCAACCAACTGGCTAGAAAAGCAATCTGGAGAGGAACGTATTGACTCTCTTTGATGGGGCCATAAGCTGAAGACATTCCAGTCCTTTAGCCTACATATGGTATAAACGATATTGCGTAACGATGCTATTCTTGGCACATGGGATAATGATGCTACGTATTTATCTAAGAGAAGATAAAATTTCATTCCTGTACTGAACCAGGACAAGCTAAGGTACAACTTCATCGTCAGCTTTTACGCATATGAAAACTGTGCCTTCATAGCCAAATGTTTGTGATATTCAATTTCCTGAATACCAGAAAGGTTATGATATGCATTGCTTTGGGCACAGCACTGGGAATAAAAGGGCTATTAACCATTAACCCCATTAACCATTTCACTAAATATGCACTGACATGAGACATCTTTATATAGTGACTGAATTACAAAGAGCCTCATTGCAAGTAAACTATAGCCTGCTTTTATTTTTTCATTGCAATTACCATGCATTCTGCATCCATTTGAGACCCTAGCTGCCAGTTTGACCTTGAAGTCTAGCTGTTAAGTACTTCAACTAACAATACAAATTTTTGCTTCTGCTCTGAAAGCTAAATCAAGAACAGAAAGATAAGACTCCTAAATCCACTTGGAGTTTTAACTGGTTAACTAACTGTTTGTAACTGCTCAATATATATGTTTTTATATATCCAAGTTAGCAGAAAACACAGATTTTTGTAGCCACCAAGGCGGGGGATTACATTCCACACACCAGGAGTAAATGTCTATATATTTTCAAGAAGAATATAAGGCCCAGTATGCAGTCTTCTAGCTTGGCCTGAACAGCAAAGCTCTGTAATACATTCTGGAGCTAGAGATTCCTCAGGAATAAATGTTTGCAGTCTGCATATGAAACTTTATGCAAATTAATGGCAGGCAGTGGCTTCCAGAAAGTCACCTCTTGGGGAATTAATTATTGAGTTCCAGTCTTCTTCTATCACCCAAATAAAATAACTTTGTGTTATTTTACTTGTTTTACATTTAGAAACCTTACTTTTTTAGTCGAACTTGAAAAAACATCTTTAACTGCAAGGCTTAGTTGTTCTTGGCAGATGACCATAAATTATCAGAACAAGGCAACCAATAAATATACATGTTAAAACTCAATTACTGTAGCCATCAAAACAGTCATTGGAATATTTATATTCTGTGAAACAAGGGAATTATAGAAGCTGTCACTCTTTCTGACAGAAAAAAGACACCATACANGCTTCAGTGAAGCCTCATATGGCACATATCAACTGCAATCACTTTTTGAGATTTTAAACAGAAGACAGAGTAAAGGCTGGGGAGATTGACTGAGATGAAGTGATGAAGGAAGACATTTAAAGAACAGAATGTTTTTTAGGTGAAGTATTTGCGTTGACAATACTGTGGGAACATTATGAACCACCCTATGAAGAAATATGTAATACGGTTCAAATCAAGCAGGCCAGCTTGTTAAACATCAAACAGCTATATGTTTTAGCTTTGCACGAAATGGGAAATTTGCCCACTACTTTTCCACACATTTTCCTTTACATTAAAAATTCTTTCTCATGATAACAGGCAGATAAGAAGTCCACAGTATTACATATCAAATAAAAGCTTGCTTAGTAAGTACTGTGGTCATTGAGAACTATAATACTATTATATCTATTTTATACTGTGATACCCTTAAATCTTACTATTATGCCCTTTGCATTATTTTGCTGCTCAAAAAAAATTATGCTTATTTTCATTTATATATCAACTCTGCCATTTGAAATTTCTTTTGCTATACACGTGTAGCACTATAGCATTATGTACATGAGAGCAGCACTTGACTGTGGAGAGGCAGAGAAAGTAAGAATTCAAGAGGAGCTCTGGCAAGCTGGAATGAGAAGGACTAAATCCAGAAACTCCAGCAACAGCCTCCCTGTGTGCTGCTACTTCCCTTCCTTCTTTCCTTTGGAATGGGAATTCCTGGTATAATTGAAGTACGTGGGAAAGGTCCCACTGACCAAGAATTCATTGCATACATAGAGTTTATTATGATTCCTGTCTAAATAGGTAATAACATTGAACACTGCCATTCCTAAATAAACACTATTTCTTCCTGAGCTATATAATCTTTTTTTCCAGAAATGGTACCATCTTGAACTGAAAATTCAGGTGATGAAAGTAAGAAGGTTATTATCTCCCTGACTAATTCCCTTTGGTTTTAAGTTTCAGTGACTCATCTCCAACCTTGATTTGCCTAGTTTCAGCTTATATCTTGAGGAACTTTGCTATCTTAACAGACTGCTGACTACCGTGAATTTTCTTCCCATTAAGGTACATTTAGACTGATCAAGTTGTCTCTTCACTGTCTTTTGCAATAAAGCTCTTAAACCTTCTGAACCACTCTCGTCATACTTTTTTGAACTTCCTTGAATCTTTCAACATCCTTTTTGAAATATGGATGTCACAGCTGGACAAATTTACCAAGACTGCATCCAAAGCGTGTTATGTTTACTCAGTCTTCCCCTCAGAAGAAATTCAAGGATCATATTTGCCCTTCCAGCAAGAACTTACATTTAAGTGATTACTGAACAAGGAAAATTAGTGCCTCTGTGTTGCTGCTCTGTGGTATGCAATCTTCTACCTTTAAGTCCTGTGCTTCATTCCTAGCTATGTGAAACGGTTAAAACAGACACCCATAATTGGTTAAAAAGATTAGCTATTATCACCCAGAAACGAGGAGAGGAAAGACTGAGGCTGATCCAGATAACATGCTTGTTAAATAATTTATTCCTGAGATTTGTCCTTGCTATTTCCAATATTTGGTATCTGAGAAGCCCTACTAACATTTCTGACAGGCTGAAATGTAAACTAATCAATGATAGTGAATTCAATCTCCAAGAATATATTCTGTGCCCTAGTATTAAACTAATCACAGTGTTGTGCAATGAAACAGAGTTTGTCTGAAACCATTATTTCTCTTCTAAAATTTTGTATTTTGAAGTCTGATAATTGGAAACAATTTTCAGAGGTATTCCAGAATCAGCCTGGTCTGGAAAATAGAGTACTGAATCAAAAAGAAAATGTGTGGGACTGTGTGATCTGGTGAGCAAGAATGTGAAAAGAGATATTAAGGGACTACAGATGTGAAATCTGCTGATTTATCTAAATTAATTTAGACAAAATTGATGCACTCATTTGTGTGGTTGCTTTTAAAGTGGTTAAAGAGTGGTCAAAATTGATTTAGTTTAATTGGGTTAAGCTAAAACTGTTTTAGCCACTTTTAAACTGCTTCAATGTCCACACAAAGCAGTTGAACCTACTTAGCTAAATGGAATTAGAAACTGATTTTGTAAAGCAGGAACAATTCCTATCACACAGATAAGTAACAGAGTTAAAAAGAAAGAATGGTGAAGATGAGGTTGTAATAAATGGGCATTACAGGATAAATGAATGAACCTTAAAGAGGGAAAAAGAGTGAAGGGCTGAACACAAATGAAGATATTAATAAACAGATATATGGAGAAAGTAGAAAAGAAGTCCAAACACGCACTGGGGAAAGAAGAGCAGTTTGACTTTAAACTTCCTAGAGAACAAACAATAACAGAAACAGTTAAGATAAAATAAAGATTTTATAAACCATAGTTCTAAGAACAGCCACCTATGTCTTGGTCTGGCAAAGCTGCTATTGATTTTTGCCTGAGTAGAGACTGAGCCTCTAATTTGGCTCTAAGAGTGGAAATTTGTTCATTCTTGCCATGTACTCTCTCAATGAACTATTGTAAGAAAACATGGTTATTATGATCTTTTGCTAAGATGCCAGGTGGTAGCACTTAAAACCTCTTGCTATGGGAGTAGAAAGGGGATTTATTTTCATTATTCATGAGAGCCATTTTTAAGGGATAACTAGTACCATGAATGTAGTTGCAAATCAAGTGATAACAAGTGTACTTCTGGGGTTACAAAACATAATGAGGTGAGGTAGTTACTTAAATTTTTGACAATTAGTTATGAAATATAGGTATAATGGGAAAACAAAAAGGTAGAAGAACCCAATTTCATTAGCCCCATGACTTTCTAATGTTTTGTTTGCATAACACGCATTGGTTTCATGTAGGCAAATCTGATATCTAATATCATGCACACAAGATTAAGTGCTGCTTTACATTGTAAGCTTCATTTTGATATCTGAGCTGACAGAAGTATTGATCCTCATGATTATTTGCTGTTCATGTAATTTTCTGGTACAGACATATTTTTTCTCCTGGAATTCTGGAAAATAAGGGAAAAAACCCAAACAAATCAGCAACAACAACAACAACATAAAAAAAAACCAAAAAAAAACCAAAAAAAAACCAAAAAAAACCAAACCCATGCACAAAAAAACCAACCAAAAAATCCTCACAAACAAACAAATGGACAAACTCTGAGAAAAAAAGAAACAATGACAAAAAATCCAAACGAAAAACCCACAACCACAGGAAAAGAATTTGGCAGTGGTATCATGAAATAAGAAACTTTCAGAATTAAATATTAACATTAGATACATTAATCTGACTAGACAGAAATGGCCCACAACTTTTCAGAATTCCTGAAAATGAGTAATTCCTCTTAAGACACTGGTAGCCTCTCCCAACCTACAGATAAATCTAGACTAAGTAACAGTAAGACTGAAAACAGTATTTTAAAAATACATCCACAACTCATTTACTATCTCTTCATTTTACCTCCAAAAGCTTTATAATCTAGAAATTTAGAAATCCCAAAAATAATAATATTCTTTACTTAACAAGAAATAATTTAAGGAATTTATTTTCTTCAGATTTTGAAAACATTGTGAGAGTAAAAGGATTAAATACCTGTACATTATGTAACAGTGTAACTTAAGCTTTAGGTCAAAATTTGTAATTATAAACCACTTCCAAATACCTGGAGTTGGCACAACCTAAGAAAGAAGCATATTAAGCATTATGTCAGGTAAGCTATAAACATAGGAAAAATAAAAAAAAAAGGTACAATGAAGAACAAAAGTCTGCTGCAGTAACTGAGCATCCCTAAGGTATCTCTGACGTGATCTGGTACGTGCACACAGAACAGCATCACGTGAAAAAGGCTGCTCTGATTCTGGGATCATGCTCAGGCAGCACAATGTGTGCCTTTACCCATGTAATGCAAAATCCACAGAAGAGATTACTTGCAGATGAACAGAAGTACAAGAATAGCATCACTATTTTATTTGTGCTCAATAGAATAAATTCAAAACATGCAAAGAAAGTTAAGGGACACCCCATGAATGATCTATCCCTGCCAGTGTTCAAGGTCAAGTTGAATGGACCTTGGCAACTTGATTTTTTCACAGGCCTTTGCCCTCTGAAGCTACAATAAAATGTAAGAGACTGTGATTTTGCTAGTAAAACAAAGCATTTTAACAAAAAACAATAGAAAAAACAAAGGTTTGAAACAGGAATTTTAAGGATCTGTCTTCTTGTCTGCACATTTCTTTGGTAGCTTACATAAATGTTACCTTCTTTTCTTTTTTAAATGAGAACAGAAATCACCATAAACTCAGACATTAAGGAAATCATATGTTGAGCAAGGCAGAAAATTTTAGGGTTTTTTCATACATTTTCTCTGGATTATGGATGAAATTATATTGCAAGATTCAGCTTCAAACATTAACTCACACAATTAGCCAGAAATAATTAGACAGTCAGGTGAGAGAGTATTAGTCATCATTCACTGAGCTTTTTCATCTTATGACCTGTACAGATTTTCATAAGGTGAAGGCCAAAATGGACTACAGCATTTTTATTTGACTAGCATTTATGAATTCATGTATCATTATATAAATATTACCTTTGATTGAGATCTCATTAAAGGTCTCTCTGTCTCATATCAAAATGTCAATAACACTCCTAAGAAGGGAAATGTCATTTAACTAAGACTGTGCTTATTAATATAATAAGTTCAAAAATGATCATAGAAAATTACTTTTTTCTTATTAGACTCCCATTGTTATTTTTTTAATTCTTTTTTTTTCTTTGTTTTTTTCAGATTTATTTTTCAAATAAAGCAGAAAAACAGTCAGTATTTGAATTTATATTTATCTTCCTGAGGAACTATCATAGAACCCTCCTGTCACAGTGATTCTTTTCAGCTTAATACAGCATTTTTTCTAGACACTGGCACAGCCTTTCTTCCACTCAGTTTCATAACAGACTCAGTGCAGAACAAAATAAATATCACCACCATGGTGAAACTGTCATTGAAATCAAGAGAGGCAAGGAGAAACCCAGAGTGCCAAAGGCATTTTCATTATTACCCAACTTCTACCCCAGCATCAATGCTGATGACTGGGTATATTCACTTCCCTGAAGATTCTTCACCCACTGCTGCTTCAAAAGTAGGGATGCTTCCTTCCTTGTAATCCTAGCAGAAGGGAATGTGGTTGGATATTTCAGGTAGGTGATAAAGCAGTTTCATGTGTCAGGTTACAGACAATATATTCAAACAGGGAGACACGTCAGTGAACAGCTGACATCATCCCCTTTGACATGGAGTTTCCCCCAGGGGAAGAACAGCAAGAGAAATTCTTTTAGTCACCAGGTATGGGATTTTACAAATGCAAGGCAGCAGATCTTTTTCCTGCCACTCTCTATAGGAATCAAAATGCTGCAGTAATTTAGACAAGCCCTATATATCAGGGCATCAGAACTGGATACCCAGGCCATGTGTTTTACAGAGTTTGGGAGTTTTTTCCCCATTTGGCCCAGATTGGCAAGGCAGGACCCATATAATCTGTGCATCTTGTTATTCCAAAGGACTAGTTGCATTAAAGTCCAGAAATCCCAATTTGCATCTGCTTCTCCAGATAATACCAAGACTTGTGCTATTTATTTCCTTTAACAGTCTGGATTACCTGATGTGTTTGAATGCAAGGATACTTCTAAGAAAGAAGTAAGGCAGTAACATGCAATATGGATTAACTGTTTTTAAAATATGGGATAAATGTTGCTGGAATGCAAGCTCCCCTTGGACTTGGCTCTGCGAGCCCAGAGATAGGTCAAAACATGGGGATCGAGTAAAAGTCAGTGAAGAAGCTGGGTCACACAAATATGCAATAGAAGTATAAACTTCAGGTTTTATATTTTAAGTGCCTTAAACACTGAAAAACTCTATTAGTTAAGTTAAAAAAGTCCTTAGACCTATAGCAGTGCTACCTTTTGCAGAATTCCCTGCCTTAGACAAAATATAAATATGGTTACATTGCTGGTATTTTTTTTGATAAGTTATGTACCTAAACAAAAAAGCAGATAGAGATCCTATGTGTGATAGATCTATAGATAGATAGATTCTATGTAGAATTTGTGTAAGAGTTACGACCATTTTCGTAAATCAGAATCGTAAATCGTAAGTTTTGATAGGTTAATAAAAGTAGAGGTAGCTTTGTGTCTTGTATTCATTGGTCAATTTATGAATATAATGTATACCTGGTGTGTTAGGATAGGTATAGAATAGGAATGCCGTTGCTGTTGAAGACATGCTGCTAGGACTGCTTTTGCTTCTGCTTTCACTTGAACTTTTTGCCCTTGGAACTCTCGTCTNCTATGTGTGATAGATCTATAGATAGATAGATTCTATGTAGAATTTGTGTAAGAGTTACGACCATTTTCGTAAATCAGAATCGTAAATCGTAAGTTTTGATAGGTTAATAAAAGTAGAGGTAGCTTTGTGTCTTGTATTCATTGGTCAATTTATGAATATAATGTATACCTGGTGTGTTAGGATAGGTATAGAATGGGAATGCTGTTGCTATTGAAGACATGCTGCTAGGACTGCTTTTGCTTCTGCTTTCACTTGAACTTTTTGCCCTTGGAACTCTCGTCTTCAGATGAAATAAATCAACTTAAGAGCAAAGCAGCCTCCTCTCCTTTTCTCTCTATCTCTGTGGAATCCCTGTCACCTACTTCGACAAAAAATAGCAAAGAATTTTTAAGAGCTCTAGACAGCAACTGTAAATGGCTAATACCACGAGCAGCTCTGTAGTGAACAGTGCCAATTCTGATGCTTCTCCTGTATCACAGAATCATCGAAGTTGGAAAAGACCTCTAAGATCATTGAGTCCAATCCACTGCCATATTCACTCCTAAATTATGTCCATAAGTGTCACAACCATATGTTTTTGAACACTTCCAGGCATGGTGACTCCACCATTTCCCTGGGCAGCCTGTACCAATGCCTGACTTTACACAGCGAAGAAGTTTTTTCCTAATATCCAAACTAAACCCACCCTGGTGCAACATGAGTTATAAAGTATAACATCATGAGTTACAGAGCACAATGGAAAGGGAAACATGAAAAGGCAGGGCAGAAAAGTAAGGAGAGCATATGTGAACACCCTGGACAATCCAGCAGCTGAGGAGCTCTTCCTTAGTCTGTGTAGAGACTGCAATGGCTGCATGAACAGTCTTTCCATTGCAGCAGTACTGAATGTAATGCCAAGCACAGTCCTCCAGACAGAAACCTCATTACCAGGATGGCACCAGAGGCTGCCTTGCAAAGGTGCCCTGCCTACTCTACACAGTTATCGAAGAGTGTCCATGTGGCATGGTGGTGCAAGGGGCAGCTGCAAGTGGGTGCACACTGTACCACAGCACACTGTGGTGTCCTTGTGCCTCCGAGATCTGGGTAGGAATCATCACCTGTGGTGAGACTGCTTAGCAGGATGCACTGGAAAGCACTGACTCTTACTCCTGTGTGCCACATCAGTCCATTCAGCCTTGGTGACATCACCAGTAACACAGACAGACAGCATAAGAGCAACAATTTTGACCCACTCTTTGGCATTTTATAGGCTTAAGTAGTCTTAGGATTGTCAGAGAAATAAAGAATGTGCTGTGTTATACCTTCAGAGCTCAAATTTAAGTGAAGAAACTGTAAAATCATGAAGAGTGAATAGAGAGTTCCTTGGCTGTGTCTGTAAAGGCTCTTTAGTACAAATTGTTCCAGTAAGGACATGGGATAACTTATGTTCAGTATTTTTCTTCTAGTTCCACCTGGTTCAGATGGTAACATAAGACTAAGTGTTTCTTGGCTAAATCCACCCACTTTCAGTTTAGTTAAATCATGTTCCTTTTGGGACTTTGCCATCAAAATGTAGAAAACATGCAGATCTGGAGATATAAAGAATATTTTTGTACCACAGGAATATCAATTAAGCTATCAACTCTCTAGATATGTAAATAATGCTAAATGACAGACAACGCTAGATCTCTGAGATTTTTATCCCCCTGGCTAACATATACCATAAATTCAATAGTGCACATAATTTAAATGTCTGATATACTATTGCTATTTTAAACATATTTTGGGACATGAGATCTTCTCACATATATATGTGCAAGTCTCCCCAAACTGTAAACTTCTTCCTAAGCAGCATTTATTGAATGTCTNTCAGGTTTTATATTTTAAGTGCCTAAACACTGAAAAACTGTATTAGTTAAGTTAAAAAAGTCCTTAGACCTATAGCAGTGCTACCTTTTGCAGAATTCCCTGCCTTAGACAAAATATAAATATGGTTACATTGCTGGTATTTTTTTTGATAAGTTATGTACCTAAACAAAAAAGCAGATAGAGATCCTATGTGTGATAGATCTATAGATAGATAGATTCTATGTAGAATTTGTGTAAGAGTTACGACCATTTTCGTAAATCAGAATCGTAAATCGTAAGTTTTGATAGGTTAATAAAAGTAGAGGTAGCTTTGTGTCTTGTATTCATTGGTCAATTTATGAATATAATGTATACCTGGTGTGTTAGGATAGGTATAGAATAGGAATGCCGTTGCTATTGAAGACATGCTGCTAGGACTGCTTTTGCTTCTGCTTTCACTTGAACTTTTTGCCCTTGGAACTCTCGTCTTCAGATGAAATAAATCAACTTAAGAGCAAAGCAGCCTCCTCTCCTTTTCTCTCTATCTCTGTGGAATCCCTGTCACCTACTTCGACAAAAAATAGCAAAGAATTTTTAAGAGCTCTAGACAGCAACTGTAAATGGCTAATACCACGAGCAGCTCTGTAGTGAACAGTGCCAATTCTGATGCTTCTCCTGTATCACAGAATCATCGAAGTTGGAAAAGACCTCTAAGATCATTGAGTCCAATCCACTGCCATATTCACTCCTAAATTATGTCCATAAGTGTCACAACCATATGTTTTTGAACACTTCCAGGCATGGTGACTCCACCATTTCCCTGGACAGCCTGTTCCAATGCCTGACTTTACACAGTGAAGAAGTTTTTTCCTAATATCCAAACTAAACCCATCCTGGTGCAACATGAGTTATAAAGTATAACATCATGAGTTACAGAGCACAATGGAAAGGGAAACATGAAAAGGCAGGGCAGAAAAGTAAGGAGAGCATATGTGAACACCCTGGACAATCCAGCAGCTGAGGAGCTCTTCCTTAGTCTGTGTAGAGACTGCAATGGCTGCATGAACAGTCCTTCCATTGCAGCAGTACTGAATGTAATGCCAAGCACAGTCCTCCAGACAGAAACCTCATTACCAGGATGGCACCAGAGGCTGCCTTGCAAAGGTGCCCTGCCTACTCTACACAGTTATCGAAGAGTGTCCATGTGGCATGGTGGTGCAAGGGGCAGCTGCAAGTGGGTGCACACTGTACCACAGCACACTGTGGTGTCCTTGTGCCTCCGAGATCTGGGTAGGAATCATCACCTGTGGTGAGACTGCTTAGCAGGATGCACTGGAAAGCACTGACTCTTACTCCTGTGTGCCACATCAGTCCATTCAGCCTTGGTGACATCACCAGTAACACAGATAGACAGCATAAGAGCAACAATTTTGACCCACTCTTTGGCATTTTATAGGCTTAAGTAGTCTTAGGATTGTCAGAGAAATAAAGAATGTGCTGTGTTATACCTTCAGAGCTCAAATTTAAGTGAAGAAACTGTAAAATCATGAAGAGTGAATAGAGAGTTCCTTGGCTGTGTCTGTAAAGGCTCTTTAGTACAAATTGTTCCAGTAAGGACATGGGATAACTTATGTTCAGTATTTTTCTTCTAGTTCCACCTGGTTCAGATGGTAACATAAGACTAAGTGTTTCTTGGCTAAATCCACCCACTTTCAGTTTAGTTAAATCATGTTCCTTTTGGGACTTTGCCATCCAAATGTAGAAAACATGCAGATCTGGAGATATAAAGAATATTTTTGTACCACAGGAATATCAATTAAGCTATCAACTCTCTAGATATGTAAATAATGCTAAATGACAGACAACGCTAGATCTCTGAGATTTTTATCCCCCTGGCTAACATATACCATAAATTCAATAGTGCACATAATTTAAATGTCTGATATACTATTGCTATTTTAAACATATTTTGGGACATGAGATCTTCTCACATATATATGTGCAAGTCTCCCCAAACTGTAAACTTCTTCCTAAGCAGCATTTATTGAATGTCTTAAAGAAGAATCTCTATCTGGACACAAGATTGACTGCACTTACATACCATACGTATGATTGTGGATGACAAAGTAACAATTCCTTGTGCCCTTTTAATATCCAATTCACATATCAAATTTCTCCTTTATATATGTAGAGGTGCCCACCTTAAATCTAGGATTTCTGTGTTTATTTGTTCTCTTTACCCCTCTGTAGCCCCCTCTGTTCTCTTTCCCCCTCTTAAACCCTCTGTGTCCAGAATGCCTTTCTTACCCTTTTTTGACTTATCTTTCCACCTCAGCATCAAGAACACAAAAGTTATGATGACATAAAACACATTAAAATAACATCATATCATATACATATCATCATATGCTATACATTATGACCCAAAGGATCAATCTCTCAGATGAATTTCCTAGTACTAACAGCAATTTTGCATGTAACTAACAGGTGGACTGTTCTTTCAAACTAAGACAAGCAGAATTAGAAGACAGAGGAAGAAATTTCCAATGGCTATCAGGCTCCTAATTTCCCAATCAATATGTAATTCTAAGCAATTAATTAAGAACTTATTTCTTAAATGTATAAAATTAAATATCTATAACTTTAACTTCATCTAAAATGCTTATAAAATGGATCACTCTCTTTGTTACCTGTAATACAGTGGGTTTTATACTGTGTTCTCACAAATAACTGTACTTCATGTCCTCAATGGGCACTTGAGTCAGCATGATTATCATTTCTTTGGTGCCTTCTCAGCTACAAACAGGCAGTCTGAAAAGACTCAGTAGGGCTCTGGCAGACCTGTGAAAGTAAAGTTCTGAAACAGGATCTTTAATGGCATGCCAAAAAGGTAAATGATGTTGTCAGGGAGAAGTTGGTAAAGCAACTAATTTACATAAACTTGTTTACATATATCAGGATTAACTCTCACATGAAAACAGAATGATTACAATTTAAATCTGAGCTATTTTTCACATGGTTCTACATGCGTACATAGAGACATATGTCTTGTATCTTAGCCAGGTGAAGGTATCAGGGTACACACAGCCCACCTTATGTTCTGTACAGCTTGCATATCTCATAAACCTTTCTCAGATTCAACTTACTTCCATTGCTACACTTGCATGTCTTAAAAATCTTTGCCTTTTTAATTCAAGCAATTTCCTCAGTTCTTCTTCCTACTTTAAGCTCCAAATTAGTCTTATGACCAACCTTAAAGCTTTTTCACCTTACTCTTGACTTCAAAATAAAGTCTTGTTGGCTTCTACCTTTCCTTGATACATTCCTGTCATCACTAATAAGAAGAATTACAAAATCTAGACAAGGACTAAAATTTCAACGTCTTTTGAATATAGATGCTTCTTAGTGTGTGTGAAAAAAACCCACATCATATTTTCCTGACATCCTTGACATTTCTTTTAAGAACAAGTAGGAATAACAGCATTAACGAGATGAACATTCATCACAATTATATTATGATAATATGAACAAAATACTGTAATGAACTCTTAATCATTACTTAGTATACTACAAATTTCATATGGAGAAAATAATAACTTACATATATAATGAATAATATTGTAGTAGGACTAATATAGTTGTAAGTTAATTACACACTGTGTAGCTGATTTAGTTGCATTTAGCTAAGGAGCTGTTCTGAGCTCATTGCAGATTAATTATGTCTTTAGGCATATACTCTCATTTATAACTGTCACTTGCAACCATAGCTGTTGGCAAGGCTGCTCTGTAGACCCTTCCTTTATGAAAACAAATGCACCACACCCCCAAAACAACAAAAGCACCAACAAACCTCAGAAAAATCCCTGAACAAGATTCAAAATTTCTGCTAGCTAGGAGATCCAATGACAAAACAACAGAGAACTGCAAGTTTCATTTTATTACATTTCCTCCTAAAAAATAACTTTTGTAGTATCTACTTAGTAAGGTTATGCCTCATTGTATTTTGTTTAATACCTAGCTTTCCGAAATTTGACATAGATGAAATTTAACATCTTCTTGATTCTAGAAATTGTTCCATTTTACAAATCCCTTATAAATTAAAGAGAAGGATATAGGTAACTGCCAAAGACTCTCCCTATGATTTTTCTCGAAGTTTTTACTGACTAAGGGAAACAAGTCACTTTCTAGCCTTTGATTCCATGCCAGAAGAATAAATTTATGACAGGAATGGGTAGTAAGTACTAGCAAGTGCATGAGATACTCATAAATCTAAAACAAGAGAGCCTTTCTTAGTTCAAGGTATTCAGCTTTGTTCTCACCACATCATGAAACATTAAATAAGTCTCAAATACCTAAAATGACAGAAGAAAAAAATCTCCATGGGAAACTAGAAGGGAAAGATGATGAGCCAAAGTTAGACACACCATACACCTACTTGACTTTTGCAGGTTCATTGCAAAACTGTAGAGGTAATTAAGCTTTTAAGCAAATTTCTTAATTATTCCTACATCCTGTGATACTCTTTGAAGCAAAGACCGGTGCACGTCAGTCAGATATCTTTGAAAGATAACATATTTAGTGTGGCCAGTGTGCTCCTTCCACTTTATGGGGACAGGCTAAACCAGTGACCAGTCATTTAGGTCAGTTTGGGACAAGCATGTTTAGGATAGTTCAAAGCAGGGGAACAGACTACATCCAGTCTGAATTAAGACTCCCAAACTACATTTTACAGACAGAAGGGACTCAGCATCAATTGCTACGCTCCTACTGAGCAAAATTACTTGCTCTTTAAATATAGCCCACAGAACTGTATTTTCACTGAACCTGACAAAGCCTACAGTGAATTCCACACAAACCTAGGTATTCTTACTACACTGTAAGGGAAGTCACACACACACAAATCTTAATAAATTTATTTGATATACATAAATATTTTCACAAAGTTCCAGCACATGCTGGCATAAATTCACATTTTAGCATAAAAAAAAACAACCTACCAAACAGGAAGAATAATCTAAATACTTTGAATTTCTTTATACTGGTAAGAAATATAACAAACGGTACCTCTGGAAATCAGCTTTTTTGTAGTCATTAGTGTAGATTTTTGTAGTGAATTCAAGATTAGCAAGACTCATTACACAGTAGAGTAAGCTACAAAGCTTTAGTTCTCTGCACAAAAGTACCTTCCACATCCGATGCAGTGCACTACAATTCTCGTGCTAGGGTACCCCAATACACATTATGGATGGTAGAAGAGTATGATGGCAAGAGGGATTTAGAAGGTAAACTAAATCCACACTGATAGAGATTGAAAATACTTAGCAGGAAACACCACCTGCAGTGTTGCACTATAGATATTACCAACTCTAAGACGAAGTATATCTTAGTTATGGAATTCGCATTCTCCATGTCCAGGGAAATATTGCAGCACATTAGTGAGAGGAAACCTTCAAAGAGTCTCCTATTGCTCCTTATTTATGAATCATTCTACAGATCCCACTTTCTGTGGCATGCAGTATATTCTTGTGGCTTTCTGCCACATGAAAAAAATAACCACTTGAAACAAAAAAACCCTACATCATCATATTTGCCATACATTATATCCAAAATTTCTGTAGAAGAATTTCAGTATTTCAGCAATAAAGCTGAAAAGAGTAAAGAAGATTCAAACAAGCAAGTAGCAAAACCTGTAAGAACAACTAATTTGCAAAAATTAGCAATGTGAGAAAACTAAACAAGATGATACATTGAACTATCAACAACTCCTCAATATAACAGTATTTCATATCTGGGATTAAAGTGTTCTAAACATGTTCCTTCTGAAAGAGAGCAGAGTTCTCCTCACAGATATAGCAACCATTTTTTACAGATTTGGCTACCTGACTGAGACGATGACATATCCAATATCAATATTGATCTTTTAATATTACATTTGCATTCACACATGGATGAATTGTTCATTTTCTTAACCCTTTCTGCAGGAAAAAAAAGTGATTTGGATTACAAAGTAATAATACTGTTTACTATGAAGTGTTCTTTCCCTCCTCGGCACAGAAATAATGCAATATATCACAGCATTCCATTAACACATTCAAAGTGATGATTAGGATTCACAAAATCACTTAGGCATGTGTTTATGTTCATATTAGTTCAGCAAACCAATAAACATTATTTTTAGTTATGTATACCAAAAATCCCACTTGATTTAGCTTCCACCAAATGTCCAGAATTCAACATGTGCATTTGTCCAGTCATATTAGTGAAAATGCAAAAAATGCTTAAAAAATTACCCAAGTATTTAACAGCTTCATTAAATCATGAAAGTTTAAACACATACTTAAATGTCACATTGTATCAGCATTAAGATGTGCATGCACTTAAATTCTGCACTGAATCAGCAAATGTCCTTAGGATATTTTGCTATGCAGAAAAAAAATTCCTTTTTACCACCATGAACAGCAATACACTATGAAGCTTCAAAATTTCAAAATATGGGGCCAGCATAAAACTAAAATTCATTCACAGTTGTAAATATTATATACAATAATAAACTCCTTTTTTGTAGTAGTAGTAATTAATATACTCTAAAATAACATAGATAATAAAATAACATAAATAATAAAAGATTATGGGATCCCAACGTCAGTTAGAGGAACAACTGTGCTTAAGACTCTGGTATTTGAGACTAAAAATTCTGGTAATAAAAGTTTTTGTTCATGATAATGAAAGTCCTTTCCCAAGAAAACCAAAAATATGTCTTCTATGTGAGATTTTTCTTACTTTTTTTCCCAGTCTTGAAAAAAAAAAAA
>VZTN01000983.1:2132-21556 GCA_013400515.1 Erpornis zantholeuca
AGTTCTTGCTGCATTGCAACACTAAACATTGTATCACAAGATTGTACTATGAGTGAAGAACTTCAGGGTTGTTCCCAAAACATTAAAAGATGTAACATCAAAGAACTATCCAAAAATCATTGTTCCTGTAACAAAACATGAGCTTTTCAGTATGCTGATAAATGTACCACAGCCCAATACATTTTGTAGTTGCTATCCTCCACAGAGCCCTACCCTCCTTATGTCAGGAGAACANAGATACACAGTAGAAAAGCATGCTAGAATGCATTTATCATTTTGGAGGTCAGATTGATTACACAGGCCCTGTGGCAAAGCAGTGACAGGGCAAGAGCTGCTCTGCCCACACATGACCCCAGAGAGAGAGCACCCCAAAATCCCTCCCTTCATCTCCTAGTTCCCAATAGCTAAAAATTGGCTGCTATTTCTTTATTTCTAATAAGTGAACTACTGAATTGCCATCATCAGCAACTAGAAGCAGCAAGCTCTTCTTTGCTTGCATTTGAGCTCTCCTTAGTCTACACAAGATGCAAAGCATACTAGTATTTCCCAGCAAGGCAAGAACAATCAGAATTCAAAAGTACCGGTGTTTCTTTCAGCTTTTAGGTAGCACCCCAGTCCTTGAGATCTAATGATTCATTCTTTGCTAATGAAGATTTGTTGTGGTTTTTTTCAGTTCATCCAATAAGTATTTCTGGGTCATGTAAATATGGAACAAATGCTAGTAGGTAATGTGTCTAAATCATATTGCTTATTGTTGTTCTGCAAAGGCTTTATCCCCACTGTTTTCTACAAAACAGTTTCAGAGAGACACTTACCTTGTCTGACGGCTAGTGTTGTTGTGTAGACCAAGAATAGAAGGATATAATTGAGGAAGCTCTGAAAAACAGGTGTGTTGGCATGGAAATCTTCTGACAGATACTTGCTTGTGAGACCAATGCCACAGATAAGGAGGGAGAGTACCTGGCCAAGTGCCACAGACAGCAAGAGATCCCTGAAAGGAACGAGAATAACAGACATAAAATACTCAGCCTCCTCACTAAGGAGGAAATGCTCATACTCCTCCAGGAATCATGTTCAGCATTTCTGGGACATGGAAGAAACACAATGCTTCAGTCAATGAGGGGACTTGCTGGGTATAGCCAACATAACATTTCCATTATTTCTGCTCTTATCATGGGCGTAAACATTGCACCAACACAGTAGCTTTTATTCACATGTTAAAGAACAGCAGATGGCACATCCCTACCATTTAATTTTGCATTTCACATTTCACAAAGGATAAATGATAGTTTAAATCAACCAAAATACAACACTGCTTCATTTGAGCATCCTCCTTAACAGAAAGACCCAGGAGTATCATTCAGACACAGCGGGAAACACAGCTCTTTCATGACTTAGCAGCCAAAGAGAAAAAGAAGATAAAGGATCATGTTTTACCATCAAGATGAATATATATTTCATCATATAAACTATTCTTTTCTACTACTATGCAAATCTTCTTATATTTTCTTTCATCTTTCCCACTGCTTACTTTCTCTTCTGCTTCATGGGAACAGGAGGTTCAAATTTTCCCCTTTCTGTCTTTTGGTTCTTAGAAATGTATTTTCTGGTTTGGCTTCTTGCTTTAATCTGTTTTCCTTATTTTTCATCTCCAGTATCCTCTGTGTTCTCCTATTACAACCCCATTCTCTTTCCCCACAGGTTTCAAATAGTTTCTCCTTTCGTGCACGTTTTCTGTCTTCCTATAGTTTTCTCTTTACTCAAGAAATTGTTATATCTGAAACACCTTTTCCCTCCAAACATCTCCATCTCTTTAGCTCTTCTTGTAGAATTCATTATCTAACCAGACAGCCAAACTGAGAAGAAAGAATCCTCCTTCTCCAAATTTTGTCACAGTATCTCCTATACCCACAACATAGGAATATCGGTATTTTTTAAATTACCCTTAAGAGTTTTCCCAGGTTCCCCATATGTCAGTACTCTTGTGCTGAGCAGGCCTACTCCACAGCTACACCTTCCCATGCAGAAGAATGAAATGCAAAGGTGTTGCTCTGGTAGAGAAGCAAGCAAAAACAATGCCAGGGAGAGCAAAAGGGCATCCAAAGGGGTCCTCTGGTCTGAGCACTGCCCACTGCTGCTGTTGCTGTCACCACCCCCAGAGAAGAGGGTCTGAGCTCCCTAGGGGAAGACATGAAGGAGAGGAGCATGCTCTGGAATATCTCATTTGAGCCTGGAATGCGGAGAGGGAACTAGGCAATCATAAGGGAGTAGGGGAAGGAGGGCAGCACCCAGCTCAGCTATAACAGTATTTCATGCATGTTCTCTGCCAGACAGTAAAAAAAAATATTGCTTCAAGGCTGCTTTGCTTTCCCTGACAGATTTCCCTGACCTCAGCTCTGCGTGTTTGGCAGTGATGAGCATCTGTGCTCCCACAACTTGGTAAACTCAAGTGTCAAATTTGTTTCCCCTTTTCTCATAAACAATCCTCCCACTAATGTGTCACAGTGTCAGTCATGGCGTGATTTAACCAAACAGACACTGGAAAGCACAGGAGGCTGGGTAGTTATATTCAGCTAACATACCTCACTGACAAACAGCCTGACACACTGAGTAAAGAACAAACTTTATTGTGCTAACCCCTGTGTTTTGATGGGAGACTGCTGGATAAGTAGCAAGTAAGACTCTACCACTGCTACCTCCACTTTCACATTACTCACTCTACTGTGAAACACAACCATGGGAAACAAACACACTCGATAGAGGTGACATCCAAGACCATGATGCAAATGCTGCCTACACTATTGATCCTCAGTTGCTGCTGTTACCTGCTCTGCTGTTAACATGGAATAGGAAATTTGAATAGTGACTGCAATTTAAATCCACATACTCATCTTGCACACTTGCTTACAGTTCTTCATTCAGCTGGGTATTGTTTCCTACATCCTTCTGTAATTAAGTTTCATGTAGGGTTCTCCTCTTGCCTACTGCCATTTTCTATAGTTTCATTCCATTAGTAAATTAAATGCTTGCAAGTCAGTAGCCCACTTTACATGGAATGCAGGTGTGTTCCTGTATCTTGCTGTGCCTACGAGTGAAAGGTGTACTACATTCATTGTGGGACTGCATCTACTCTGAAGAGAAGCATTTTGGATCCTACTTAGATTTACATAAAGTTAAATACATCCTCTCTCAGGAAAGGATTCTCACAGTAACATATTTCTTGCTCCCTAGGGCTGTAAGCTGTTGGGAACCACACTAATCATTACATTTTTTCAGACTGGTCAGAAGTTTGATGAGGTCTTACAAAAGGCGCATTTTTTAGCTCAGCTCTCTATATTCAGGTGTGTCACCAGACCTAACCAGTCAGTACTGACATTTGTATTACAAATCCAACCAGTAAAACCTGAAAAACACCAGGTAAAATTCAAAGTTTTGTTTGATAGCTGTAGCCCTCTCTGGTATACATTTTGATTCTCTTATTGCCATTTTGCAATTTACAAAACGACCATATATTTTTTATAGTTGATTCTTTGCCAAGTCATTCAACCACATCCAGAAGTGGCAGTTTTCCTAAAGAGCTGATGTCTCTTGATATATAAATATATATACACACACATATTCACACACATACAGCCTGTCCTCAGCTTCTGTATTTTACATTTTGTAAACTCTTCAACAAGAAAGTAATTCAAATGTTATGGTCTTATTCCTAAAAAATCATTGAGAATACCTTTCTGTGCCTTCTGTCAGTTACAAAATATGTCCAAAAATCCACTCCCTATTGTATTATTGAAGTCCTCAACGAACACAAAGGGTAATTGGAGTTCAGTAAATACAGACATGGACAAGAATCAAGACTGTGAACCTAAACACCTCCAACTCTGGAGGTAAAGTCTGGATCAGTATAATCTCTGTAACTTGAAAGAGCTTTTGAATAAAAATTGTCTTTTGGACAAAAACAGAAAGTAAAAATTGCAGAAATCTACTTTGTAGGAATCCAACTGCAAGTAGCACCATCAATGTCATTGTCTTTCAAAATACTGACTACATAAATGATATTGAGTACATACATACTGCTTGTCTCTGATTTTTGCACACATTTTGTATTTCTCATTATGTAAGAAAACTCATCCTGAAATCAAGCTTTTATGCTTCTCTTCCAGTCAGTACTTAGTTAAACATTTCACAGTTGATGGATGACACAGAAAGATACAAATCTTTTACTCTTATTTCATCCATGCAAACAGTAGCACGTTAGATGTTTAAGCAGAAGTAAATCAAATGCCCATGAAATGCTCAGACTTGAAGAAAATATGATCCATTTTATAAAATTTAACTGCTCCTAAGACTGTTCATTAAACTCTCCTGCCACCCCCAGAAATATGCCTATTAGAGGCATAAATGACAAGCAGTGGATCAGAAGATTTGGTGCTCCCCTTCTCTCACCACTGTAGGCTGTGACACACTAACCATTACCATGGAAAACAGGTGAAATGAAAAGTAAGTAAGAGAAAGCAAATCACAAGATCAATAAAATGCTCATTTTTGCCTTGGCTGAATGGAAGAGAACCACTCATCTCTTGCTTAATAGAAACATGGAAACAAATCTTAAATTATTTGTTTAAATTCGTGACAATGTCTGCAGCAATATAGAAAAATACAATTTTTTGAAAAACCTAATAACCAATGTAAGATGCCTGAATTTTACAAAAAATGCTGATAACATTAACTGTATTTAATTTTTTTTCTTGCAAATGATGATCTTATAATACAAGAGTCTTAACTCCTGAGCCTTTAATACCTGGATAAGAATAATAACATACCCATTAATTTTTTTAAGAAGCAGCAGCAAGCAAACACTGAAAAGATTTCAATGGCAGTGGAAAACCTACTATTTCTTTTAGACAAAGTAAAAAGGAACTAACTCAGTGCTGTCATCTCTGGTAGTCATAAGTATCTTCCCCAAAAATCATAATAATACTGTTGAAATATGCAACATGGCTCCTATCTGCAACACTTTCTGTGTTGCTTTTCATATATTTCACCACTCAAAGACTGGCACAAAGGATGATTTCTTCCCTAAGCCTTTGGTCTCTCATGCTGGCTTCAGGAGCACAATCATTCACAGCACAATCATTCACATGAGGAAGTAACATTCATTCATATCTTGAAGAAAGGATGTGTGGTTTGATGGCCTCAAACAGAACACCAAAAAAGAGTCTCACTACAAAAAGCTTTATATAAGTGAGAATTTCTGTCTTTCAGGATCCAATTTCTCTTTAGCTGAGTGCTATTCTATTTCTCTACTTGTATTCTATTTAAATCAAAATAAAGCAATTCTTCAAAAATCCCATTTTCCCTCACTAATACCAAAAGTATCTTCTCAAACCAAGTTAAAACAGGGGAAGATCTTCAGCTTGTAGCTAAACTTTCATCTCACAAATTCATAGAATCGTTGAATTATTTAGGCTGGAAAAGGTCATCTAGTCCAACCATTAACCTAGGATCAGATGGGTATTTTGAAGTGAGAAGTAGGTCAGAATTACTCCTAAACACTCCAGGTGTCCTGTTGCTAAGTGGGTTTTTCATGGCATACTAACAGAAATTAAAATATAATACCTTGTCATCTCTTTAGAAGTGGAGACAGAAGACAAAGCCTCATCTTTACATCAGGAGCCATTTAATTCTGTTTAAATGTCTGGGCCAGTGGCTGCTGTAGATCCTTTTTATTTGTTCCTCCAGGCATATGGAAATTTCTGTCACTTGAGTATCTCCTTTTTTATCAGCCATGACAAAGCCAAACTTCTGAAGGCAGACATTCTCCTATCAAAGAACTCTGAAGCTAGTGCTTGCTTCCCAGCACATACACACTGGCATAATCAAGTACATTAAACAGCTATCTGCAGATTCTTCTGTTATTATTTTTCATGAAATTAAAACATTTAGCTCTGAATACTAGTTCATTCCCATATCCTCCCCAGAACACAGAAACACTATTCACAACACAAAATCAAAGCAGTACAACATTCAGAAGGAGCCACACAATCACATCTGCTGCATGGAGGAGAATCAGTGACATGCAGAGGGTGGCCAAGTGATTTAAACATTTAGGTCTATTTAATTGACACTAAATCCTATTTTAAAGCACTCTTTATGTCAGTTTAATTTGACTGCTTTCCCTCCTCTCTTTTGCACTTTATTTGGTATCTTTCCATTGATAAGTCCCTACTGCATCTGTTTTAGAGTATCTCAGATGGTAAAGAACAGAGGCTACCTCTACTTTTAATCTCTACTACGAGGCGTGTTAATCCTTCAGCGTGCCACAGGCTTCAGCAGACGACAGATCGGCAGTCTGTTTCCTGAGCTAAGATTTCACTAGAGGAACACATCTGTAAAGGCTGCTTTATGGCACTGTTAGAAAGGGCCTGCAGGCAGGATTGCACTTTCTCTGGGACAGTAATGACTGCCACACAAAGTTACTGCTCCAAATGTTCCAAGTGTGTACTTGAAAAAAGAAAATACAGATACACTTCATTCAGAGACTGACAACTGCTATGCCACAGTGAAGTTGATGATGTCTGTCACAGCACTGTGATTTTGCCAAGCTTCTTCACTTGAGTGCATTTTACTGTGTTTCTATAAAAGCGTGAGGAAAAATAAAACAAGGTCTTAAAAACTTCACATTGATTCAAACTGAGCTGAAGTTATGCCCCTATAGGAATCCAGTCAAATTTATTTAAATGCTTACAGGTGGATGTGGAATCTTGTTTTAAGATTCTACTTATCTGGTAGAAATATTGATGTGTATTACCATAGAAAAAATGGGAGCAGCACATGTCAAAATCACAATTACTAACTACCATCACCAGCATGGAATGTGACTGTTTTCACTGCAGCAGAATTCCTAAGTTCCCGCACCACCCCCCATTTTAATAGCTCCTTAATGAGGACACGGACATTATTTTGTGGTTCACACTTAACGCTGACATAGGAGGCTTGTGAAAGAATAAATTAACAAGATTTGTTCTGGACAATCAACTGAGCTCTCACTGAAAGCTAAAGCTGCAGATTTTCTAATAGCTTTGAAGCATATGATGTCTCCTGTTAGCCCTGCATTGCTCTGAAATTGATTGCATCTAGAGAACAAGATGCTACATTAATTTTGCATGGAAACTTATCTGTTCTTATTTCCCCTTATTCTGACATGCCTGTTACAGAAGGGAGAAATTCTAGTTGGCACATGCAACCCTTCCCTCTTCTCTGCCTCTCTCAATAAGGTAAGGATTGCAGCAAGTATCTTCAGTTAATGCATCAAGGCTGCTGCACACTGCTTTAGAGCAATTTACAGAAGCAGTCCCAATATTCTATAATTAAATGTTCACAGCACTAATAGCAACCAAGTCACCCAACACATACACTGATAATAACATCATGGGCTAATGTATCATGTTATTTTATTGGTCAACTACTCCCATGGTCTACATTCTCTGCAATCATTCTAGACAACATCTCAAGAAAATACAGTGGATTTGTTGGTCTAAATAAAAAACACTTTTAATATTTCTGGCAAAGGAAGAACAAACCAATGTAAAATATTTGCAGAATATAGGTATCAAGCCATTGCTGAACAGTGAAATACTGAAGTCTGAATCCCAGCTAAAGCCATATACTGCATTAAAATACAAACAATACTAATATTAACCTACAAATAAGACAGTGAAACCCATGCAACACCAGCCTATCTATCACTTAATTCCTACTGAGTGATTATTTTGAAATCTTCATTGCATTTAAATGATGTACAGGAATTGTATTGGATCTTGGCAGAAAGGGTAGGTTTTCCACACAGTGAGCTGCAGAGTACCTCAAGCTCCCACTGAGGCTCAAAAGAAATTCACTGTGCCTTAAGCTGGGGGTAGGAGGGGAGCTCTGTGCATTCTTGCTCTCATCATCCTCTCTTGCCACCTCCCCAGTGACTCATCACTTGCACTGCAGCTCAGGATCAAGCTCCACAGCTTCTTTGCTCAGCAGGGACCAGCACCTCATTTCAGCATCCAAGGGACAGCCCTGAGGGGCAGCAAAGGGACAGCCAGACCTGGGCACACAGCCAGCACTTTCCGAGAGTTGAAGAAGCCCCCAGCAGCCACTGCTTTGGCTGGAAGGACACCGTGGGCATGGGGAGAGCTGCCCATGTTTCTTATCCTTTGCTTTTTTACTTTCCTAGTTGCTTTGAGGTTTTTCTGTTCAGGACATTAAGGTTCTAATGTGTATTCAAATACAACTGGGCTTGATTTTAAGAGCCCTTTGGGGAGATCGCTAAAAATCAAGATGTAGGTACATGTGGCTGAAAGCTGTGGCTCACTCAGGCTCTGCTGCATTTCAGTGACAGCTTGAGGGACCAGTCCAGATCGTTGATGTTAGCTGAAAACAAGCAGAATCACATTCAAGCCTCAGGAGTCTCTGAAGCAGTTTCTCAAGATGAGCTTTTACCTAATAAATTTCCCAATTCTTGTATATTGCCAATTACAGCAATTTTTAAAAATGGGTTTAATTTACCATAAACTTACACCCCAACTTCACACACATACACACAAACATGCTCATAGATATGAATGTGTTTTTACAACTCTTTAGTAACTGGAATTTTTAAAGACTATTCCTACACAGATAAAACATATTCCTGCACTTAATAGTTAGCTATATACTGTTGAGGCATCTACTGTATTAGCTCTAAGTGCAAAGAAGGCACTCCTTCTTTAATTATTATTATTGAATAAGACATATGTTTAAAGACAGCAAAGGGAAGTGTGGTGACAAAACTTCCATCCTATTATCTTGATGGAGTCCAGTGCTAAATCATTACAAGCAAATTGGAGGCAGAGTGTGTGTTTGTGTTGGTGCAATTCGTTTACAGTCAGCTTCATCCTACCAGTGAGCTAACGAAGAGAAAGAAAACATGCGTATCCTAAAAACATGCCTAGGTTTTGAAACAGCCATCTGCCTTCCAATCAGCAATTTTTTGGTTCTTTTTCAGGTACAAATCACCAGACTTGGAGCCCCAGAGGCTTTTTCTCTTTAAGAATGATGATCTCTCCATATCCAGTTCTTGGCAACTTCTCCGCCTATACTGGATAGACTGAGTATATTTCAATCTTTCTGATGGAATCGAAAGTATAATTATAGATGACCATGCGATACAAGAATTGTATTTCAGGTTCTTTTAGCCAAATAAATTGACTAAAGCTAGCTGCAGCCCATAAATTTTTATAAATTTCACTGTCTACCCAAGTATGACTAGAGAAATTAAGATATATAAAGATGTAAATATTTCATCTAGATTGGAATAATAAATGACAGAATTAACTTTCCATACGAGAGCTTACAAAACTAGTTACAAACATCAACTGCTGAATATGGTACTTTTAAACAAGTAACTTCTTCCATCATGATCCAGAAATTAATTCAAAAGCAATATCTCTGGTCTTAGAAATAGAGTAAGAGACTCAATTATGTATTAAGAGTGAGATGTAATTTCTCAGGCAAGAGATCCATGTGACAGCTACTGAAAATAACACATTTTTGCCTATGAAATCTAGGCAATCATTGGGCCACTGATCAGTTATTTTTATGATTCAAGAATAAAGCACACAAATAGATGTGGTTTTGAGATAGTTATTTATCTTTACTCTCTTCTAAATGCACCACTCTGAGCTTTCAGATGTTGAGAGAAATGAGGATGTGGAAGGACTGACGGCTCTCTGCCTCTTGTAGAAAAGAAATTCACTGTCAAATTTCATTAGCTCATCTCACTTGCAGTGGTTTTATGCCTAAGGCTTAGGACATTATAAATACAGTGATGAATATCTTTAGATAGTATGAGAAAGAGTTTTCAGAGTTTCAGTTCAGTTAAGATCATCATTAGCTCCCAGTTTTCTCAGAGGAGCTGAAAGCCTACAGTAATAGACCTGGATGATTCCCAGCATCAAGAAAAATAGCTCACCAGTGCCCGAAGAAGTACAACATCACTTCTTACTGCTCTCTTGCCATTACTGTACAGTGCTAATACAGTTTAAACTGATGGGGGTTTATGGACTCTTATAGCTATTGAGAGACAGTTGATAAAGGATGAGATGAAAAGCATTACGGCTCCTGCTATACCCCTGCCACTGATAAGCCAATCTTGATTGAACGGTCTGAAGGAAAACAAGTTTAAATGGCTCAAGATTCCTCAAGTGATAGATGCTATTGTAACTTAATTCAGTGTTGTCAGAAACACAGAAGTATGGGCTTGGAGTTCCTAGAAAATAATACATATGTGAGTCAGGATGATGGATGACTTCAGATTTTTTCTGATACTCCCAAAAGAGGCAAAAATTTTTTCTGAATTTCTGTCCCCATAAAATTCATAATCTAAGTATATGCATTTGTGAGTACTGACTGTTCATCTACAATTAGGCAACTAAGAAAATTATAGCTTACTTGTAAAACTGGAGGTCAAAAAAAGATGGGTACAAATATTGGAAGTGCAAAAATGCATCTATGAATATCATGGCTGGCTTTTGGAGAACTAAAACTACTAATTCAATTATTACAAGAGGTAGATTTTTTTTCTATTTTTTAGTATCACTGCATCTGCAAAATAAATAACAATGATTTTTCATTCTAGAGAGTGTTTAATATCTAATGTAAGTGTTTAATTTAAAAAACAGACTTATCTGCCTGGATTCTACAAAACCTTTTGCTTGGATAAAAGTAACTACATTTAAAACTTTAGAACACAATTTTTTTACTTTCTTTTTTGAAACCCTTGAAAATTGTTCCAGAATTCAAAAATCCCTGCTTCTATGGGCCACATTTTCTCCCCAAGTAGGCATATGCAATTCCAATAAATTTGCATCTTCTTTACAGTGAGTTTCAACTCTATAATCCACACGCTTGTAGCATGCAAAAGAAACCTTAAGAAAAATGTCCTTAAGTTGGCCCCTGGATATTGGCCACTTAATTGCACCCATGGTACAGAAAGACAAAAGATACCCACATCAGCATTTCATCAAGGACAACACTCAGCCATTACACACTTTTCCAAATCTCTATCTACTTCAAAGTAGAAAAGCCGCTGTGCCTGTGGTGCATTCTAACTTCAGCTCTTCAAGGCTCTGACCTTCTTTTGCTTTTTCCCATGTGTGGGTTGTATTGCTGCTACCTCATTCTGCAGCCCCTCAAGCAGGAATAATGCTCAAAGTTGCTTGCTCATGGATATTATGACAAACACAAGGACATTAAAATTTTATGCATTTTTTTTTCCCCAACAGTTCTTTAATGCACGGTGGCCAGGATTTTCCTCCTTTGGGTGAGTGTCTTTCTCTATCCTCTTCCTGTCTGTGAAGCCTGAATACTGAGTTTCAGGATGGCACAACTTCATTTCGGAGAAACAGAAAATCCCCTCAATAGCTCTACCACTAATCTGGTGGTTGATACACCACAGGAAGCAGAATATGTGAAGGTAAGTCCTCAAAACAAGACCCCTGAAGCCACTTAGGCAAACAATTTAAGAGTTTGGCTGCTTTACTGAGCTGGGTGTCACCTTCTCCAAGAGAAGTTTGTGCTCCAGCTCTAGAGAAATTGCAAAGACACAGCTGGAGAGTGAATTCCTGGTTTGGGTCAGTAACTACCCCAGTTATGGCTACAGTAATGAGGGGTATCAGTAGGCTACACCCTTCCTGGCCCAGCTGGATCAATTGTGAATGATTACAGGACTTGGAAGGTGTTGAGTGTTCTTCTCTCTCTGCTACTGGTCCTTTCTGAAAGCAAGGTCACTCTAAGGCATTTTGAGCCCAGAACTGACGCAGCAATAACCCAGGGTAGCTCTCACAGGTCCTCTCTGCCTTTCTACTCCCAAGATACAGAAGGTCTTGCAGCAAAGGAAGCACTTGGTGAAAGGAGGCACAGCAAAGCCAGCCTTACAGGGAGGTGGAGTCCCTCTTCTTGCTTTTGCTGTTTGTTCAATACACAGCCAAAACTACACAGGAGGTTCAAACTTCTGCATCTGCATTCTTTTGAATTCTGCTTATAATTCAAAAAGAAAAAAGCTATTTTAAGTGGAAATTACAACTGGAGAGAATCCAGCTCCTGCTAAATGAAAAGTCCAACAACACTAAGTTCTTCATTTTTATGTACAAGTGTGGTGGTTCTGGTTTGCTGCTCTACCCTTAGGCTCCAAGATAAATCTCTCCCTTCCTCTCTTCCTTTCAACTCAGTGAAACAGCATGACTGCCTCTGTCAACACTGTAAATTTACTACAGACCTGAGACACAAGGATGGAACAGGCTCGGCTGAAAAAACGTAAGGGCGCTCATCTCTTTTTTGCTCTTTTATTAGAATTCAGAATTGCAAGATGTTTTAAATATATAAAAATAAATAAATTGTAAGTAGTCTGGGAAGTCGCCAGCTGCAGATTTTTAGAGAGTCAAGACAGAAATTGCTGGCCTACAGGATCCTGCTGTGGTGCCAAATGCATGACTATAGTCACCTATGATCTGAAGAATGAGAATGATGAATCACTTAAATTAAAACAAAATATGTGAAAAAAGGGGGGCTGTAAGGTCCTCTTGAAGGAAATTAACCAAGTGACATTTTCCAGAGAATTTGCCTGCTTCCTGCCTTCCAGGTTGCTTAATTGCAATTTCTTCACAATACTAGCATCTGAATTTCTGATATGCAAAAAAAGAAAAGAAAACTCAATTACATAAAACAGATTTTCTTAGTGGGTACAATTTTGCCTCACCAGCACTGAACTGTGGAGTCATGCAAAGGCAACGAGCAGGCTGCAACCAGGCCACTGAGGGTGTCCTCAGTGTGTGCAGCTGATACGGCATCTCCTTCCCATATACAGGGCAATAGCATTCCAAAACATGTGCCAACCCAGGAGAACAGGGATCAAAACTGATGTTCCAGCTGCAGCAAATGAGATCAGCCTCGTGTGGCTTTCCCAGTGTATGCTGGGAAGTCAATCAGCACCACACCACTCTCCTGACAGGGGTGGACAGAGAGGAGGCATAGCTCTCTTCTTCCCCTCCTCCTTCAGGTGTGCCAACCTCCCCATCCCCCATACTGGGGAGTGGCACCCCTGCATTATCCCCCTGGTTGTTCTGCATGTAGTGTGTCACCAGTGGCACCTCAAAACATGTAGTGTGTCACCCTCACAACACCCCAATCGGAGAGATCCACAGAAGATCCTGAGTTGGAAGGGACCCACAAGGATCACTGCGTCCAACTCCTGGTCCAGCACAGGATATCACAGGAGTCACACCACGTGCCTGAGAGTATTGACCAAAAGCTTCTTAACTCTGGCAGACCTGGTGCTGTAACCACTTCCCTAGGGAGCCTGTACCCATGCTCAGCCACCCTCTGGTTGAAAGTAGTTGAGCATTAATATCTATCTAGTGGTTATCCTAGTAGCTAAGTTAAACTTCCCCTGACACAGGTTCAGTCCATTCTCTGGGGTCCTGTCACTGTCACCACAGAGAAGGTGACTGCCCCTCCTCTTCCCCTCATGAGGAATTTGTAATTGCAGTGAGGTCTCCCCTCAGTCTCCTCCATGCTGAACAAACCAAGTGACCTCATCCATTCCTCATTGGCTTCCACTCAAGGATCTTCACCATCTTCAAGTCCCTCATTTGGATGCTCTATTACAGCTTTATAATATTCTTGTACTGTGGCACTCAAAACTACACACAGTGCTCGAGGTGAAGCCACATGAGTGCCGAGTACAACAGGACAATCACCTCCTTCAACCAGCCTGGACAAGGCTCAAACTGCTCTCCCTGATGAAGCTCATCTCCTGTGAAGGCAGCCATGGAGGATCCCGCTCCAGCTTAGGCATCTCTCCAAAAGGATGGTTTCTCAAAACCAGAATAAAAAGTCCACTGGTGTGCAGGGAGGCTTCCTCGCAGACCAGCTGCTTTTCTTCAGCAGAGGACCTTTTGCCTCCCAGCCATACACAAGTGTGGTCACAACCTTCAGCTGGCAAGTTTATTTTATTTTCCCTCCCAGCATGATTCACATCTGTGCTTGCAGCAAAGAGAGCAGGGGTTCAGTCTGACAGTTGAAATGAAAAGTGTGAGGAAAAATCAGGGATTAAATCATATTCTGTGTAAGCATGACATTTGAGACACTCTGCTGTAAAGCTTTAGGCTGCTACTGTTACAAAAATACATGCATAAACCTACCATTAGCATTAAAAAGATTAGGAAGAATTTCTGTGTTATTCAATAGCATTTGCTCTGCAGAAATCACCCCTCTGAAAGGCATCTAAGGCTTTAGTTATAACTGAAGGATGAAATCGCAGTCATAGCTTTCAGTTTCCTTGCCTTTCGGAATTGAAGTTAGCCATTAAATCGGATTTCACTGTAATGATATGCATTATGTTTTCCATTGATGGCTTTTTATTCTGCCTAGTAAGAAATAAGACAAGTTGAGAAAAGCCCAAAAATTCTCTTGTAGCTACATATGTGAATCAAGTGACACACCCTTCATAAACAGTGCACACACTGGGCTAAGTGTTTGTGTTCTTGTGGGCCATCCTGCAACATGACTGTATGGTGCTTTTGAGCAACACACACTGCTTAATTTATGTACAGAGGGGGTTATCTGACAAGGGCCAAGTGGGGCTGTAAAGTACCTAAATAGTTCAGAGGCATAACAAAATAAACTACCTTTTAATTTATTTCCTTCATTTACTTATGGAATAAACTAAAATTTAACTCAGTTTGAATTAAATTAGTTTCTATAAGTCAAATGGTCCTGTTTGTAAAGCCCAGTTTGAACACATGGATCATCCATGGTTATATCTGAGTTAAGCAGGTGCAACAGGCTATGACAGGGCTCACTGTGACTTGGGAGTGAGCTTTCCTAAGGCCACTGCACTCACCCCTCAGTTCCCCCCATTAAAATTTTGCTGCAGGTCGAAACATCCCAGTGGCCTGCCCAGGCGGGAACAGGGAAATCCAGAATAAGACTGAAAAGTTGGCGATACTCATGAAATGCTGTGACCATGATTTACCAAACAGGATGTCATTCTGCTTTTTCAGATTCTGTTTGAAAGGAATAAGATGAACATGTTTTTACAAACAGACTGTGGGAATCTGCTCGTAGATACGGCCAGGAAATAATGGATAGGGAAGTAACAGAAGAAACCATTAGTTCTAGAAAATGTTATTAATCAACACTGAGTGCTGCTCAGCCAAGACTGGGTTAAATTTCTGAATCTAGAGAAAAAGAACAAAGACCTAATATAATTATGAATATTGTTTTTCTTTCTTTCCTTCACGTAACAAAAGAGGGGTGCATATTAGAGGGGGGCATAGTAGGCAATTTCGGAAGTCTGTACCTTCTGTTCCCTCAGCCAATGGCGAAGAGGGTGATGCAGCTGGCAATGTAGGATAAAAACAGGGCTGCATCACCCAACAATTTGAGACACCCCATGGGAAATGCCCCATGGCCTCTCCCTTTGTTCAAATAAAGTTACAGAACTCCTCAGTCTCCTTTTTGGACGTAAACCTCAGGCATCGTGGATTCCTTTTCCTAACTTGTTCTTTGTCAAGATTTATTTTCTTGGGAAGACAGATGGAAAGGACATCATAGAAGACTGTTTGCAGATGCAAAAATACCTTTACCTACCAAAACCAAATCTGGCAGGACAATGGCCCATCAAATGTTCAAATGAAATTGATGAGGACGATTTTTTCCCTTGTGAATATTATCCTATTGCTCCCTAAGTCCTTACCAGGCCAAGGGCCTGGAGAGACATCAGAGGGCCTCACAGGGAAAATGGACAAAACAGCGGCAGTCAATGAGAAAGTGTTGGTATCAAATCATGCCACATTGCTGCTACAGCTACCTCACTGCATGCACGGGTGGGCAGGACATGGCCCTTCAAACAGGACAACAAGCTGAGACCCAGACACTATTTTTCACGAGTTTACACTGTTGGGAAGTATCACACTTTACCTGTGTGCACTGTACAATTATGTGAGGCACACAACATCATCAGTATCGTATTAAGGTTATAGATAAATATATTTATTAAAAAATAATTTCAAGCTCAACTAATATGATTATGAATATGCAGGCATACTTGAGAGATATCACGGGACCAGATGAGACAGATTAATCTTGTAATTAATTGTGTGCCTGAATTTAATTTATATGCTTTTATTATTTAGTACCTGTGTCAACCACTTAATTTGCCTGTAAATCACTTCCTTATATAATATTAATAAAACATTCTATATTGAAATTCATCAAACTATGGAAATCAGATACTAGGAAGACTCATTATATCATCAATTTATCCTCTTCTAGTTTAAAACAGTTCAAGACCTGTGGCTTCAGAAACCACTCATTCAAGAAGAGTATTTCAGTTCAAGAAAGCATTCATAGCAGAATGAACAATGTCTTTTCATAGTCAGAGATCAGAATTAAAAATCCAATTTACACTGTGGAACGAACTACAACAAGACTTTGAGAAGGAAGAAATAACAGTAAGTAATATTAATTTCAACACAAACCATCCACAAAGGTCAGTGAGCTTACAGCTCTGTATAGATGACTTTCTGAGAAAATGAAGATAATACTGATTTGTGCAATAAGAGACCAACAAATTTGTCTGCACAACCTGCTCAAAACATTTCATACCCAAAGGTGGAGATGGGACTGTTTGGGGTGCTGAGGAACTGCTGACTGAGCACAGGGAGAAATCAAATCAATGAGAAACATCAAAGTAATCACTTGTTTAATCTCTGCTAAATTGCTTGCTTAATCTTTGGGTTAGTCTAATGAATGTTTAGGGCATTCCTGAACTACTCAGTTGGGAGGGTGCACTGCTGTATTTCAGGAGTCTCTGGAAATGAGAATGGTTGGGAATTGGCAGCATTGTAAGAAGGGAAGAAATAGCTAAGATGAGTACAACCTGTCTGCAGGGTCCCTGGGGGTAATCCTGGGTCTAGCTGGGATCAATTACCTACCTTTATCTCAACCTGTGAATTTTTTAATCTTACTTTCTTCCACTTGTCCTGCTAAAGTGAAGGAGTGAGAGAGTAGCTTGGTGGGCACCTGTCAGCCAGACAAGGTCAATCCACAGGAGTGGAGAAGATCTCGTTGCACCTTTCCTCTCCCCTTTAAGACGCTGTTGCCCTCCCCTCTGCCTGTGCCCAACACCAGGAACCTGGAAGGTTTAGCAGCAGTAATCATGCAGAGGCCACACTGTCTGCTGAGCTGACACTGATACCAGTGTCAAGCAGTTAAAAAAGCAGTTTAAAAAGCAACCCTGCACCTTCTGACCCTGTGGCAAACACCTGTCAGGCTTTCTATTGTGTCTGATTATTTTTGCAAGGTCAGACGAGTGAAGCACTTCAGTAATCCAGGATGGCTTGTGGGATGGAAACTATGGTCCTTGGTCCAGAGGTCTTACCTACACTTGCAGTGGGGATCAGGAAAAGCAGGCAGAGGCCTTCAAATGTGGGATTTTTTCAGCACAGTCCCAGTTCTACCATAGACTTCCAATGGCTATCTTCAGCTCTCCCTGCCTCAATTTACTCTCCACTGGTGTGTCTGTTAGGTCACAGAAGCTCAGGGAAAGGACTCCTTTCTATATTAAATGAGCACCTACTGGAAGGCCTTACTTTACGTAGGAAGCAGAATAGGAATGGAGGGGCAACACAAAAATAGTTTCCACAAGAAAACCCAGTGGAAGGTGCCTCCCAGTGTTGGAGGTTTCACCCCTTCTAACTCCTTGTAGGCAAGACCTTCTTATCCTGCAAAAAGTATGTTGCTTTGTCTCTTTGTAACTGCAATTTATTTTTTACTTGGGAAAGCTGAAGCCTTACACTTCCCTTTTTTCCATTTTCAGAAAACCTTTTATTGTGTGACACCTTTTGGTTCTTTGTAATAAAAATGCTTTCATTGTCTGGATATATTGATTTTCAGTTTCCTGACGCTTTGTGTTTTTCTTCTACGATTTTGCTGACGCAGCTTAGGCTGAACCACACAATTCCATTCCCCCTTGCTCCTGACTGAAGAAACAGTTCTCGTCAAACTGGATGAAGCCCATCAGGCATTTAAAAATTATGGCCATTCAGCTCCAGCCTCTTTTGTCCATTCTTTTAATCTCTTCCATGTTCCTCCCAGTGTTGCAGGGCAGAAATTGAATACAGTTTAGACTGGTTTTGTTTTAAATGCAAGCCTCTACCTTGGTGAACTTGTTCTGCAGATAACTGGCCTGTTGAGACAGGAAAAGGGATAATGGTTTTAAATGAAAATGGGGGAGATTCAGATGAAACACTGGAGACTTTACCCAGGAAGGTTGTACCAGCTTCATCCCTGGAAACATTCAAGATCAGGTTGGATGTGGCTCTGAGAAACCTGATCTAGTTGAAGATGGCCCTGCTCATTGCAAGTGGTTTGGACTAGATGAGCTTTAAAGGTCCTTTCCAACCCAAACCATTCTATGATTCTGTTTTGTGATGCAATTAAGATCTATACACATGGAATTTTATAGGCCAATTATTTTTCTCACAAATATACAAGTAATGGAATCAGAATGTAACTTGTGGAAGAAATTTACATTGACAAAATTCAATGAGAGCACGTGCAGTCTCACTAGAGGTGAACCTGATGTTATGTCTTTATTTCTTACTTCAATCAATTGAAAAAAGACACAGAGAAAACCAGATTCTTTAAAGTGAAATCTAAGTCAGATTGAAAGTTTCAGCAGCCAAACATTTTTCTGGTCAATGTGAATGCCCGGGAGAAAATGGCAGCACAGACTGCCAGGTTAAGTGCTTATATTCTTCATTATCAAGCAAACAAAAATCAGGTGTAATTTCATACCCAAAGTATGCAAGGTTCACAGTTTGAGAAGAAACATCCAGAGAAAAAAAAAAGTTTTTCATAAATCTGCTAACTCCAGATCTATTACTAAAACCTAATATTTTCATATTTTCATATCTCAGACGATTTCCCTGGCTACTTGTTAAGCGAATCCCCTCAAACTCACCTCACTGCACTTATTATCTCAGAATTTTTAATGTTTAATATAGTATTTAATGCTTAGATCACTTTCGAGAGGAGTAAACAATCACAGCATAGATGTAGACAAGACAGAAGGTAACCTTCACTTCTTTTTTCATAATTCCTATTTGTTTCTTCCTTAAGAAATCTGTTTGAGCTTCTGAATTTTTTCCAACAAAATTATTTTGATCCCAATTCTAGCATTCAGGCAGCTTCACATCAAACAGCTAACTCGAGCAGTTAGAAAAATATTTAGAAAAATACACAGCTTGATACTTTTCACGCTATGATATTATAATTCAAATGGAAACAATCCATTCATGCAATCTAACCATGGATATCAAAATATTCTACAG
>VZTN01000983.1:21592-109394 GCA_013400515.1 Erpornis zantholeuca
AGCAACTCTAGAACTGAAATCAGGACTTCTTGCACAAAATCCCCTTCAGAAAGACATCCAGTTTTATTTAACTTCAGGCCATGGGAACCCATCAAATTCCTAATTAAGTTGTTTCAAGGAAAGCTTATTTGAACCTTATTTCTAGCATGAATTTTTGTAGTTTCAACTTTCTGCCACCAGGTCATATTACAGCTTTTGTCTGCTACCTGCTTGTATGAAAAGAAGTTAAAATGGGAAAAAGAAAAAAACTATCTAGAAACTACAAGTTTAGCTGATAAATCAGAAACAGAGCTCAAAATACACTGAAGTAAACTAACTTTCTCAGAAGAGCTTTATGAGGGACCAGCAGCTGGCTGAGCCTGTAACCAGTTGTGCTTGGTACGACCTGGCATCCTGGCTAAGCTGCTTCTGGTTGGGAAGCTACTGCAGAGTGGTTTTTTGCAAATAAAGGTTTTTCCAGTGAAGCTGTCTGTTACAGTGACAGCTAACATGTTTGAAAAGAAAATTAAAATGAATACAAATATTCCAAGTATTCATTGTATATTCTTTTTTCTCCCTTTTATTGTTTTTGCATTTGACTAGGTCAAGGAGTGTGTAAGTTCCAACAAAAGAACAGAGATATAATAAGCAATAATGTCATCAGGGATCTGTATGTCCATTTGCTTTCACCTCCAGCATAAGACAGGCCACAAGACAAGACATCTCAAAATTAATGCCTGTTTGAATCAGAGTACATATTTTAAAAAGGTATCCAATACTGTCCATTGTTCAGCAGAGAGACTTGAGAGTCTTGACAAGTCGTTCCAGAGATTAATTACCTAACTACTAAAATCTGTGTCTATTATTTCAAGGAGGGATTCATGCAGCATCAGCTTTCACTCTACCACTGCTTCCAGATGCTCTATTACCAATTTTTGTTTTAACATATATAAAATTTTATCAAGTCACTTTCTAATCTTATTTTTGTTTAATTAAGCAGGCCAAGCCTTTCACTCTAAAACATTCTTTCTTCTAGCACTCTTGTGGCCCTCACTTAAAATTTCTCTAGTTTATCACTATTCTTCAATCTTGAACAATGGAATGGGATGGTGTCCCAAAGCCAGTCATACCATAACCAAGACCTCCTCAATATTCCCTTGTTCACATATGAAAAATCTCATTATCCCTTTGGCATCACACATTCATAGTGGAGGTCGTACCCTGCTAATTCCACACACAATGTCTAAGCCTTTTCTGATACTGTTTTCTAGGACAGAGCCAACAGTTCTGTCAGCATGGTCCACAGTATTTACTCCTATATGTAGTCCTTTTACTTGGCCTCAGACAGACTCCTACTGCTTTCTTGCATTTTGTCCATAGTGATCAGAGCAGACCCCTCTGTACAACAGCTTGTTCTGTTACCTATTACCACACCCCTTTAACTTCGTGTCATCTGCAAATTTTATGTGGAATAATTTTCTCTCTTCTTTCACATCCACTGATAATAATGTAAAATAGCATATAATTAATCATGTTCTGCACTCAAGAAACACATTTAGGTTTAGAAGCTGCTACCATGCCAGTTTTAATACCATCTAATGTGTGTATAGGGTTGATTTTGAATCATTCTATGTTCTTAATCAAAATGTTGTGTATTAGCAAGTTGAAAAAGCTGAGAGTTGAAATACATTATTTCAAGGCTGTCCTTAAACTACCACCACCTCAGAAAAGGCACAAAGCTATTTTGACAAAAGTTATTCACCATAACTGCACACTGATTAAAACTAATTACTTTAACCTTTCCTTAATATTTGATTGTAATCAGATGCCAGAACTGCTGCAATGTCAGATCAATGGCAAGGTGATAGGGCTATGACTATTTGAATCACCTCTTTGGTCTTCAATAAACCAGTATAACAGTAACTTATTTCCTCTTCTCTGGACCTCCTCGCTGCCACCCAGCAACACAGAGCACTCTTCTGGATGCAGATTGCACGATCTTGCTTATTTCCAAGTGCCCAGCTTCTGGATTATGTCTCCCTTAGCTATTGCTGGAACAGAAAGTATTTTGTTGTTGCCATACAATACACCACCTGGATTTTTCATAGAATCCTTCTACTTCTTCAATTTCTCTCTTGAAGCAAAATGAACCATTTCCCCCGCTCCCTGCAAGGACAGCACAACCACCTAAACAAAGGAAAACCACTTCTCCTCCTGCTTTCTGCCTGTCCTAACCTCACATGCTTCCTACAGTCCTCAGCTTACGCTGCACATCAATTCCCATCTGCTCTCTTTTTCTTTCACTGGTTCTACATTCTAAGTCTTTTTGTTTATTTCTTAATGTAGTCATGAAAGAACGACTGACTGGAAGGTAGAATATTTTGGGTGTTCTTTCAAGAAATGCTATGAAATACTTTTCAAAGAAACTAAAAAGAAGACATGAGAAATAGCTAGAGAATGTGCTCACAGAAATCCATTCAAATGCAAGTAATAATAAGACTGGTGGCATTTCTCAGCTCCATTAAAAATCAGGAAACTCAAGAAAAAGTCACTGAAGTCCAAATCAAATTTGTCTTACTGTTCTCCATCTGTCACAATTTTTCACTATATGGACTGAATACTGTTTTCCAAAACATAATTTGCATAGGGATGAATACTTTGCTATGCTGATCCATAGGGACTGTGCTTTCATAGCTTCAGACTTTGAAGTTTTTCGAGATAGGTAAGAATAACACTTTTTAAATAATTCCCCACAGCAGGTAAAGAATGTTTTAACTGAGAGAAGGGTTATTAGAGTTACACGAGTTTAACTGATCTGTCTCGGTAATAAATCTACTCATTATCTTAGCAATCTAGAGGTTTTGCACCTGGACATGTAAGAAGTCTACACCTTTTAAAATCTATTACAAATTGTAAAAATCATCTTTGCAGAAAGAATGAGCATAATTAATTTTAAAATACTGCTTGAGCCATCAGAGAAGGACTTAAAAGGAAATTAATTGCTGGAAAGTTCTTGTGAGGCTTTTCATGACACAGAATGAAATCTTGGTTTCCCTGAGATCAATAAGAGATCAATTAAACTATTGAACCACAGGGTTTTAGCTCCTTATTATGGCCTGCATTGCCTTTTGAATTTCATTGTAACAACAGCTGGATTCAAATTAAAATCATTCTCCCTACTGCTCCACTGAAATAATAGCCGTGTTGCTCTTTAGTGATCCAAGGGAACAAACCTTATTGTCACTGTTAAAATAATGGCACTTTACTAGTAAAAATGTGAGTTGATTTTGGTTTACTTTTTCTCTAAAAATAATGGTTTATACTTTGATTTTGAAAAAGAGTGTGTAGTGAAAACAGAAGCCTAATTTATATATATTCTACTGAGAAAGCTACAGAAAAGTTGATTCAAAGGGATGCCTGGATATCATCTAGCCCAGCCTTCTGTTCTATCACCACAGTATGTTAGATCAGTCTTAGTTTTGCTTATCCTAAGAACTTCAGTGGATGGATAACCTATAGCTTCTTGAGATAATAGGCTCCAGTACTACAGTACCCTTCTAGCAAAGAATTGTTCCCTAACGTCAAGTCCAAACCTGCCAAGCCACAGTTTGTTCTACCGTGGCTTTTCATGTTGGATTGATTCAATGTACTGGCACCAAATATAAGGCCCAGTGTCACAAGGCACTGCTTGCCATACCCTCCTACCTAAGTGAATGGGAATTAAAAAGCACTCAGGCTATCAGCAGAAAGTGGTTAGCTTCTCAGTGGCTTTTTCCATGATTCAGCAGTATGTATTTAGCATGAATAACACAAAGGCCATCAGTCTGTATTTCCACAACAGCCATGTCGAAGCACTACATTCCCCTGTCAATGCAAGTCAAGGCTGCTCCATGGGCAAGGTGCAGGGCTGGACTCTGTTTTTGTTCTAAAATGGCTTAAAAGACTGACAATGGTTTTCTTTCATTCATATTCCCGTGAATAATACCAATTCTTCTCACATGCAAGGCAGAATGCTACAGATCTGTCATCTTTGGAAAGGCAGGTATGTGCTGTTCCAAATGCAACTTTTATCCCACTTGCCCCACTCATGAAAATAAGCACTCTTGATGTAAGTGAATAAATATAGCCTTACACATGCCTTATCCTCTACTTTCATCACTCTTAGTTCAGTTTGCTGGCATGCACTAAAGGAAAGAAACAGTATGCCAAGATGTGGAAACCCATAATCTTGATAAAGAGGATGTTGTTCAGCTTCTATGGGAAGTTTAGCTGATGGAAAGAGATGAGAAAAAAGCTTCTTTATTCACACTTTTTTTTTTTTTTTTAAGAACTGTGCCCGCTACATGGATATAAAAAACCAGCAGTAAACAGTGAAAAAAAATAGAAAAATAGCAACAAGATGAACCAAAGCATGCCCATGCAAATCTTATAGAGCCATCATTTAGAATGTAATTACAATTATTTATATTCCTGGTTTTAGCAGTCCCAGGAAGAAAATTCCCCCTCCTAACACTCTCTGCTTTTTGCAAGGCTACATAAACACGCAAAGAATGTGTTACTGCAGCCTGGGTTAATAGGCCTTCCCCAGCCACTACTGTATTTTGTCCTTCATTTGTACTAAGTGTGCTTAGCCGTTCAGGCCTGAACTGAACTACAACCACAGAACCAGATATGCTTGCAGGACAACTTAAATAAATATTAAATTTAAATTAAAGCTTTATTTCTCTTAGGAAAAGGTTTTGAAAATGAAGACAACCAACATTATGAAAGGGTATAAAAATGGATGTGATAAAATGGGGACTGATTCACCTGTGCCTCATCACTTTCAGGAAAAATCTCTAGCACTAGGGGAGGATGACACCTAAAGGGGCCTGTCCTCTTGGGTTATCAGTTCCAACCCCTTTTTCAATTCACAGACTTCATCTCCCACTTCATGAGCATCATTATGAAAAGGGCCGTGATCCACATTTTCTAAAGACAAATAACACATCCCTGCCTTTCTTTATCCTCTTGACTATTGGGTCTACTTCTAAAAGCAAACATGAAGTGACTTAGCAGACATAGTGAAAAAGATAATTGATTAACCATGTCCTGGATGAATTACCAGCAGCAATGAGTGAAACCCACCTGTATGTAAAAAGTCTATAACACGGCTGGACTTTTTAAGTGCCATTTGAATGGTGCCAAGGCTTTCATTCTTAGCTTTTCAAATGGATGCTCTAGTCCACCTTAGAAAAAGTGAACAGACTTGGGAGAAAATTGCCAGTTGTCACCTTATGAGAATTTGATAATTAGCAAATTAAACTGAAATAGTCCCTAAATGATGTGAATCCTACGCAGCCTTAAAGTCCTCTTCTTTTGGGGAGCAACAATAGCTCTTTGTGTGGAACGCAGCAATATTTCAATGAATAAAACTATGAATTTTCCTTTTGCTCTTGGTGAAAGGTAATGATTCTGCTGGATGAATAAGCTTTTGACATTTTAATGCTTAAGAGAAGGAAGTATTTGCATATAGCGTTCTGCCCCCATTTTCTCCCTGGTTGATGCTAAGCTCTGGCTGTCCCCCTCCTCGGGCTTTTCTCAGCACTCTCCTCTTGCCTCACCAAAGTCAGCTTTCCCACGTTGACATCAGCTCAAAGCACAGCTTTCTGGTCTGAAAAGGAAATCTTTCCACTTAGGAAAAAAGGATGGTAATTACGTTAAATGAATGTTAACGTCTTGCTAATGAATGCATTGCATCTCTCCTAAACATTTCTAGAAAAAGAAGCAAGCAAAGAAACAAAAAATAATCAGACATGCCATTCATTTACCAGAAGTATTAATTACAAGTAATTAGAAAAAGTGACTCATTTTTGAAGTATACAAGATTCCTAAAAGGAAATACAAAGATTTCAGCAAGAGCTGAATAGATATATCTGTATCAAGTGGATAATCATGTGCAAAAATACAATATTAAATACACAAAAGCTTTAATTTTGAAGGAAAAAAAAATCCAGTTATGACTTTTAAATTTCCACTTATGGTAATTGACAGTTGCCATGAATTTTATCAGTATCGGATTCTTTGCACTGTCCAAAATCTAGTTTCCATTTATGTTGACTTATTTACTATTGGATCTTGTCCACCCTTGTTAGGCTTAAGATTTCCCCACCAATTATTTCCTGCCATTTAGGTCTCCACTTACAGAGAGCCTCTAGGAGAGTTATCTTTTCTCTCTAAGGCTTCTTCCTTCCAGCAAGCATCAGGTACAACAGTGAATTAAGAAAAAGCTTTATTTTTTTCCCCTTTGAATACTGTTCTAAACTCTCACAGAATTTTAGCAACATCTCCTACATTGAGACTATGAATTTCCACAATCATTTAATCTAGGTAAAAGTTAAACTGAATGGAACAAATTCATCAAAACTCTCCCTTTAATATTCTCCAGTCTCTCTTTTGATTCTTTTCTGAGTCACCTTCACTGTACCAAAAGCCTGGCTGAGCCATGGCTCAGCTCCCAGCAGGTCGGTGTGGCTCTGGGACACAATACCACCATATGCCCCAGGAAGCTCCAGATCTGCCCATCCTCTATGGTGTTCAATCAGCAGGCACACCTTATCTCCTTTTTTTACTGCCAAATCTCCCTAATACTAAGGCCTATATAATTTCCAGTTTGCAAGTATAACGTTTTTTAATCCACTGGAACACAAAATACTTTCGGCAACAGCAGATGAACACGTATGTTTTCACCTTGTTAAAATCCCTTCATTAACCATTATGAAAATTCACAGCTACTGAACAGCACTGGGCAGCACTACAAAATCAGGCAGGAAAGAAAATGTCTGGCCACGCACAACAGGAAGTATAGGGGAACTCAGCCAGAGAAGCTGCTGTGCAGGATGGGACATTCCCCCCTGCCTCAGCCCATGTGTCTTTTTTAGCAACAGAAGTGGCTGCAGCATCCCAAAAGGTGGCACTGAGGTGCCCCTACATACACATTCCAATGCATGTTTAATGGCTATTCTCCCTTTACTGCATCTTTAGTGCCAGTACGTATAGCTTAAACCAGAGAGCAGAAGCAAAGCTCTCAGGCTACTTAAATCTTTGCTGCATGTTAGTTTTTGCAATACCCACCAAAAAAGTAAGAGTTTAAGTTCTAATATTGCTGTACTTAAACTTCTATCTTCAGGAGCGAAAAACCAGTGAGGGGACTGGGGGGAAAATGCACTTACAAAACAAACTGGATACTCAATTATTTTATCATAAGACACTGCTACAAGAATGTGATTCCAACGGAAAAAATCACTGCCTGGCATTGCAAAGGGGAAGTGGGAGATCCTCTTATTGGTTCTGCAGTTTCTTGGGGCTTTATTCACTGCATGAAGGACTTCCTTTGAAATGGGATCACTCTTTTCCTCAGAGGTTCTGGTGGGAATAGTGAGGCTTTTTTTACAGAATTGCAGGATGAATTCCCAAAAGTGCTAAGAGAGCACTCAGAAACTGCCGTAGGGTTCTTAAAATACACATATAGCAAGACTCTGTGCAGCAATTCATTGTACATTCATAGGCACAAACATGGGAATGTGGAAAATAGTGAATAATATCAAATGCAAAAAGGAAGGAAATGCAAAAATGAGTATTTTCTATCAGTGTTACTTGGTTTAAGCTCACTATTTATTTCATGGAAATGTTTTGTATTTTAAATCTGGCATGTTCTTCCAAAGCACATTATATTGAGATGTATGAGAGCCAGCCAACCAGGTTACTGATAGCATTGCTGGACTTGGCACCATGACTTCCATTTGGAAACATTTATTCTATCATGACTGCTCAGAGAGAATGGAAAGACATTATCTTTCATGAAGAAATATATCTACATTTGATCCTCAATAAATTTGAAGGAATAGGGTTTCTCTTCATGGTTCATCGCCTTTATCTGGGAGGCTGATTTTGTACATGCAGTTTTATTTGTTCAGCAGTTTAGGATGAAAGAAACATGTTAAACCATCACTAGAGAGAGATTGCACACAGCCCCTGAAAGGCTTTGCCTGTCAAATGCTCTGTCCCAGAGAAGGAATGAAGTCTGCACAATGATGATTTGCTTTGGAGTCTCACTGCATACAGCAACTCTTTTTTGATAATTTTACCAGTATCAAATTACATGCTTTAAAATAATTTCCAAAACCCACATGTTTTTGATGAGCAATCCAAAAAGTGTATTAATTTATTAATAAACTTGGCTGTCAATGCTCCCACTTTCCTACAACCATCCCTACATGTTTCACAGGGACAGTATTTTGAGGTCACATAAACATCCCTGGGCTTTTGTCAGCTAAAACAACACTGGTTCCCTACTTGTTTCCACATTGCTACCCCACAGCTTACTTGTCTTCTCCACTATCAGTTACTGGCAGCTTGGCTGCTTTGAAGTCCTGTACTCAAAACCTGGAGACATGAATTACATGTATATGCTATCAATAATATTAAATTCTACCCTTTTGACCATTATGTATCAAGTTCTCTCCATTATGCTAACATAATCTCGCTGCTAATGTTGCTGTGGGTTTTTTTCCCCCAATCTTTTACAATATCTGGATTTGTTTGGTCATGTCTCTCTGCTTGATATAAAAAAAAAGATATGTATGTGTGTATTTATATATGTATCTATAAATCCAATTTATTTGCCCATGTTTTGCACTCCAAATCTTGTTATTAAAAAGACACAAATCTCTATTCATACTGAGACCAGAAAAAAAACCCCAAACCACCTAAACACAGAAGAAAAAAACTCTTATCTGAAATATACCAATAGGCCAAACTATGATTGGAAATTTTCACCTTAAAAATTAGAACTATTTTATAGACAAAAAAAATTATGTTAATTTCAGAATCGAGAAAATTATTGTGATACATGTTATGTGTAGTTCACACACTGAAAAAATATTGCTTTTCCCCATGGTACCCTCAGGACAGTTCAGGAATGGTTTTCAGTGGACATCATCAGTGCACTGCTGTTGTTGGCTAGCACAGCTCTGAAAGATTTGGTGCTTTTTTTCCACAATTTATAAACTCTAACACTGTAGGCCAGGTTGTTAAGCTTCATGTGTAAGTGATCCACTCCATTAGGTCCACTGAGATATCTCAATTTCAACCAGCTTGAAAATTATACTTTCTTACCTTTGTTGACATAGCAAGTGGCCTTGAGAGGCATCATTTATACCCTGAGCACAGAACAGATGAGCATAATGATACTTCTTTCACACACTGCAAATGTGTGAGTGCTCTCTGGACCTTTGCAAGTGCACATTTCCCAAAGTCCTCATCAAATCCCCTATTTGTCAAGGACAACCTTTGTGTCTCTGGTGTCACCCATTCCCATTTAGAATGGAAAAAAAAATCAGAGATTTTTTTTTTCTGTAAGAAGGGAGAACAATTTCCCTGGTGTCCTGTCCTATCAGCAAATGTTGAAACTGCATTAAGCCACAGAGGCTCTGCTGTTACAGTGAGGCAGACACTGCCTTAACGAAGCAGGAGTAATGCCCTCAGCAGGGCAGCTGAGGGTCTTGGAGAAATCCTGTGGGTCAGAAAGCTCAGGGTGCTAGTGAGTGCAGTAAGGATGCTGCAGAGCCTCCAGGTCAGCTCAAATGAAGGGTATTTGTATGTCTAATAAGCAGAATGAGTCAACACTGACTGGTCTTCTTCAACCTACTCAAGTCCTAGCCTACTTCCCACTCAGCTCATGTGAAGTTTGTCACCCATTTCCTTATCAGTCATCAAAGCTCTCTTAGGCAACCCGAGATCTGCATTTAGGTATTCCCTGACTTACTAGTTGCCCACCTGCCTTCTCAAAGTTAAAGGCTGGAACATGCATCTATGATGTGACAGACTGGAGTATGTCCTCATCAGCTTTGCTGCACCCTCTTCCCTGAGCATGGGCTTTTACTATGCCATGTTGATGCTGCAGTCGAAGGTACACACAGCAAAAACTACAGTGTGAATCCATGTTTGGTATTCCTTTGGGTACATTAAAATTTCAGTCAGATGTCAGGTTGGGGGATTTCTAATTTCACATTTTTAAGATTCCTTTTAATGTGACCACTCTAATTCCTCCTCTCCCCAGGTGGCATTGCATGTACTGCTCTGTTCTTAGCAAAAATACATTTTTTTTTCTTTCTTTGTAAATACATATATCTCAACCATACACATGCTCTGGGAAACATAATTACCTTTTTATTATCCAGCCTCCAAAACAATGTGCTTTCTTATTTTTCTTATTAGTGAAACTTGGAAATTAAGACTTAAGAGATTATATGGAAGAATAACATAAAAGAGGAATTGAATAGCAAGAGATTTAAGATTTGCTCTTGTATAGCTGCTATATTACACAATAAATTCTATCTGTATATCCAGAGCACTACACTGAGGGAAACAAAAAAATCTGCAGCTTGAAATATACTTGAAAGGCAAGAAGTAAGATTTAAGTCTGGAAATCTGTTCTGATTACAGTGAATAGTAGCCTCATTTAACTTACTTTTTAATTACCATTTGGAAGTCTCTGCCCTTAATTTTTAGTGTGAGTGGTCAGCCTGCTTTACAAGAAGCTGAGCACCAACATTATTAGTTTCTATATCCCTTTATATATCTAAATTGAGAATTAATTCTATGTCCATTCTGCTGCTTCTTTTGACTGATTCATAGCTGATATAATTAAGCAATAATACATGGCAGAAAAATACCTGTGGGTATCAATATTGTACCACAAAGAGCAGGATAAGATATTACATTTTTAACCATCCAAGAATTGCTGCAACTGTTCAGAAATTGTTTGAATTTCCTGTGCTATTATTAAGAAGAGGAATCTAACAGATACTGAAAAATTTAGGAAGAGTGGAAGGTTTGTGTTATACATTTTCACAATGGGTAGAGATGGCTGGGTCAACTTTATGGGAGGTAATGGGTGGCCTGATTTTCAATTGTGCCCAGCTTTGCCTCTCAGAAGTTCATCCTGAAGTCCTCTGCCTTCACCTTCTCTGAGAAGTTCACTAGAAAGCCTCAAACTGAGCAGGTGAGGCAGAAGGCATCCACAAAGTCAAAACTAAACTGTAAACTCCGACCATCTACTTCAGCCAGAGCATTAATGATGAGAAATCAACAGCGTGACAGGACACGGTGCTTCAGTTAACCTTTCTCTAAAGGTTCACCCCAGGCTTCCCTCATTGTCCCCAGCAGCAGGTTCGCAGATTCATCACTAGACAACACTAAGAATGCTGTGGGCACAGTCCTGGCTCACAGACAAGGGACCGTGAACTATTCATCCATGAATTATTTGCGGCTGTGTAGCCAAAACTAGCTGGGCTTGGATCCAGACAAAAGATGGTGGGAAGCATGTGAGTGCTGAACAGAGCTACACATGCATCTGTGGACTGTCAGGCTCGTATTCCTGTGGGCTCACTGCCACATGGGAGGGAGGGTATGAATGCTGACCAGGGACATCGGGGGTCCCCACAGGCAGGCAGGGAGAGGGCAGACAGGCTTGTGTGTGGAGAAACGGGAGCATTCCTGCCTGTGATGGGTCACCAGGCTACAACACAACTTTACAAAAAGGAAATCAGGTGAGAAAATTTCCTTTTGGCCAACTCATGGTGATACCAAACCCAGAGTGATTTGGCTTATGAGAGGAGGAGGTGGGTGGGCAGGAAAGGCCTGGAGTGCCTGGCCTGACCTCTGTTATTTGTAGGAGAGCAGATATCGGTTTCAGTTCATGAACTGCTCTCATTTTCAAAGCACAAGCATTGACCAACCCTAAAACATGCCACTATACAAGTAACTACAGACAGCAGCCATTTGTTGCTGGTCACTTATTTTATGACTAACTAAAACACAGCAACAACAGAAAAGCACAGGCACCAAGTCTTTTCAGACCAAAATTTTATAACATTTATTCTCATACAAAACCCTTACCTTTCTCCAGTTTCTGCTGGAAGCAGCTGCTTTTCACAAATACCACCCTATTACTAGTTTAGCATTACATCAGGGTTTTTTACTGCCTTTTAAACATATTTACTGTTAAGTTTCTAAAGCCCAAACCATCCGAGAACCTGAGATTCAAGGCCATTGCCACTATTCAGAAAGAACTTCAAAAAGTGCCTGCTGTATGTATTTCCATGGTTGTGTTGTACAGGTGTGGGATGAAAAGGGACCCACTCCCCCACCCAGCAGTCTTCACTGCATCTACAGCAGCTCAGACACTTGCAACATGACAGTCTCAGCTACTCACCCAGACAGCTGGATTTTCTTTTTTTAAAAGAAAAATTTTGTAATAGCACAGAAGATGGCATTTGTCAACACCAAGATAAAATATCCTGATGATGACCCAAATTATGCTCATGCATTCATACTAGCCAGAAGACATGAAATGGGGGAAGAAAGCCTCAAGAAACCACTCAAGAGACATTCCTTTTCCGGACCTCATAGCCAAAGCAACGTACAGTAGTCACCACTGCAGAAATGCCTACTGTAGGCCCAAGCTTGGGGAAGGGCCCTGACTGCTGCTAAAATTAAAAAACTAAACAGCAAATACCACTTTACATGAGAAGCATAATTTTCACTGTAGGGGGAAACCATTATATGTTCATTTGAATTTAGAAAGCAAACCTCATTTTTCTCAAATACAATAGGAGTTGGCCAAATATACTTGAATGAAGTATCAAGCTGATCATTTGCAACACATGGACCAAAACCATTTTAGCATAGATTGAAGGAAACCCAAGCAGCTGTAGACAAGCTAAGTTTGTTTCAGCTGAATCCTGAAAAAACACTTGCCATCCCTCCATATTACATTTAAGTTAGCACTATATACATGCCAAAATACATGTATTTTGTATTTGGCAATTTGGGCACAATTGTCCCAGCACATAAAGAAAAGCTAATAAGAGAAAAGAAAGAAGTAAAGAAGGCAGCCCTGGTTATTTTCAGTCCACCAACATATCTCAATAGGGTTAGCAGGAGAGAAAAAGAAAGGGGAAATTAGGGGAAAAGAAGAATAGGAAAAAGCCTTACAAAGGTGTCATAGTGTCCTCCCACTATTTTAGGGAGGGTGCAAACAGTTCTGCTTCCAGCAGCAGCACTGCCCTACCCATGAGCCATGGAGCTACAAGTTAGCTGATTGCAGTACCCCAGCACCCAAGACAGGAGCAGATGTCACATAAAGTGTAAAAACTTCAGCAGCCCCTGACTGACAGGAAACAGCAGGGATACAATGTCTAGCACATGGACAGTGAAGTCGAGATTAACTAGGAAGGGAACACCCTGGGCTTCGGAAAGGGGATTAGTCCTAACTGACTGGATACATTGGTCCTGAGAATCATAGCAGGCTATCACCTGGCACACCAAAGGCTATAATATTTGTAGGTGTATTGCCCTTGGCAGGTACCATCAGCCAAGGAAACAACAACAGAAACAAAGAAACCACAGGTGACAGCAGAGCCATCAGGCACATCCCTAGCAGAACTCCTGCTGTGCCACCACGTGTTAGGGCTCTGTGGTTTCCTCACTGTGGTACAGCTGCTGAACTTTGCTTTCAAGACTGTACTGTGAACAATGCACATTGCTGGCTTAATGAACAGGAGAACTGCATGAACTGTGCTTCTGTCCTGCCCTATCCTCCTGCCTAAACAACTGCTGAGTCAAGCTGCCATGCTCTTTGCTCTCACAGTGCTTCATAGGTCAGCAAAGTTCAGGCTAGTGATGTGTGCTCTGTTCTTAATTCAATCCAATCCACACAACAGCTACAGTATATTTGCGAGCAGACTCTTCACTGTGCTTCTGGTGTCTTTATGTTGCTCTGATGGTGACCAGGAACCATCTCAGCTGCACATCTCTGTTGGAGCACTCCTTAAGAACAGACAATTTCTCTGCTCAGTGCTAGTCTACTGGCTCTTGACCTCTGCCTTTGTCCCCATCAGTGTCAATACAGTCTGTTCGCTCTCCACTAAAGGATACCCACTCCTTTATATTGTTATCACATTGCTGTCACTTCATTAATGCTGAAAGACTTTCTCCAAGTTTTCATAAACAAAAGCCAGGGGACAGTCATATCAGTTATGGATCAAATAAAAGAGAGTGTAAATGGCACTAATCCAACAACAGTGGAGAAGCATCAGATTATGCTAACAGAGAATTAGGTTTTTCGTATGAAATTTTCTCATAACTGTACCACATTTCATCTGCCCATATTTTAGTAGGCTTTGATTTGGACTCTCATTGCATTGTATAAACAGACAGCACTGTAATCTGCAATCTCCTTACAGTTCAAATCCTAATTTTCCAGACATAGAAGATTAATTTCACAGAAGTCAGAGAAATGTTCTTTCTGAGCACTTCTGTCTCACACCTTTTCTTTTTTTTAGATGCTATTCAAACAGCCATTTCATCTACCCTAAGATGTATAATGCCTTTACAAAATGAAGAAGAAGACTAGGAAAAGTGAATAAAACAGTCAAGTAAGAAGGCATTTAAAAGGAAACCTAGAAGTCATCAGGCAATGCACATATGGAAAGACAATGTAAATAGCTGCATTTTTACCACTCAAGAGAGGGGTCTTTTCCCACCCCTCTCAGATTCCCCTGACAAGTGGCCTCTTCTGTTGGGCCCCATTTTCACAGCTCAGCAAGAACCTTCCACTTGTGCTCTCTGGCCTTACCCCTGCTGGTGCAGTGCACACTGCTGCCCTACCTGACATCTGCCCTGCTCAGATTCGCCAATGACTTAGGCAGATGAAAAAAAATTACCTTGACTGGACTGCTTCCTTGTTGAAATAATGAGTGGGTAATTATTAAGAAAAGCACATTGGTTTAGTTTTTCTAATGATGAAAACTTACTTCATCTTACTTACTTAGTAAGAGAAAATATGTCTGAGGTAGACACAAGAAATGGAAAGAAGTGCAGAAGGTGTGCAGTAGCTGGTGCTTACACCTGGAGGCAGCAGGAAAAGTCTTGCACATAACAAATTTAGCATCCAGCACCATTAAATTTTTTCATCCTAGCTAACTGCAGTCAAAAGCTATGCAAAGACAGCTGCAGATGCCTCAAGTACAGGCTTCAGATAGAAAAGATAACTATGAAGTGAAGTTGTGCAGATGCTGAAAACGATTTCTCCAAGAGCTATTGATAACTGAGTTATTCTTGCAGCACTGTGGCTGTTTTTCTGTCTGAGAAATTGAAGGATTTTACCTTTGATCTCAAGCAGGGCTTTAAAAAAATTCAATTCACAACCATAGTAACTTTTAAAATTTGTTTCTACCAGATAATCAACTCTGCAGCTAGTATCACAAAGTATTTTTCAATCTTATAAATAAAATACTTACAGTGTTGCTATTCCAATACCCAATCTGATGATAGCCAAAGGGATTATAAAGAACTCAAAAAAATCCATCATTTACTATAAAATCCTCTTTTTAAAACATAATCCTTTAATACAAAGACAAAGAAAGAAAATAAACTGGGTCTTATCTCCTCTGCTTCCAGAAGCAAAGCACACCTTCACATCCATCTACCCAGCCTGGATGAAGAGGCACTTCCCCAAAGAATCTCCCACCTGCCCACTCCATCTAGAAGAAATTTTCCCTTGGATCATCCGTGATCAGATGAATGAGATGTGTACAGACAAGAGAAACAGATGTGGGTAATCTTCTTTAGAGCATTCTCTGTCTTGAGAAAATAGATTCTTAACTATATATTACAGCCCAGGGAAATAACACTTTTAAAACAATATGCAGTTTGGGCTCCATTTTTTTATTCCTGTCAGAAAGGAAGGAAGGCCATGTACATCAGGGTAGTTGAAAAATGGATTTGCAGGAACAGTGTGAAAGGGTCAAAAATGTTTAGCAGCTTGGTAGATAAAGCAGTATTTTGAAAAGTAAGAGACATTTGGGACAAGTCTCATCTTGGAGAGTAAAGAATGCATTAAATTTCTAAAATAAAACTAGCAGATTATCCTAATAGAATTAATGTATTGTTTTATGACACATGAAGCTAAATTTCTGACAAACTTACTATTCCCTTCCTCTTCAGTGTTAGGCAGCTCTGATTTGCATGCTTAAGAATCTTGAGTCTTCAGACCCAGAATCAATGGGATTTGAAGGCTTCATCCAGTACCTACAAGCTGTACATGTGTGCTAATACATAGGAAAAGAAAATGGCTAAGGATGTGGTTGATTTTCCATGCTGCTAGGAGGGGACTTTGACTCCCACTTCCTTAGGGCAAAATCCAAGACTTTCCAGTACTTCCATAAGAGGATTTTCTTGACCTGTTGTCATTAATAAGAGATCATCTGAAGGGAACTGAAGGTTTCTAGGATCCATTCCCTCTCAGACCCCTATGACAGAAGGATTATCACTGACCTCAGTCAGAGTAAAATTAAGTCTTCCATTGATAAAAATGTACTTATTCTATGGCAAACTTTTTCTTTCAAATTTCTGTTTATCTAGAACATTCACATACATTTTATATATGAAAAATCTTCCAACAAAAAAACAGTTCTCAATAAGATGTGACCTATTCTTTGCTATGAAAATGCAACACAGCATACACACAACACAGAATATATGTGTGCACATGTATGCACGTACATTTTTGTTGCTCAAAATAAGCACACAAGGTCCCTACACAAATAAGCACATTGTGACACCCATCAGGACTACTTCACCATGCAAGAACCAAAACATCAAATGGAAATACATTTTCACTTGTACCTAACAGTGACTTCTCAAATTTCTTATTTGCATCAGGGTCCTTTTTGGTGTCTCCTTGGTCAGGAGTGCTGATCCAGGACTGCTCAGTTATTCACCTTTGCCATTTTACATGCTGGTTTTGTTTCTTGTATGTGAAGAAAAAAGCAGAATGTGGTATTGCACTGGCTTGTGTGGCCAGACTCAGGCCAGACTCTGTGACATGCCTGTTTGGCACCCAGTGCATTTCAGTTCAAGGAGGGACAGGATGTGCTGTTGCTGTGACTGAGATTCTGGGTGCCTGGACACTTATCCTCTCTCAGTTAAAACATCTATGACTTCTTTGGCTCATCAGCAACTCCTGCCACCAGGAACACTGACAATACCCACTCTTCTCTGTATGTGCCTGAACTAGATGATTCCTTTTTTTTTCCCCTACACCAGAATCTTGCATTTGGATGACTGAGTGCTCATGAGCAAAAGACAACAGCAGCTTGTGGTGGCTCTGAATTGCCCTAAAACTTGAAGCCCTCTCAAGGAGAACTCCACTCAGTAGAACAGAGAAGGAGAGGAATAGATAGGCTCCCACCTCCAGAGATTCCTCAAAAGGCAGCCTACAGTCCTTCCTCAGTGCTTCAGCCAGGGGCCACCGGGCATCTGTAATTCTGCTCACTGTGCACTAGATGCCACTGCACTGATTGTTTTTCACAGCCAAAAAGCCATTGCCTTTCCTCTGGCATCCACACTCCACCTATTAAGAGGCTACTGAGTACCACTGGTTTGGAAGTTCCACACATTTAGTCTAGCAAAACTCCCAGCACTCAAGACAGGGCTACCTTTGTTGTGCAGATGGCAAACTGGGGTACAGAGACTACAGCATGATGTAGCCATGGGTTGGGTATGCAAGGCTGACAGTGCATGGACTGCAGCAGCAGCAGCCACCTGCACTCACCAGCAGACTGACGTCCCAGTGAGCAGATTTCTGCCTCTCCCTCTGACACTGTTGGAGCCAGGTGCAGATGAGGAGATCAACAAGGAGGCAGGGTGGAGCAGATGGAGCACAACTGTCACATAGTGGCACCAGCAATGTAACCAGCTAATTGCAAATTAATTCCACACTGCACAGAGGTTCCCACAGCCAGTCTGTTTCTCAAACTCCTAGAATCTTCCCAGGAACCACCTCCACAGGTCTCAGAGCCAGGCATCCTCTTGACTCTGGGCATATCTCCACACTCCTTCAACATTAAAACTTTCTGGCAATGAGGAAGGAGAGGCATCAGGAGAGATTTCCTAGGAAGGCTAGAAAATCTGCTTAATTCAAGGTTTTTAAGAGGGAGTTAAAGGCAGCAGAAGATGGTGTCCCCAGATTGTGACACACACAACAACCCTACCTTTCCACTCTGCCCCCACTCCCCTTTCCCCGCTTCCAATTTCAAAGCAGCTGAATAGTCTGGGGAAAGGAAGAGTTACTGCAACCGCTAGTGGCTCCACAAAGCAGCTGAGGTGTTGGGGACCTCTGCAGTACTCAATCTCACAATCTCTTTCAGCCTTTTGATTCTGAATCTCTTTTCCTTTGATTCTGAGCTGGAATAAACAGATCACGGACGGACAGCAGTTGTTCCTCCTCTACAGACTTCCTGAGAGGACACTGTCTGACCTAGACATAGCAGCTTCTCACAGATGCCACACAGCAATCCCAGATGCCTTCCACACTCTCCCTCCCACCTGCCACATTGGACTTATACATGAACCTACTCAGGACAGATATACCAAGCCTTGCACATCTCCTTGTCCTATGCCTGACACTTTCAGTGATGGAGCACATCCACCACCTGTCTAAAGTTTGTGCAACATCTTACTAATAAACTGTGAGGTAGCTCACTGGAAACAGCTGTTTACAGCTGTGGTGACAGGGTGCCACTGGTACTGAGGGCATCTCCTGCAGCAGGAGTTGGGTGAGCCCTGGCTGAAGGGGGCACAGCTGTACAAATGTTAAAACCTGCTTTCTACTTTCCCCCTCCCAAGACAATCTAAACTCTTGGTTTGGGGACAGGCCAGAAAACACGGCTGTGCGCTACCTCAGTGCCAAGAATTGCGGCAGCAGTCCAGCATCTGCTGTGAGCATTTGCACACCTGCAAGGTTTTTATATATTTGCTCTGCCAACTGAGCTCATTTGCAAATTCTGTTTCTGCAGCACATTTTACTGTCTTGCAGGAGCCGAGCAAATGAAATTAAGGACTCTGACAGAAGCAGGTTTCATCTCTAGGCTAAGCTGTATGAAATAAGAAACAACAAAAGTCTAAATTGAGGTCTTCCTCAAGGTCTAAATCAATTAACCACAAGGTCTGTCAAACTTAGAGCTATGTTAAAAAAGATTCAGCAATGATAAGTACTTGAGTAAGCCATTTCTTGCCCAAACAGTGAGGTTTTAAGACATACTTTTATGGCCATGGTAATCTGCAGTTCTCTTTTTGTTCTTTTTTATTTTGCTTACCAGCTGAAAAGTCTTGCATTTCTTTGCTGTGTGAATTTTAAAGTTTACCCTCTCTTGGGCCGCCACTGGGCAGGTCTCCATAGTGGAAAGAAGGTTGGTCCCAAAGGCTGAGGGAACAGTTTAACACAGCCATCCATGCTAGCCTAGACCTGGGCAGCCACAAGACCTAGGACTGTGCTGCAGGTGGGTGAATGAGCCTCGCTGCTAATTGGACCCAATCCAGCAGCCCTCCTTACGTTGCCCATAGTTCTTTAATCTGGTGTAATCAGTCACTCATTGCCCTCACTTCTGCATCTCCCCACAGATCCTGCACGTAGCTTCCTCCCATGGGGCCTCCTCAACTTCCCCCTTCCCTCCTGAACCCACTGGAGCCAGCAGTCACGTGCCAGAGCCAAGCTGGTTGTGTCAGGACACGGAAGCTGTCTGTGTTGGGACGTGTGCTCACCCAGCCCAGCAGGGAGAAGAGCCACGACAGGTGCAGCTGCAGGACCACCGAGTTGTTGCTTTCAGACCACACTGACCTGGGCTGTGCAACAACTTCCATTAGTGCTATAAGGAATCGCAGAATTATTTGGAAAAGACCTTTAAGATCACTGAGTCCAACTTTAAGTCAGCACTGCCAAGTCCACCACTAAACCATGTCCCTATGCTACATAGCTACATGTTTTTTAAATATCTTCAGGCAGATACACATCCCTGGGCAGCCTTTTCCAATGCTTGACAACTCTTTCCATGAAGAAATCTTTCCTAATATCCAGTCTAAACCTTCCTTGGTGCAAGGTGAATCTCCTTTCAGGTAGCTGTACAGAGTGATAATGTTTTCCTTTTCTTCAGGCTAAACAACCCCAGCTCCCTCAGCTGCTTCTAAGACCAGTGCTCCAGACCCCTCGCTAGCTTTGTTGCTCTTTTTTGGGCACTCTCAGTGTCTTCCTTGTAGTAAGGGGCCAAAACCTCTGCATTGTCACAACAAGATTTACATTTGCAGTCTGGAATAAATAATGTGTAATTGGATTTAAGTGTTTTTTTCCTGATCATTATTAAAGCTTTTACCTGGGTGATGTTTGTTTGTTTTATGAATTAGTATATTTCTGCATAGCTTATGTTAAGTATTGCTGTTGCAGGTTTACCAGCTATCGCTTGCTGACAGGTAAATAATTCTGTAAATGAGATTATATAAACTCTCCTCCATAGTAAGTCTATGCATGCAAGTGTCACTCCATGAAAGCTCTCTCTTGCTCTTTGATTGTAGGTAAACTGTGTGTGCACACCCACCTGACATTCAGGCCATAAACAGCCCTTGCTGCTGAACAGGGAATTGTGGAAAAAAATACAAAGCAGCCTGTGGGAATGCATGTAGTATTTTGTAAATCTGTAGAAGAAAGAAGGCAAAGAAAACTGGGAAAGCCTATAGGCAAATATTCATAAATGAAACAGAGCAAGAGAGAGAGTAGTTACTAGAACAATAAGGCAACAACAGTACTTTTTATTCAACAGTATTTCTAACACCAGCATCCAAATTATGAATTTTATCACCCAAAACCAGAGCGACACATTTAGTGGGTCACTGCTTTGAGCCCTCTTGTAAAATCTACAATTCCAAACACAAATCACTCTCATCCTGCATTCCAGAGCTCAAAATAGATTCAATCCAAGATTTCCAATGGCAGTACACCAGTGCTGCTCTAAATATCTGACATGATTCAATGTCTTTTGTAGTGCAACCAGCTCTTACAGAAGTTTTACTCCGTGTTTAACTGCACTGCAATGCTTTCAGTCAATATGCCTAATCCAAGTGCTGGCAACAGTACATCAGCCACACTTGAAAAAAATGCTACAAATGCCAACTGGTAGGTTTTGTATAAACCTTTGGTTACCAGCTGTAATGCATTTTAGGCATGGAAATTATTTGCAGCCCAGGCCAAACAGAATAGCCTCCCACCTTCTTCTCAATCACCATTTCAACAACAGAGCGAGCACCAGAAAGTGCTGCAAGCACTTCTGTGCTATTTCAAACCTGCCTCAGCTTCTAACAGCTCAGTTAGGACCAGAAAACCAGTATCAGTCAACCAGAAGAAATACCAGCATGGACTTCAATAGCTCCCTCCAGCAGGTCTCTGGTGTATTGTACTTTGATTTCTTCACGTTCTGTAGTCCAGCAAGCACATGGAAATTACCATGCATGAATCCATATGGACATGCAGGCTTGGGAACACCTTGTAATATTTGCATTTAAATTCTTGTCCTGGTTCTGAACAGAACAGGGTTAATTTCTTTAGCAGACAGGTTATTGTTTATCACCTCATGTCATTGCCTGGGGCAGGGGAAAGAGACTCTCTTTGGGGAAGAAGGGGTTCCTCTCAGTTGAGTAAGCATGGTGGAGGGACCCATCTGGACCAAGCATGGTCCATGAGACTCAGAAGGAAAGCAGAGTCCTCTCAGATGAGACATCTGTGGTGGCCAGACCACAGGGCAACGTAATATTACTTTGCAAAAACGCTTCTGAAAAAGAGACCAATTTTCTAAGCTACAGCCTGCAATGCCTACAGTTTCAACAAGACATCTGAGGTATTGCAAGAACCACTCACTGTAATTTTATTTGCTGATTGATCCATTTAGAGCTAGAATTACTAGAATTATCCTAGAATTACTTCTCTAAGGACTGGCTGTACTGTAGTCTTCCCTTTTTTAATATCCCTATAAATAAAAATAAAAAATAAAAATTAAAAAAAGACCAAACACCATACCAAATAGAAAACCTGACACCTGATGACATCAGTGAAATTCAGTTGAGAGCTTTAAAAATCCTCGATGTCATCCATCAGCTCTTTCGAACTCAGGGCAATGCAGATGTGTATTATTAAAACATGCCTGTTTTACTGACATGGGCCAAAACTAGAACTAGAAGTCATCTTTCCAAATAAGACATATATAGGAGTACATTCATTGAGAAAAAAAAAAAATTAATTAAGCTGCATCAAAATTATGTACATCGTAGAACAATTTCAGTTCTGCCCTGTGAAATGCAACACAGCTCTTTTCTTCTGGTTAAGTATGTTGTGTAAACAAGAAATGCACGTGTGTACATAGGTCCAAGTTCACCACGTTATGCTAGCACGTACTTGAAGAGATTATAGTACATTAGCAAATCGCCTAATTAGACTTCAGAGGCTTCAGGCAACCCAGCAAATATACAGATGAGTATGTGTTACAAAGGTACACGCACACACACAAACACATACACTCTATTAGTCGGTGTTTGCCTGCCAATGCTCTTTGCACACCTAATTATAGCATTAGTCATCTTAACGTTTTCATTACTCTTTCTAATGCATGCTGGGCTGCAGTCACCTAAGTCATACAGCTCCTATAGAAAAAATGTGTTTTATGGGACCACTGTCTCCAGCGTACAGCTTAATAATGTTAAAAAGATATCAACATAAAATTAATGACTAAATTTTTCATGAAGGGAGCATTACATTCCCACCTAATTGTGGTTTAAGCAGTTATTTCTCTACTATTACTATAGTGCTGAAACTAATGTGCAGGAGCCCACTGTATGATCCGATGGAGAATCCAAATGACTATTGGTGCTAATGACAAATATCCTTAGAGAATAAATATCTTCTGGACACTGTGCCAGTTCTAATCTGACTGATTGTATTTCAGCTAGTGTAATGAAACCTTTTCTGGTGGAGTTTGAAAGAAAATGATTAAGTAAGACTTCACTTACTTTTCTGTGTCAAAGGAAGTATTTTCAGGCTCTGCGACTTCAAATCACTACTAAGTGGTGCTGGGCTTCAATGTCAACACACCTGGCATCAAAAATCCAGCACATTTACCCTCATGCAACTGCACAAGCAGTCAAGAGCAGTGTGATGAACCACGGCTACCTTTGCTGCAGTTCTCCCTTTCCCTAAAGGGCAGAGCAGTATGTTCTCAAAAAGCCAGAATGATCTAAGCAAGAAAATAGTGTTTTGACTTCTTCTGAAATGCACATGGCAAATGTTTTACATTTCTTCTGCATTTAATCTAATGAATTTGAAAGTATTTCAGATTTCCACGTTACCTATGTTCTGTCATGCATAATCCAACAGTGAGTGTTTGTTATACAAAGGGAAAAAGTATTTTGCTTTTCTTTCTCTTGCCTCCCATTCCCTTACATAAAGTGCAGGAAGAGCTTTCCCAACAGTCTGAAGAAACGAGTCCTGCAAGAGGAAGCACAGCTTGGAGAGCATGTGCACAACCTCCCCCACACAGTCAGACTAGGATGCTTCTGCTCCAGAGGGATGCATATACCCCCTTGTCACCTCCTCATCCTTTCCTAGGAAAGCCATTTCCAACCTCCTTAGCGACAGCAGTTTCAGTTCCTCCAAACATCCTTACCTATGTCTTATTTTTACTGCTCATTCCTGTATGTCTAAAGTCTACCCTTCCCTGCCTCCACTGCTCACATAGCATATGCTCCCATTTATGCCTCTTTCCAAATGTAATTTCTGTGACCTTCTAGCCTTTCTAATTCCACATCTTACCTACGTTATTCATAAAAATAGATTTTCTTCACAGACATCTTACTTGCCTTTTGCTTTGCTCACATTACCTCCTCTCTCTTCACTGATCACACTCCTTATCTTAAAATACTCTTCCTAAAATATTAAATATATCTTCTAAACGCTCCTTTTTTCACCAAGGCTTTTTTGCTCCTTGCCACACAGAGAGGGATGCTGTCTTACAACTTTGCTCTGCATGTTTGTCCTGCTGGAATCAGTGTCTTTGGTGCTGCACAAGTTACTTTACGCCATTATCTGTTCTGTCCTAGAATTGTTTGACCTCCATCTTTCCTAATGACTGCAAAGTCCTAGGTGACTGGCAGATCAGTTATCCTGTTCTAGCTTCTCTAGGTCTAGTACAAGAAAAAGAAATGCAGAGAAAAGCTATTCCTACACATGTATTTGCAAAGATTTACCATGCAGTTTACCATGTACAAAGCCCATGATTTCCCACTTATATTTGTAAACAGCCCTAATGTTTTTCAGGACAATACGACAAATATTTCCTCCAAATTTGCATTGGTGACTATGATGACTTAGAGATGCTTTTGAACAGAGTGACACCTCCCACTCTTTTTGTTAAATATTTGCTTGTATGTGACTCATTTTAATTAATAACATTTCTCCACATTGATATTTACACTTTTTCCACAACTGTCTTAATCACAGTAATTTATTTCAAAGGTTTGGCCCAACTTAACATTGTCTGTGATCCAATCTTGCAAAGACAGAGAATCCCTTTACCCAATGGGCTGTCAGGGAGGTGGTGGAGTCCCTGTCCCTGGAGGTGTTTAGGAAAAGACTGGGTGTGGGACTCAGTGTCATGGTCTGGTTGACAAGGTGGTGTTAGGTCATAGGTTGGACTTGATGGCCTCAAAGGTCTTTTCAACTGAGTTAATTCTGTGATTCTGTGATTTTTCTTTTCCCCAAATGGGCTGTACCAATTAATAGCTACCCATTCACAGAAGGGTTTATGTAGTTCTGCCATTAGGAACAAAACAGAATGTTTTTAACTGAATAAATTGAGCTCATTTATTTTATCAAAGTGCCAGAGTTAACACCAGTGCCCGAAAATTGGCAGAGACACACACCATAACCATGCTCTGGAAAAGCTGATGCAAGGAGCAAAAAAATCTTTTCCCTCCAATTTAAGTTGAACTCTTTCCACTGACTTGACTGTACTGGGCTGGACTGCACATCTTGCTGGAGGCTGAAGAAAGAAGGTCTCTAACATGCCTGACATGTACAGTTAAAAACCTGAGGAGGGGAACAGGCAGTGATGTTTTACTGAGCATACAGTCCCACTCAACAAATGGGCTAAAGTCTTGCTTCATATTTTTCAGTTTTCAAAATGAACATTTTTTATATCAGAATCCCCAAGGCACTGGAGAAATCAGCCATTGTTCATGTTTTTAAATTATATGATAATAACAAAAATATTTTTGTGGCCAATTCAGGATGCTTCAGCCAGGCTGTAAAACTAAGGGTGCCCTGGGCTATTCCTTTGTCTAACAGATCATTTGCTTTGTGTAGGATGCTTCTTCACAGCAGGGAGCATGTAGCCCAGATTCCCTTTAATTCTTCTTAATTAAACTCAAAGACAGCCCTTGCTCTGTGACAGAGCCACAGGAAGTAGAAATCACTGCAGAACATGAGTGATTATGATCTAGCAGCTTACTTAGTGGAAATGTCAAATTGGAACCCACTCTCCAAATGTCACTCTGCCACTTGCCATAAGCATGTATTCCTACAAAAAAATCAAAGACTTTTAAGTCCCATCAGAGCACTTGAAAAGGTGGCAAAGGCTGGCAAACCATGCAAGACTGCCCCCAAACTTTATGGGGTCCACAGGACAAACAGTGACTGTAAAATGATAATTAAAATATCAATAAGGAATAAGGACAAGGATTTCCTCTGTAAATCAGATATACACAGTGCCCGCCTGGTCTGAGTTCTGACCTAAGGGTCAGGTTTTTGGGAGCGGCTTAGAACCACAACACAGTTCTTCCACTGAGACAAAAAAACAAACTCTACAGTGATCAATGTTCCCACACGACTATATTGCAATGTTACTTAACTTCTGAGGACTCAAGGACTTAAATAAAGTGGAATAAAAAAGCCTCTGGACTTCTGACAAACTCGTGCCCATGGATGCAGGACCATGGACCTTAAATCAAGCAAAATGAGGAAAAAAAAATTAATGAAAACCGAAGATGACACCTCTTCAGCACCTCTTCAACACCTCTTCTATCCATGGGGGAAACAACCAAAACATACTAAAGTATGTTTACTGACAGTATGAAGCAGCTCTGAATTTTAAAAAATATACATACTTTTAAAAAATTTTCCCCAAACCTTAAACTTTCAGTAGTTCCACTTAAGTTCAGGATATTGCAGACAATTCAAAACATTTCCTACATTTCCCATCACTCCTTGCAGATATTTCCCATCCAGTCCTCAGAGCAGTGCAATAGGAAACCAGCGCAGCCATATCCCCTGACAGACTGAAAAACATTTTCTGCCAAGTCTAATTTAGCAGCAACCCTGGTGAGATTAGATCTTTTCCATCTGATACCATACAATCTCTGCTCCCAAAATTTCAGACAGCAACTGCAAGTTTTCTTTGCCACACATGCTAGCAAGCCTCCACCAGCAACGCCTGCCTGATCCAAAAGGGTACCACAATTAATCAGAACAAAAGTATATCAGGCCAGCTGACAGCAAGGCAGGAAGAAGGAGTAATGTCCCAATCATGAAATAACACACCAACAAATTTTATGTATGGTTTCATTTGTTAACGTCCTTTTTCTTGATGACATTTAGACCTTTTTCTCTAATTAAATTTCTTGTAACATGAGAATATGTCTTGAAATTTCAAGGTCAAGTGTTGTGCCTTCTACATATATTCCTTGTGCTAAGTTCAACTTGCAAAATTTCTCTACTGAAAATATACAATTAAACCAATAGAGGTTATCCCCTTTTCTGTATGCTAAAGTACAAAACCTCTTCTTTTAGTGGTGTAGCTGAACTTACACAAAGGCAACAAAAAGATTTTAATCATATCCATATTATATGTTACTGCCACAAACCTAATTTTGTAATCACAAGTAAAGGAATAAATTGCAACCTTTTCTTTTGAACCAGAACTGTTTATATGGTTAGACAAAAACTCTCAAAGCAGTTAACTATATTGTAAAGAACTGGATAATTAGCTTGAAAAAAATACTTTCAAACAAAATTGTGTACAGTAACTTCTCTTCCATTGTTATTAGGAAGGTGGCAGAGTGAGGAGCTGGGTGGACACTGTTTCTATATGTGGCTGCTCTCCTGTGCTGCACAGCCAAGGAAAAAAAATGAGCTTCAGAGAAGTGACCTGGAAGAAAATCATCCTTAGGCTTTCTCTTTCTAAGGGCGAAATAACACCACATCTCCTGTCAGGGGTAAAGTGTGCTGGGCTCTGACACATTTTTGCTCAAGGCCAAGTGTCTGACTCCCCAGGAAGGATGACCACCTCCCCTGCACCTGCATCCACACAAACACACACACACATGGGGCCAACACGGACCAGCGCTCCCGGCACCTCTTCTCTGCAGCCCCACAGCCAGACCCCACTGGGAACACAGGCTTTGACCCTACATTTGTAAAACACAGATCCTGATGTGATGCTAGAGCACTTACAAGGTACCAAACACAACTTACTATCCAGGGGAAGTTTTTCTGCAGTTTTCCTCTTCTGCAAATAACATGTTTGATATTCTATTTGTGCATGTCTTCATGCTGAAGTAATTTTCCTGTAGAACTATGCCTGTTCACTCCTTGGAGACTTTTTTTTTTAAATCTCAAGTTAATTGACTGACAATTAACTGAAGCTATTTAGAAAAACAAGTCAGAACTCTCCCCCAAACATTTGAAATGGACTGCAAATATTTGTAGTCTGGCTTACACTGATCCCTAAGGTAAACCAGAAACGTCTGTAGTATTCATTTTAAGATTGCTCTAATTCATGGTTGACAGACAGGTTTTCACTTTTTGGAGAAGCTCAGCATTAAGTTGGTTTGACATTTGTCTTTTTAAATGGTGGGGAATTTTTTTTTGTAAAAACACCAGAAACAATTTCTGAAATTCCAGGTCTGGGCCTACTCCTATACAGCTTCCTCTAAGTAAATTTTTCATTCAAAGAGTTCTGGAATTTAACTATAATAAATCCCTTAACTACAGAATTCTCTTAACAAAGAGAATTCTGAGGATCTTAAATACTAAAATTTTAAAAAATGACATTGTGCACCTGAGTAGTGCAAGATACCAGGAGCAATTTTAGGATTACCCATAAGCCAGAACACATTATGTATATAAACAATCACAGAATTATTTTGTAATTTGCGTTACTACGAGTTGCATATAATCAAGTAACTGATTTTGAACCCACATTCCAGTGCTCTCCACTATTTAGCAATGTCAGAACATGGATATATATGCAACCTCTTGTTTCACCAGCATTTATATTCAGTCTATATGGATGTTTACTTACTTGGAGAGAGGCATCATGTATACATGAGGCAGTAATCAACTATTCTCAAGTTGCAGAATTCCTTGCAATTCTAGTCTTTCTCCATCCTGACATGAACAGACTCATCAAGAAAGTAAATCTAAAAAGGGCTCATACCAATTTTATTTTCTTTTTTTTAATCAAAAGTCTCTCTCTTCAACTCTACCTAATGTATAAAGTAGATGTTTTCAAGATGAGAAACACAACTGCCTTCTTAAACACACAAAGTGGACACATGAATAATCAGAGTTAACTGTGACTTCCCCATGTGCGTGGGATCTATCTTATCTTTATGATATCTAAATATAGTAATTTAAAACTTCAGCAGATAATTAAAGATCGCTGCTCAAGTGCCTTCTCCTTATATAGACACACATGTATATCCCCATCCATATAAAGTAGTTGATGAGGTGGATCATGAAGCAAACAGAGAAGACTTTTCAGAGAACAGATAGTTACTCGCCTTTGCGTACGATTGTTTCCCTGAATCTCAAGACTGTGATGTGCACTTTGATTAAATGAGGATTATTCCCAGTGACTTCCAAGGTAGTAATAAAGAAATCTCTATGTTTACATTGAAGTTCACCAAAATGCAGCTATATTTAATACATTGTTTAGATTAACCTACTACTGTTGCTTTGAGCTGGTGAAGTGATAGAAACACATAACACAAAGAACAGTATGTGCAAGAATAATTAGACCAAGTTGCTTAATGGATATAATCTAAGCATCTGCACTCACAAATGTTTTGGTTTTAAGTTTCCTATTAATTCTAGCCTTATGTTGTTACTGATACACTCTTACACAGAATGATCACAGAATATATTTAAAACATGCAACCTATTGGTAAAACATCCATTTCAAGCCCAGTTAGTTTTTCCAACATGAGATTATACATTTTCCCCTCACATTTCATTTACTGTAGTCACCCAACAATCAAATCATACAAGCTCCTCAGGGCTGTAGCTTATAAATGTGTTGCCCATTTTAGCCAATAATGTAGCAGAATGGCTTTCAGAGTCCGGAGTATTTTCTTGCTGGCCTATCTGATTGCAACAACCCATAACCAAACTTCTCATTTTCCGACAATCCAGGATTTCGGTTAGCAAAGCCTTGGACTTCCATAAAAAACAGCCCCTGCAGCTGAAGAACACTGGTGGAATGTGCTTTCCACAAACCAAAAGATAGAAGGAGAAACAGAATGCCAAGGCTGATGATAAATATCTGCCTCTTATGACGAAATAGCTGCTTGCTGTATTGTGAAAGACCCTTAGGAGAACTGTAGAGAGAACCTCAGAGATGGGTGGTCGGAAGAAACAGGCAGACTAAGGTGTTTAACACCTGCTGCACAGGGCTTTTTAATCCTACAGTACATCCTGGAAGATTTAGCCTACGCATTTTGGGACCATGGCTTTAATGAAGCTGATGCTGTGATAGTCTCTGGAGTTTTCAGGATAACACCCACAAGGTTGACAAGATCCCAGAATTCATAATCAAGTTCTTCTGTGTTGGCAGCATAGACAATAATAGCAGCAGTGGCTCTACCAACATGCACTCACACCTACTGTAGCAGCCGTGGAGCCTGAAAGCACTTGTGGGGTCCTGTGACTTCTTCTCCTGACTAACAAAGCTTGTTTGGCTCTGCAGAAAGAGTCATCAGAACCTGCGGCAGAGGAGTTTCCTTCAAGCTACTTCAGTATCTGGAAAGACCACAGCAGGTTCAGTTGTGAGTTGTAAAGACAATACAGACATGCCACTTTTTTTTAAATGAGAACATCTGGAGATGTCCAATATAATTACATTTTTCCTGGTGATGAAACATAAGGTTAAGTGGCACAGCTTAACAGCTGATGTGAGCAATTCGTGCAGCCTGTCAGAATTGTGCATCCAATTGAACAATAGACAATGTGTGGGGAAAGGCTTCTTAAACACCATTGTGAAACAAGTAAGATTTAAAAGGTGTATTTAAGAACCTATTCTTTGTGCAACCCCCAAATGCTCTTCTCCTAGGAGTCCATACCCCCAACAAGTGAACCTCAGCTACTGGGTGATGTCAGGAGAGACTCTCCCATCATGGGTGCCACCCCAGCAGCAAGTACACAAGCAAGCACCATCCACCCAGAATAAGCCACCAAAACAAAGAACAAACAGCAAATGGGAAAATGAAGGAGCCAGCAGACCCACAACACCTTTGTCAGGAAGGAGATGTGTGACAGTTCCTGTAGATGAGCAATTCCTACATCAGGGTGGAAAAATCCATTTTTGTGAACCCAGGAAGAGGAAACCCAGCACAAAGTAACCTGAGGAAACCTGAAACAAATTTTGAGTGCACATGAGCTCATAATTAAAAAGAACTAAACCAATTAAAAAAAAAAAAAAAAAAGCAGTTGATGAAAACACAAACACAGCTCCAGTGAAAAAACAGGTAGCATGATCCATTACCCTAAAAAAATAAACAGAAGGGCTGTCAGCATGTGTAAGATATCAGCAGCTTCCCTTCATTAAACCTAATTGCTGTGCATTAGCGATTCCAGGTGACGCACAGATGATGGAGCCTTCAGTCAGGCTGGAGCAGAGGTGGATTCCAGGCACCTAGTTAAACTCCTCTTTGATCACTGATAACATCAGCCTTACCCCGTACAAGCCAGGTCAAACCATGCTGGTGGCAAATAAATAGAATTTCTGTATGGTTTTTAAATTTTAAGATGCAAACACCCTTCAGCAATGCTTGGCCACTGGAGATGTTTTCATAGCTGCTGGTTGACAGTTCAGAATTGATGAGGTGAGTGGATGAGACAGCAGCACTTCCTTCTGAGTTTGCAAGTCTAGACGTGGGCTTCTAGACTTTGCACACTCATGTATAGAAAATAAATTTACCTCTGAAATAGTAATAATGAACTTAGGTTAAAATATTTATCAAGAATCAAGCCATGCTAATGAACAACATACAGCAAAGAACTGCTTGTCTTAAATTTTGATTCTGCTCCTCTGTGCATCTGGAGAGTATTAGTTCAGGAAATTATTCCAGAACATTATTAAATCCTTCTGAAGTGAAAAGAATATAAGTGTAAGCTTAAAGTTAAGTGGATACTTATGTAGCCTTCCTAGACAAGGGAGTGCAATTGGGGCCACAATCTTTAACTGTATATTATGATCCTATATTTTTCCAGTGTTACGACATTTCTTAAAGGCTGATAAGCATCTATAGCACATACACTCTTTGGCTGGAGTCAAGCATAACTCATAAAAGTAATCTTGCTTCATAGTAAATTTTACTTGCACGTCCTTCTCTAAATTAATCAAAATTAAAGCGTCAGTGCAGGTTGGTTGCACACAGAGACAATTTTGGCTCATACCCCCTGATTTATCACAGCTTTACAGAGAGGATTCTAAGACCTATCTGTCAGCCCCTCTGAACTGGGAAATTCTGCTGTCAAAAGACCTGTGGATACCCCACTCCCAAAAGAAATGTCAATGGGATCCGCACTGCAAAAGCTTGTGTAGTACCAATTCTTCTTCCCAGAGACTGTGAATGCCTGCAAACATTTTTCTGTAATCTGCCTTTTTTTCACACTAGTTTTTGATCACTGCTAACTCACCAATGGTACTTACCTCTTCTGGACTCTGCTTTAGAAAGCTGATTTCCATTCTCTTTCTCTTCAACCTCTTAACATCTCAGAATCAATGATCTTGCTCAGAACAACAATATCCTGCAAGACCTGCATTTATGCACAGATGTATACACGTACACACATATATAACTCAAAAAAAAAAAAAAAAATCACACAAGAACCAAAAGATGCCACTCAAGTGGATCAGTGCTATTTTTGTAATCTGCCTTTTGCACAGCAAGATGATTAATTTCTATTTGTGGAATCAAAGCAACTGGCTGCTTAACAAAGAAACTCAGTATATTAAGGGAAGAGGAAAGCATAAAACTAAGTCCTTGAACTTGGCCTGTTGCTGTGACCAGCCAAAAGGAGTGGAGGGATGTTTCTAGGTCTACACAGTGGTCACCAAAACAGGTTTCACTGTTGTTCAGATTGGAGGCAGCAGGATTCCCAAGCATGGTATGGCTTTCAGACCAGCAGGAACAGGGATGCTTTCCCAGGATACTGACCACTGGTGGGTTCACAAGAAAAAACACCTTTCTTGAGCATCTGACCTAACCTTTACTTTTTGGCTGAAGCTATTTAAAGACCAAAGAAAACAAAGATGAGAAAAGAACATGCCCTGCCACCATTCATCCTACTCAGGAGCTACTATCAGGCTTAGCTAATAAGCATCATCAGCTCCAAACATTAACTTCTGTATCTTCCAGCAAAAGCTTTTAACTGCTCATAAAATGGAGGCAGAGTACAGGTTACTTGTAAAGAATCCTTCCCTTAGGCACCCCCTTCTCACCTCCAGGCAGGTCTTGGACCAGACCCAAGAACAGGACTAGTTTGGGGCTGCTCTTTTATGCCGCAGTCACGCATGAATAGGGGCCAGATACAAAGGCGGCATTGTATCAGCTTTGTTGGGGAGGTTGTAGCCTCGCTTTCCTCCCCCAAGTCATCCTCCCGAGGCAGGCAGCTCGCGTAGGAACACCGTGTTACGGATGGAGTATTTTTAAAGTTCCAAAAATAATTCCTGTGAAGAGTGAGAAATTGTGTTTGAATCCCGACAGAGCAACAGACAGGCTGAAGCTGGATGGAGGACATGTAGATCAGAGACAAGAGCAGTCACGACAATGTTGTTGAATATCAGAGGACCTAGACAAGGTAGAATATCTGCAGTCTGGGGAAGAAGGAGGCTTTTTTTTTTTTTTTCTTTCCTACACAAGGCTAAAAAGGAGAAAAAAATAGCAGAGGAGTCTTGATAATCAGAGATTTCTGAGTTATATCTGCCCTGAAAGCACACCGAACAAGTGCCAACTTTTTTGATGAAGTCTTCAAAGCCTGCTTATAAAGAGACTTGAGGACAAAGAACACTGCTGTTAAATAAAAGGCAACCAAGCCTATCAGAGAGGCACACGCAGGGCATTTCATATAAACATCCCAAAAGGCATCTACTCAAAACTTAGAGATTACTTTGGAGAATTTCAAAAAATATGACTTAAACTTGAGCAGATAAATTGGAGAGCTGCAGACCACGCTCTAAAGAGCTGCTAGGCACTTAGATCCCCATTGCTGGCTCAAAAATTGGTTGCAGGATTGGTAATGTTGACAGCAACTTTCCTCAAACTGCACGTTCTGGAGTTCATCCTCCCATTATATTTTCATTGCAGTGAAATTGAATTAAAACTGATCAAACAATACCTGAGGATTACAGAATATTTTAAGAGGATGTTCTTTCACTGTGAGCTAAAATGAAGCATTGCCAAGGGCTGGCAGAAAAACAGCAAAGAAGGAACATGATTAAAAAGGAAAGTACTATTACAAAGACAAATGGCACATTCTGCACGTCGGCTATTTAAGACACTTTGAGACCTTGTAAAAATAATGCACTGAGCTACTGAAATGGTGGTTTTGGGCAGGCACATGAGATTACAAAAATGCACTGGGGCTGTTAAAGTGGGAAAACCTTTTTCCTCTAGGCAAGGAAAATTAGAGAAAGCCTTTGTACCATGCAATGCTGCCAGTCCATCAGGGCAGAGAAAGAAATCATCCCAAACAGCAGTTCTCACCAAGGTGTCAGGGGCTACACGTCTTCACGCTTCACTCCCCCTCTTCATTCTCGCTGGCGTGACCCATATGCTGAGTCCCCATCTGTGCCACACAGGCACCATCCTGTTTCCCCTGTACTGGGTGGGAAGTGACAAAGCAGCAAGAGCTGGTCCAAAGGGCTAGAAACCTCTCTCACAGCAAAAAGTAACAAGCAGAAGCAGCTTGTTTTATTTCCCTGTTTTTCTAAAGGGCTGTGAAAATTTAAAAAAGTATTAAAAAGAATATAGGATTTTCCATTAATCCTTTAAAAAAGTTCATTAACACCTTGACTAACAGCTCTTCTCATGGTATATATTTTTGGTGACAAATCCTAACAGCATTAAACTATGATTTGACCTTGTCTTTTTTTTCTGTTCGTTGGTACATTTAAATCTGAAAATCAGGGTGCCATTTGGATCAGGCAATAGGCCTGGTGGAAAATCATGGAACTAGGCTTTCAGGAGAAAATTTTGCTGAGTGCAACCCCAGTGTTTCTAATGGGATGTCCAGGTGGCAGCATGGAGCTGCCCCTGAGGGGGAGGCCCAGGCAGGCAGTGCCACCTCAGCAGCCAGCTGGGATGGATGGCAGAGAGCAGAGCTGGAAACCGCTGCACCACACTCCAGCACTGCTGTACCGTAGCCAACATCTCATCACTTATTAAGATAAAGAAAACCTATTTAGCTGACATTTGCTTTGTGTGCCATTAAGCCAGACTCTGCCTTTGCCCACGCTTGCCCAGTTGGCACGTATGTTAATTCACAAAAGAGTACAGACAGGCACCCACACTGCAGCAGCCTTTCCTGGGATTTCAAAAAGGAGCTGGGCCTGGCACTGCCATCCCAGGTCCTGCTTTATTCCAACTGTAAATGGCTTTTGCAGTGTGCCCAACTGGCATGTCCCTTAAAGTTGCGACAGGGGGTGGGATGGGGGGTGTTGGCTTTCCTAACTGAATTAATTGGTTCTGAAGAAGCCACATTTGCAATTCAGAGAGCCAGACTTGTGTTAAACTGCAGCCTGGACAGCAGTGGGAGGCCAGCAGTCTTTCCCACACCTTCTCCCGGCATGATCCAATGCCAGGCAGAGGCACGAGGCCAGCCAGGGTAAATGCTGCTCCTGCCAACCCAGGTGGCAGCTCAGCACCACCCAGGGTGACACTTTCTGTCATATATACAGCTCTCCTGGAGCACCCAGGCTGCTGTCATCTACTCGCTCGCCACCAGACCTGTAACAGCTGCCTAATAACAACCTTCTCTGGTCATTACTGCTTTAAACCAGGAATTCAGAGGAGGAGGACAGATTGAATTACTACCTCCTTGAACTAGACTGCCTTCAACTAATATTGTTAAAGCCTTATGTGAAATAATACAGGATGAATTGTGAACCTCTTTATTGGTTTCTGGGTAGAGAGCTTTAAATGCTAATCTGAGCTAATTAAATTACTTAACTTCATTTGCCTCTGCCAATGGGCCATGTGATAGGGTAACTTTGGAAGACAGTGCTCTTGGAGGCTGTGGCTCTTATCCTTTACACTGGGGCAATGTTAATCACCAGAAAATGTAATTACCTCATTGTTGCTATACTCATCTGTATGAAATAGAATGAACTCCAGCAACGGGAAGACATAAAATATCCAACTTCTCGAATAATGACAAGAACTGCTATTTAATCTCCTCTGAACACCAAAATCTTGGTTAGTTGGTAAAGCTTACTGCACAAGAGGAACATGTTTATAACCAAACTAATATTTAACATATTTATTAAAAACTCTACCATGCATCTCCACATCCCAGAGAAGTATCCAGGTGAACATTTGGCATAGCTGTCTCAAAATTTCAAAAGGTCCTTGCCAAGAACAAACACCAGAAGCATGGAATTCCTCTCTGCAGGAAGATTTCTCACACTCCACGTTATTGCACAAAGTATTTTTCACATCTCCACTTTGCATCTGGACAAGCTGAGGCAGAGTCATGTCCTTTCTCCCTACCTTTTGATAAAAAGGCTATCAGACTCTGGGCTGAGGTCTCTCATGAGATCTTGGACCCTGTTTTTCTTGCACTTTTCTTCCACATAACACTGCTTTCTGCTGAATAACACCATGTTCAAAGCCTGAAGGCTGTTGTGTCACTGGCCAGCTGTGCCTGTCAGTTGCTTTCATCTCTTCTACCAAGTGGGACTCTCCTTTGAACTACAGTAGCGCAGCTGAAGCACCATCAACACTACTCTGCATCAATTCTGGTATGACAATGCTGCTGGATGATGCCTCTGCTGAAGTCAGGAGTAGGAGTCATCCACAGATCTCTGGCCAAAAAGTGTCATTTGAAAACATTAGGTTATTGGCCACTGAAATTTATCACTCAGTTTCCATCTCTGGCATCTTGGTTCTACCAGTAACAACAGCACAACTTATTATTCACAGAGCAGGGGGGTTTGGTGCAACAATCTTTGCTGGGGCCATCGGCAGCTTCCCAAGAGTGCCTGCTTTCTCTCTCTCTTTTTTTTTTTTTTTTTTGTTTGGTTGGCTTGGTTTTTTGTTTAACACGAACATTTGTTCACACTGCTCCCTATTCCCAAATGTGGCATTTTTCACATAGCGGTTTTTCATTCAGCTGTCCTCAGCTTCTCCTACACACTGCTGAGCCTGCCTCCAGCTGGGCTTGCTCATTCACTCAGTCTGTCCAGTGTAACAGTAACTCTCACCTTCACTGTAATCTCACAGACCCTCTACAGCCTTGGCTCTGTTAAACAACTGCCCACAAAGTCAAACACTGAGGCCTCAGTTCTGCAGACGAAGATTAGCACCTGTCCTTTCCCACACCAACAGCAGCATTTGTGATGCTCTGACTCCATCGGTTTAAGAAAGTGATGTAGAACCCTCCTGCACCTCTTTCCTAACCCATCCAAACCCAGCATCTAATTACAACTCTACATTACACGGCAGCCAGGAAAGGAAATGCACACATCCAGGTGGTTCAAGATGGAGAAAACTTGTGCTGAAAACAAGACTCAGTACATCCATAGGAAGCAACACCCTCCATTGGCACAGCCTGGGACTCTCACCAGTTATTGCACAGCAGTGGGGCTCTGTCATAGCCTGCAAGTGATGGCCTGGCAGTGACATTTCTACTCGAAGTATATGAAAACATAGCCCTCTGAAAAGGAATAGATATCTGTATGTGTGTCTATTTGCATATATGCATGTATAATCCCTAGCTTTCCCTTTCAGCCATTTTAGGAGGGCATGGAATTTCCACAATACATTTCCTCTGGAGAGAAACAGGAAAAGCATTGAAGAGTTGTTACTTTGTGGTATCTTACTAGCCAAGAAGATAGTAAAAAAGCCCCTTCACTGATAATTTGTCACCATGAGGCACTTTTAATCAAGAGCAAACCAACTAAAATATTCAGCCTGGATTAAAAAAATACTCTTTTGCCTTAAATATGCAATCAATCAAAGCGACACAATTACCTGGCCTGAATTAAAACACTTGGTGATTTGTACCTCAAACGCAGACAACTCCAGAAATACAATTATCCTGTTAATATTCAGAACTAAAGCAAAATGCTTCTGAACACTTAATAAATCTTCAGATGGAAAATTTAACATTCAGTAACATGTCATATTGGTTTTTCTCCCAGATGTGTAAGTACCAATTTGTCTCTTCCAAAAGAATGGCAGGACTGACAGCATTTCTTAATTGAGTAGTCAGCTTTGCCAAAACACTGCACACCACTTCTAAATACAGGGTGAGGGCGGAGCAGGGGAAGCTTCTTCAGGAAGAAACAGTTGTGCCAGGCCAACTTTGAATGGACAGCCTGCACTGTAAAGACCCAGGAGAAATCCCAAGGTCATCACAATCTTTTGAGAACAGAGCAAAGATTTGAAGACCTGGTGCTATTCTGTTCACATACAAGGATATTGGCCACAGCAGAGTAAGGCAACTTGGCTTGTTTTTCAGTGACACTATCAAGGTGCAGAAGAGTTTCATGCATTAAGGTAATGGTGAGATATATGCTAATTGTTTCAAACATGGTACATAGCTTTTTCCTCCATTATTTCTTCTTGTTAGGAATTATAAAATACAACACTAACTGTTAGAAATAGTTGTGATTAGGGTAAAAAGACACATTCTTGCTTTCACCATTGAATTAACCAAATGCTGTCTCTCTGTCAACTAGAAATGAAAACATGATCATGCAGAGTACTAATCAGCATTAATAGAGAGATTAACTGTACTTAAATCACTAAGCTCAATAGAAATGTTATCTTCAGTTATGTGCCATGGACCATACATCACTGTCACAGGAGAACAGTCAGTTCGCAAGCTGCAGATTAGAAGATAATGAACCAAATATTACTGTGGTTGGATACAGCCCTCAGCCAGAACACAGCAATTTTAGATCAGCAATGGGGTTTTAATTGAGAGCATTTGAGCAAGTTCTTTTTCAAATTTCATAGAGTGATTTGGGTTGAAAAAGCCTTAATAGATCATCTAGCTCCAATCCCCCTGCTATGGGCATGGACACCTTGCACTATACCAGCTTGCTCAAAGCCCCACCCAACCTGAGTTTGAACACTCCAGGGATGGAGCATCCACAACTGCTCTGGGCAATCTGTTTCATTTGTCCATTAAAATTGTAACACTTGATTGTAGCAGCAATCACAAGATGTCTATGCTTCTACAGCAAGACGGTACTCCTGAAAGAATAACAATCCCAAATGACGAGATATTGAAGTGAATTTGTCACATGTTAAAACGTTCTTTAGAGTGAAATCTTAGCAGGAAAGACTTTGTTCACTGAGGAGCACTCGTCCATCATCATGTTCTGCCTCTAATGAGTGCACACAAATTCTCACGTGGTGGCAGGCAGGCAAACCAAAAGGGAAGGTAGAGCGCAACACACCTGTACATCACATTTGTACCAAACCATTTCTGAGTAAAAGCCAAAACCTCATTTCAACAGCTAGAAAGTGAGAAAGGGGGTAAGAGTCTTGGCTGCAGATGGAAATGAGTCGAGTCCATGCATCAGTCCCAGGGAGCTAGGGACAGATATTAGCTTCATCCTGAAGGGATCAAACAAGACACTAGGCTACTATCTCACAGCAGCAACGCTGTGACATGATTTACATTATGATGCTACAGCTGAGAGGAAAAACTGTCTCAGCACTAGGATGTAAGTCAAACCTAGTAAATGGCAAAGAGATTTACAAAACGTAAAGCATTTGACAAATACCCGAGTTGACAGGAAGGATGCGGGGAAGGGGAATCCCAGACTATTTGACAATCTTTTTCTCTGAGTGTACAAAAATTCTAAATATCCAACAGTATGATCAACATGTAGTCCTTTAGAAGGGTAAGAGGTCATGCACTACACACCACAAAGTTCCATTGAACAATCTTAGTTACCATTTAACACACTAAAATTTGACTTTGGACTAGAGTTCAGATTTGAAATTAGTAATTTGGCTGAGCTGTAGAAAGAACGTGATCTTAAAATGCTTAGATAGCAGCTAGAGAGCTGTGGTAAAGTCTTCTTGGATGGAGAATTTTTGGTGTGTTAAAGTAACATTTAGTATGTAAAGAGCTACATTGATAACCTTTGCAAAGGTATAGTGTATTTAATAAGATATGTTGTAATCCAGTGCTTTTGCACTCATATGCTTATGTAAAGTAATAATCCTCTCCAAATCTAATCCAGAATTATAACAATATAATCTTTTAATTAATGGGCCTGGGATAAAATAAATGTTTGGGAGGCAGAAATGCAGAAATACCTACCCAATAGCTACCCAAGTCACTCAAGTGCTAAATAAATTTAAAAGAAAACCCCAAACAAACATGAGATAAGAGAGAAGCCAGAATCAGGGCTAAGCATGGGAGGAAAAGGTGATGGTGTTTTTGTGAGAGGAAGTACTGTGACTAGTTTTGGAATGCTGTGCATCCTTGTGCTACAGATCTTATAATCACAGAATGGTTTGGGTTGGAAGGGTCCTTAAAAATTATCTACTTGCTAACCTTGTGCCATGGGCAGGGACACTTTTCACTAGACAAGGCTGCTCAAAGCCCTGTCCCACCTGGCCTTGAACACTCTCAGGGATGGTGCATCCACAGCTTCTCTGGGCAACCTTTTCCAGTGCCTCATCACCCTCACAGTCAAGAATTCCTTTTTAGTATCTAACCTAAACCTACCCTCTTTTAGTGTAAAGCCATTCATCACCCCTATCACTACATGCCCTTGCATACAGTCCCTCTCCAGCTCTCTTGCAGCCCCCATTAGGTATTGGAAGGTTCTATGGGGTCCCTCCAGAGCCTTCTCTTTTCTAGGCCCAACTCTCTCAGGCTGTCTCCATAGGAGCAGTGTTCCAGTCTGCAGATCATCCTCATGGCTCTCCTCTGGATTCACTCCAACAGGTCCACATCCTTCTTTATGCTGGGGCCCCCAGAGCTAGTCACAGTACTCCAGGTGGGTTTCCATAAGAGCAGAAGAGAAGGTGCCTTGACCTGCTGGCCAGGTTTCCCTTGATACCTTCCCCTGACCCCTTCTCCAAAGACTCAGAAAGTGCAGAAAAGGCTGCCTAATAAAAAGCCAATAAAAGGCTACAGATCTTGGAAAACACCTCATTGTGAAAGTGTCATTGGTTTAGTGTAAAAAAAACCCCTTATTATACTCTATAAATGCTCATACAAAAAGAGACTATTCCCTGGCAAATTATTCTTTAATTAAGTTGAGAAAAGCCAGATAAATTGATCCTAGCTGCTGAGGCAAACAGCTGAGGAAGATGCCACATTTTCCATCTGTGCTGTCTTCAAGGCAAACCTGGGCACCCTTCCGGAAGGCATGCCCGACTCCAAATCAAATTTGTGCTGTCACAAAGAGAAAACTCAGCGAATTTTCTGTCATGAGTTGACAACTCATGCTCATTGGCATGATTTTATATCTTACAGCCATTCTGGGTTGGGCAGCTCTTCACTGGAGCAGACACCACAGGAGTGCCTCCCTAAAGACTAGCAGCGGGGACTCCTCCTTGGCTCTCGCACTTCTCATCAGCAAAAGCACAGAGCAGCCAAGAGAGAGTTAAATGAATTAGTCGGACTAAGAGAAACCAACTAGAAAACAGCAGGTTTGTAACTTTGCAAAGGCTTTTCAAATGAAAATTTTATTTTTTAGTGGCTATGGTACGTCATCTTTTACGGTGAGAAGAGAAAGGTCAACAGTTCACAACAAAAATTCTTTATAATAACTGACCAAGAACATCTAAATCCCACTCTTGGACAAATTCACAGATTCAAAATTTATCTCAAATACAGGCCTCCTTCACATTTTCTATGTATTTTTATTCTTTCATGGTGTCTTGGAGTGATTTTTATGGTGTATGATATAAGTATGATTCTCCTCAAAATTTGTCTCAAACAGGGACCTATCGGTATGGATTACCAAAGCTAGTCACAATATGGAAAACATTTCCATTCAACTTTTTAAAAACATTAAAGCAAATTTCACTCTAAACACCTGAATACTTTTATTCAAAATTGTTCAGCATTTTTCTTTACAGTCTTCCTCTTAAAATTATTTGACATTTTCTTTTAAACTACAACCATTATTAATAATTGCAATAATTTCTATGGATAAGAAAGAAGCTGTAAGTCTCAGATTTTAGGCAAGGTGGTTGTTGTTCTGCGTCAAAGATACTACAGTCTTATACTGCTGATCTAATTGCCTTCACTCCTTTCTGTTCTGCTTTCTGCTATAACAGCTCTATGCTTCATTGACCTTCCCTTATTTTCATAAACTGTACCAGCCATTTACCTTTATTTGCTCTTCTATTGCTACACTAAAACAATTCAAGAAGATTAACTATCAAAGCACAGGCTGCCTTTGCAGAAGTCCTGCTATTTTGACCTCATCTTCACCATGGTTTTCCAGCTGCTTGATAGCAGTATTTCCTTTTTCAGTTTAATCAGTTTGCCAGATACTGAGAAAGGGCGCGCCAGTTTATAATACCCTGGATCACCTTCAGTGCCTATAAAAAATACAAACACCAGTGTGCTCCTTGCCAGTGCTCCAATACACATTGTTTTAATCAGAAATAACACAATTTCATTCGTCAGCAGGAACATTCCCCAAAGTGTATTTTGCCAAATTCGGCACAGAGGCCAGGCTGCTGCTGCTGCTCCGTGTGTCTGTAGCAAACAGTACATCAATAGTTATGGCTACAGTGCAGAAAGACAGCATGAAGAAACCAAGGCTGGTCCTGACAGAGCGCCCAAAACAGAAGCTAGGGCACTGGCAACAGAGCTTGGGCAGGCACCTGCCTGTGGTTGACTGCACTATGCTGTGCACAAGCCCTCGGGGGACAGCCAGGGTGATGCTGCTCTGTGTGGTCCAGAGAGTTAAAGGAGTTGTTGCTGTCATGTTTCATAATGTACTTTTCTTTAGAACTGAGCAAGGAGTACAAGCCAGAAATAACTATGCAGGAGTCTTTGGACAGTGGTGCTTTCACACAGATCATGAAAACTTTAATATCTTATCAAAATGTGGGCAGAAAATTCCTGCTCGTCGTTTTTAGAAGCTTCTAAAAATAAGCTGTGGGTATTGACAAGTTGGAGATCTACAGAAAGAAGGGGTGCCTGTCAGTCACGACTGAGCCCACCAGACACCACACCATGGCATCTGCTCAGCACTACCTGCAAAAGGCAATGTGGTAAACCCATCTGAGCAATTAATACTTGCAAAGTTTGTAAGAGCTTGTCAAGAAAGTTAAAGGCATCTGCAAAAACAAAAAAAGCTGCTACTCTTTTCAACATTAAAAAAAACCCCACAGTTAAAGCATGGCAGGTTAAACTAAACATTTATCCAAAGCATTTTCTTTTCTAGTTTGCTGAGAAAACAAAATATTATTCTGTAGCTAACCTGAAATATCTTTTTTTTTCCCCAACTGAGTAAGATAACTCACAAAAGAAGAAATTATTCATAGAGTATTACTTTAAAAAATTTGAGTGTGTGATGGCCTTGCCATGTTTCAAGTCTCTAGTCCAGACCCTAGAAATACAAGACATTTTAATAACTTTAAAATAATTTTTTATAAATCTAGTATAATATATAGCTGAATGGCTTTTGTAGAAGTCAAGCAAGCAGATATGACTCTCTCAAGAACTCCCTCTTATCCCCAGATTTAGCTCCCACTGACAGAGGCAGTCAGATGGGAAAACTTCAGCCTACTTGGTCAGAAGTTACAGCCTAGCAGAGAAAATCAACTTCAAACTGACACCCTTAGGTAATATCAGTAACAATTATGATGAACAGTGAGATATTAAAAAAAAACCCAACCCACATGTTTATATGATAGTGGTTTAGTGGAGTGGTACTGAATTGCACAAACCCGCAATGTGCCCCAATGCAGTGAGCAGCTGTAAAGGATCTCTCACCTGACATACCTGTCACACAGTATCTCTGCACCCATTAGAGACTGGCATACCACACAATCATCCAAAGATTACTATTATGGGTATGGCAAAAATATTTCTGAAAGCAGCTCTTCTTAAAGTTATCAAGTTAATCATTCTTTTATGCCAAAAATCCCAAAGAATCTAAATCAACAAACAAATGTTATTCTTTCAGGGCATGTTCACAGATGGAAGCTGTAGAGGCTATGCAAATAAGAATTAACAAATTAAATTAAAACTTCTCATTTACTTTATATTCATAACTTTTAAAGATGGTCAAATTTATTCTTCCTTCACTTGTTCTTTTTTAAGACTCCAGAGAAAAATGCTGACCTCTAAGAAATGTGCCATAGCAGGTTTGTTAACCTTCTTCATGAAGTCTGTGTAATGCCTGACTGATTTTAGCAGTGTGATGTGTGGGACTAAATATGCAACAGCTCAGTAAAATCAAATGATGAACAAATGCACATTTATATTGTCAGGTGTCTAATATGTAAATGCATTTATTAACTGGACTCCAAAATCTGCTAATAGTATGCAGTCATTCATGATGCAATCACTGGGAAAAAATAGGCCTACAAATCCATTAGATTTGTGGTAGTCTGTAAAATAATTAGCTGCTTCAGAGCATTTCAGATTAATGCACTCGAGCTGCTTTAAAACCTTCCAAACAAAAAAAAACCCAAAACCCAAACCTGAATTTCTGCATGCGTAAGAATATATATTTTCCACAGCTTTATTTAATTGAAGCAAAGACATGAGATATATTAATTCCATTAGAAAAATATACCAAATACCTTCCTTACCAATGTCTTAAGATAACTGAAAAGTCTCATTTTGGAAAGCATGGTTTTTCAGACACATTTTTTATCCACCACTCTGGACCATTAGTAAGCTCCTAGAGTAAAGTGGTGCCATAGCAGCTACACAGACTTGCAAAGAACCTGGTGAAAAAATGTTCAGCTGGGCTGATTTGAGCCTACAATTTATACCTCAAGTGTAAAGTATCTGTAACAGTAACAGGGGTACAGCCTACGCCTATAAGCCTGTTTAGATGCCTGCCCATGGAAAACCCTCCTTTTTTTCTACTGTCTGGATATAAGGGAATTAAAAACTCACCACTCATCCACAACAAAGCAAAGCACAGAGCAGATATTGACCTTAAATGTCAAAAAAATGGCACTAGTGAGGAGAGGGAAAAGGTCACCAAGGCATTATACCCTCTCCTTGTGGCTCTCTTAAATCAATCTAATGGAAATACAGTATGAACGAATTCAGGAGGTACATTCTTTTCAAGATGGCACCTGGAAAAGTGATGTAATTTTCCCTTTGTAATTACAGCATCTGCACTGCAGACTGATAAAAGTTACAACATCAAACATGGAACTACAGTGAACCTTGTGATTTATGTTCTCATCTGAATACCAGAAACTGCACAAGCATGTAATTATTTGTCTGAATTGGAGAAACACATATCAGGGGCCAGGAGTGGAGAAAATAAGGGGTCTTTGGGGCAGGAGTACACAACCAGCCATCAGAGCCTTTCTCCTACTAAGGGAGAAACAAAATTCCTGATGGATTTGACTGGTAGTGCCTGGAACAGTAAAAAAAATAAGAATCAGAATCTCCATCCTACAGCTTGGATTCATCCTCTCTAGCTTATGCGAACATCTCAGAAGACTACTTTGAAAACCTCCTTTGCCACTGCTTATATCAGAATTACTATAAAGGTGTTGTGTTCAAGAGACAGGTAAAGTTAGTTATTCTTATAACTTGCTTTTACTACAAATGTTCTTGTTCTGTGCAGAGAACACATGGCTTGTTTTTTGTAGAGCTCAAGCTAATTTCTTGTACATGTTAAGAATCTGCTCCAAGGCAGTAATGCTTTCAGGTGGGCTATATGGGAAAGATGACAAAAGTCTCATGATACTGCAGACTGTTTCAAATATTAGGTTATAAAGCACTAGTGTACTCCTGGCACTCTTACTGTGAGCTGGGAGAGTACCAGTATTCATCAAAACACAGCAGGAGTCAGTTCTAAAGCCAGGTACCTGACATTTAATCTGCCAATAAAATGTGCTGGTGCACAGTGTTTAGGGCAGCCAGGTTAGCCGATAAAGAGCCCTTTTCATCCTCTGCTGTCTGTAATTACTGCATTCCTGTTGGGAGCAAGCAGAGCAGCCCCTGTCCTGCACATGCAGCAGTGCAAATAGCACAGGGTAAATTTAGCAAAGAAAACTCTATTTAAAAGGAATTGCCTATATCAGAAAACCTATTGAGGAAAACAGATTATTGCAACAGATCAACAAACATCACACCTACTCAAGTGCAACTCTTCATGGCCATTAATTCAAATCTTTAGCAAAGCAGTTGCTTAATAGCACCTGCCAGCAAACATAGAAAAGGGAATGATGAGGCAGAAAACAGCAGACAAACAGAGTCTGGCTATGCTCCAAATGTGGTGTATGAGGAGGGTTCTGGGTCTGCTTCCTGAGATGACCACTGCACACCTTTTCCTGCTTTCTGCAATGTACAAGGCTGGCTGCAGAAGTGAGCTTCATTGAGCCAAGATAGAGAGCAAGAGACTTAAAAAAGAAAACAAAAAAAATAACAAAAAAAAAAAAAAAAAAAAAAAAAAAAGAAAATGCAACATTCAAGAATTTTGTCAATCTTTTACAGCCCCACCCTCCAAACACAAGATAGACAGAATTAGTCTACTGCAGCCAAGAGAAACCAAATGTAGAATAATCATATATGTCTAACTAATTTTAGTATTTTTTGGACCACTGAACATGGGAGCTTTCAAGGGCATAATGAAATGCTAGCATTCAACTTATCCAGTATCACTGCTCTTTGCAAGAGGGACCCAGAAATCTGCTTTTGAACTATGCGGTAAAACATGAGTCACTTGAGATGCTAACATGAGAGCTCAAGGAACTCTGGAGAAACTAGCCTAAAGCATTATAGGGCAGGCATTGCCTTCCATAGTGGGCAGAAACCTATGCCACAAAAACATGTGGAATGTGCCAGGAATGAAAGTCTGGTAAGCCAAAAGATCTAGTTGCTCAGCAAATTAACAAGCGTCTGTTGACTCTCTTGTGACTCCTTTTAACAGAATACAGTGAAAACTCATCGTCCTCTAACCAGGGAAGGTGCCCCTGCTCACAAGGCTCACTAAGGCCATATTCTTTCCTATCACCCTCAAGCAAGTTTCAACTCTTGGGTCAGTAAGGCGTTATGGGTTTCACTCTTGCTCTTGTTGACAACTAGCTGTGGTAGAAGAGCTGAGCAGGCAGTATTACTCCCAGTTCTGAGAAAATTAGTTAACTAATTAACCTATTTTACAGTCTTCCAAACGTCATCTTAAAGCCACCTGAATTCTCATTTAGTCTAAAGAGCCAGATGTATTGAGCTCCTGGGACCTAATGCAGTTTGGCAGCCTGCAGAGAGCTGAAGGCAGACTCCAGTGGATATGGAGACACGAATGTATCATCTACCATTTTTCATGAAAACATAAATCACAACTTCACCAATTTTAAATTCAAGGAATACTAGGTTGTAGGAGAGGAAAAAGATGCCCCAAGAAGGACGGCAGGCAAACAAACAAATGAATATTTTAAACCTTACAGGGAACATGTGCTCAAGTATCCTCACATCACATGAAAATTCTTTCTTCAATGCCCTCATATCACTTTCATGAAAATTTGTCCTGTCTTTTGAGTTACCATCCTGAGTAACAACCTGAACAGCAATCCCCATGTAGGCTTTCCATCAAAGCACTACACGCAAGTATTTTTTCCTCCAGTTGACAACATGAGTGACAAGAACAGTAGCAAGGCTCTGCATGTATCAGTAATTTGATTCCTGAGGAGTCAGCAATCCATCACACATCTCTTTGGCTGAGCCCCCCCAAAAAGCTGCATAATCTATTTCTGTGACACCTCATGCTGAACAGCTTAGCACAGGTTCCAACATAGCACCAGTTGTCTTTGCCAACTTCCATCACGCTTGGCATTTTGTGGATGCTCCTCTGAATGAAATCAGTCAAAAAAAAGTGATAAATAGGTAAGGAATCTCAATACAGTTATCAGGGCCAAAAAAATTCACGTAAGTTGTACTTGTGGCCTTCAGGAAGAAATAGCTTCTCAAAAAAAGTTATTTTAAGTGCGTAGCCAGCGGGAGTCAGGAGCTTATAAGGTCATGCAGAATCTGCCACCAGCAGAATACACACTTTTATGCAAAGAAAAATTGATACTGCCTTGGAATGCAATATATGAAAAAATTACTTGGTAATGGATGGGCCCTGAGAATGAGAAGGCAGAGCGAGAAATTTGTTGCCTGGAGGAGGCCAAAACTGGGAATGCTCTGCTGCTTTGAGAGAGAATGACAAATCTCACAAGGACAAGCACCATCACTTGCTCTAGTGCTCTGCTGTTCTTAACATGAAAACTAATTCTGCACTAGGTCCACTGATAGAAAGAATACCTTGCAAAGACATTATTCAAGTCTTTTACATGCTTATTTACTTCTAGCTAGTCTACAGGAAACACCATTACGAAGATGATAAATAAAAAGAAGAAAATTCAAAGCTTAGGAAGCAGCAACATTCTGAGTTGGATACCAACCCTATGCAACCTTAACAGTGGATACTTTCTATTCTCAAGAATTTCACTATGGAAACTTAACATTTTCTTGATAAAGGAAAGATTTTAATTGGATTTTCTTTTAATTCCTGTACGATAGTAATGGAAATATACCCTATATGTAGAAATAAGTGTTTTGAGAAAGTCTTAGCAGAATCAGAACATTGATTTCTACTTTTTTTTTTTTAAATCACTATACCACTTTCCCTATTTCAAAGGCAAAAAGAACATTTTTTATACAAGTAGTCAAAAGGATGCTTCTAAGCTGTCATTGGAGTTCCTCCATCACAATCCATCAGTTTTAGCAGATAATCTCTATTTCCATCACAGCTTCCCTGCAGCTTGGCTGATTTTGTCAGGCATGTGACAGAGACTTCATTTACGCACATTTTTATGTAAAATGATATCTGCATACCAAGTTAAAGCTTGAGGAACAGAAGTGTCCTATAACTTAACAGGTAACAATCCCACCATCTATGTCCACCCAGATGAAAGTGGGAATTCAAAATTATCTCTCTGACATAATGTGAAAACGAAAGTTTGCTGTTCCAACTGATCTATTGCTAATCTTTGTCTCCTTCAATTTCATCTGAGTGACTGGAATAAAAATGCAAATCAGACTTTCACTATTACTTTCAGTAGGCATGGCATTTACAAAAAAAATTCCATTCGAGGCTCCTAGTCATGTACTGATAATTTCAAAAATAAATCCATTTCAGATTTAAAATTTCCATGGTCCATTTCTTCTCAACGTTGTATGCCTTACTTGAAAATCTGTAGAGAGAAACTCTACAGTTAAGAGGGTGGAGGTTTTTTCGAGCCTTTAATACTTGCTAAATAAACTATAACCATATTTTCAAGCTATCAATCTCCTGACTTCCAGCACTTGGCATACTGAGGCTTTCTCCTCAAAATCAAAGCTGTTAATCTTGCTACAGTCATGTGACTGAATGAGGAACAGGAAGAGTCCAGAGGTATCCCCCTCTCCCTGTGCCCTGAGGCTTGCATTGTCTCCACACACCACTGCCAGCACCTGCCCTACAACAGTGTCATGGATCCATCTGCTGGCCTCACCCTGGAAAAAGACAAATGACTACATCAAAGAACAGCAACTGCACATTCAAAGAGTTCAAATAGTCAGATCACCTGAAATGCTCCGATTACTGTCATTTTTATCCCTAAGGTGAGCTAATTAAAAAGGAGTAAAGCTGTGAGCTATTTCTTTCTCCAATATTCTACTTATCAAATGCAGAATTGACAACACTTGAGTCTGGGGTTTTTTTTAGTGATTGGGAGTTAAATAGAAAAGGAAATATTAATAGAGTCCCATGAAGAGTTAGAAGTGTCAGTAAACTTTTAAACAACTGTTCCACTACTGATATTAATTCAGCCATATGCATATTTAACATTTTTAGTCTTGCTTTTCTCATTAACTATGTATCTTAACATTGTACTACATTTTACACAATTTAAATATAGTGTAAAATGAGATAATGTTAACATAGTTGCTGGACTCTTACTTTCTGGTGTTTAGTGATCTGTCTTTTTGCCTCAGTGTTACATTTACAGTTTAATATCAGTACTGCTTTGAGCCTGAGCAGGTCCAGCTCAGCACCTGTTTCTTGTAGTAACAGTCTGATTTCTGATCATTGACTGATGCTGGGGATTCCTGAGCAAATGCTCAGCCATCAGCACAATTCAGCCCAGATTGTGAGGAAATTTATGCATCTAAATTTAAATGTATGCCTTCTTGCACTGCCACTATTCTCATATAGGTAAAGATATACGAGACCAAGACCAAGGGCAGTAAACCTCTCTTTTGAGGAAAATCACGAGCTGACACCAGCATTAACTACTTTTGTTAAGGTTTTTTCCCACTAAATGACAAAGTAAGCAATGTTTTCACAAAATCCTTAACAGAGCCATGTGGGAACCAATTTATATTTGAAATATGATTTGCTTATTATTTCCAATATATTTATGAAATTGATTTAAGAATACATTTAAAAACTAAACTTTTGAAATCATGGTACAGCAATAGTTTGCAATCAAAAGAGTATGTCAGGCATTAAATGAGGGTTATATAAAGCAGATGAATCAATTTTAGAAGAAATGTATTGATAAAGTAAAGGAGTACACAGTAGTGTTAGGACAGCATGAAATGCAAATGGTTTCTATTGAAAATACAGAATATAAACTATGTTTCTGAGATTGCACAAGAAAAAGATAAGAAAGTCTACTGCATATAAGTGGCTAATGAAAAGAATAAAATCAAGCCTATTTCAGATAATGGATTCAATCATTACAGTCATCTGGTGCCCAGCCTACAGGAGATGTGTAATTTTATTTCAAAGCCTGAAAATCTTTTCATGGAAAAGATTATTCTGGGAGGTATTGAAAAACACCTGGAAGACAAAACAGTCATTGGTCACAGCCAGCACAATTTCATGAGGGGAAGTCCTGCTTGTCAAACCTAATTTCCTTCAGTGACAGGGTAACTCACCTAGTTAATCAAAGGAACCCAGTTGATGTAATCTTTTTGGACTTCAGTTAAGCTTTCAATACTCTCAGAGTATCCTTCTGGACAAAATATCCAGCACACAGCTGGATAAACACATCATGCCATGGGTGAGCAATTGGCTCACGGCTCAGGCACAAAGGGCTATAGGGAATGGGGTGACATCAGACTGGTGACCTGTTATTGATGGGTTTCCCACAGGACTTTGTTCTCAGCCCTGTGCTCTTCAACATCTTCATAAATGACTTGGACACAGGACTGGGAAGGATACTAAGTAAGTGTACAGATGACACTAAATTGGGAGGAGCTGTCAACTTCCTCAAAGACAAAGAGGCCCTGCAGAGAGATCTCAACCAATCAAAAAGATGGACAATCACCAACCGTATGAAGATGGGCAAGTGCTGGATTCCACACCTGGGATGAGGCAACCCTGGTTGTGTGTATGGACTGGGGAATGAGAAAAGCTCTCTAACGAGATTAATTCCTGCTACCTGCAAGCAATTATGGAAGTAATATGTATCCCATTTTGAAGGGGGAAGAACAAGGAACAGCCACCAAAATGCAAAGAACAAGAGAAACATCATAGAAGTTGTAGAGTCCAGAAGAAAAACCTTTCAATTTGCAATGCTGCCAATTAGTGTAAAAAGACCACGTCCTCCTCAGTCGTTACCCATAGAGATAGTAAGAGCAGTCTATATCCTGAGAATGAAGTGAGTAGAGTGACTGTTAAGACCAAAAAGGTGTAAAAGTTCAGTAAAAGTGCTCGGTATTTGACATTGGCTGTCAGTCAGGAAAAAGGAGCCTTGCCACTGCCACAAGGGCAGCAAACCTTTTGTGGAAAAGTCATCCTGTATAAAGGAGTCAGACTCTTAAGAAAGCCATTGCTTCCAACAGAAAAACAAAACCAAGAGGCCTCTTGTCATTCCTTGAAGATTTGCGACAAACATATGGACTTGCATTTGCTCACTTGAATTGTGAATCTTACTTGAATATGTAGATTGAGTGTCTCCAGATTTTTATGGAAGGCCATCATTTTAAGCCTAAGAATAAACAATCTGGGCTCTTTTCCAGAAGATTTAAATTGTTTATTTTTTGTAAGAAGGAGAGCCTCCTTCAGGAGAAATCGGTCTCAGCCGCCATATCCACAGGCAAACCTTCTTAGTGGAGTTTATGCCAAGCCAAACAACTTTGCCCACAATGGTTCCAGGAAATTTACTAGAGAAAATTAGATTTTCTGGAACTATATTAAATATCTTCTCTGGCTAGAAATCATCCAGCACTGAGCAGCAGTTAACAAAACTCAAATCTAAACTTGAATACAACTTGTGAATGTCTATAAAAAGTACAGCCATTCTCACCTCTTCCTTCACGACTCAGGAAGAGATTCTCTCAAGGACAGTCTCCTGTGCTCTCAAGCAGATAACCCAGGCCCATGAAAAGGGGTCAGACTCAAGTCACTATGTTTAAAAGAGGACTTTTCCTTCTTTTCACATGAGCTGTTTCAGCCTGACAGGTTTGCAGCCAGCCACACTGCAGTGCTTCCTAACAAGCAGCCAGCCCTGGGAAGCACTGCATCCACGGCTGTTTGCTGCCATCAGCAGGGGGGGTGGCTGGAACCGAACTCCTGCCATTGAAATTGACACCTGCTTCTAAATCACAATTTGCCCATCCATACGATGTGACTCATTAAGTACTTGCTAAGATATTATCAGCACTAATGAAAACAAGAGAGGCACACAGACACAGATCTAAGCATTCTATGAGACCCAATTATCACACATAGGGGTGGGTAACTGCTTGTAAGGCTACCCTTTCACTAGGCATCCTTCTTCACTCTGCCAGTAACAAAGCTTCTGGAAACCTGCATATTGCTTTAAGTGCTGTTACCAGAAATAAATTTATTTTACTTTCAAAATCTGCAGAATCTCCTTCTCTCTTTTTATTCTTTCCAGTATTGGAAACGTACGTGACACTACAAGCTCTTAGCAATTCTGAAACACTACCCAGAAATGCTACTGCATTTCAGTGTATATAAATGATATATATTTCAGTGGCATTAATTTGATCAATTTTACCAGTAGCCCAGTAAAATGCTTGAAAGCGAAGTTTTTTAGGGTTTGGGTTGGGTTTTGCTGGTTTTTTTTCACTTAGACTTGTCCTCTTTTTTGTTTTTGACAAAACCTCAATCTGGCCAGCTGTTGCTTTTACTCTTTCACCAGTGTCTCCTACAATAACTACTGATCCTCTCTGACTTTGCCTACAAAAGTATGTTCCTAGCTTTATGTACATGAAGAAGTTAGAGGAAGAACACTTTTAATTAAAGGGGAGATTATTCTCTTCTTCAGTGAAAGGAGGAAAAAAAAGTCAAACAACCTTTCACAAAAACTAATAGAAAACAACATTAACATTACTAGCACTTTGAGAAAACTTGAGGAAAGGCAAAGAAGAATGTATCAAGAAGGCCTGAGGAATGGTAGAGAAAAATGTAAAAAGAAGGCCTGAATATTAAAACAAAATGTATTTTTTTAATAATAAAAAAAGTTATTATCTTTTTCCTTTGCCCACTTCTGCATAGTATCTGTATCATTAAAAGTAATAAGTGCTTTATGATAGAGTCCATAAATTTTGCACACAAGTAAGATACTCCAATACACAGAAAGTAACGAAATCATTTAATGTACTCTTAGGAAAATGTGGAAAGTGACTGTGAGGCATAGGATTTTGGGGGGAGCGATATGCTATCCCCTTTTTCCAACACAACTATTGCATGAAAAACGTCTACATAAACTGCAATCACATTTCCAATAAATAGACAGAAGACAGACATCACTGGGTCGAGGAGTATAAATTAGCTTTACGCAGTCTAAGCTGTAATGCTGAAAAGCCAAATGCTTAACATCATGTCTCCCCAAAGCGACATTTAGTTCATCATTCCCATCTTCATTTGCTAGCTCCATATGCTGGCTCTCACTTTCCAGATTTCTCACGTTCACCACTTCACAAGCAACGTCTATAAGCACACACTAAAATCAGTCTGAAAAAAACCCCTGAGTAGCTGCATTCATGGAACAACTTCAGACCAAATGGAAGACTGAGTGATGGCCTTGAAACTCAGGGATGCAATGGAAAGGCAGGAGAGCTGAGATGGGTGGCAGTGCATTTAGGGAACACAGGGTCAGCGTCTACCCAGTGACAACACAGCGACTTCTCCCAAGGTACGGGGTCACCCTCCCATCCTTGCACACTGTGGGGGAAACCTCTGCCAGCTGCAAAGCTCACACCTGGCAAAAATACTTCCAAATCTGACTAAATGAAAATGTAAAACTTTCCTCCTAACTCAGATTTAGTGATTTTCAGAACTAAACAATGAAATGCCAATAGTGAGGATACCTTAAAAGGTCAACTTGTCACTAGTGTCTTTATTTTATTTGGAAGCAAAAAGACACAAGGGTCTCCCCAAAGTTTTTGAGTCATCTACAAAATGAGCACCTGAATTTCATTGATGCTCAGTTTCATCCAGGTTGCTGAATTACCTCCAAAATATCAAAGTGTACTCAGAAGACAGAAAAGATTGTATCAATTGAAAAAGATTGCATCAATTTAAATACTTCCTCTTATTTTCAGTTTCATCATAAATGAACAGGACACTTAAGTCATTATGTTGAATGGGAAGATCCCAACTAAAATGAAGTCAAGTCTGAGGTGCTACAGCCAATAAGCCTGTCTAGTGGCTGCATGAAAATAAGATTGTGTCCTGGATGGTTGGGTTTGCCTGATGTACGATTGCTGTTTATGGAAGGACTCTTAGAAGCAGAGTGACATTGTTGTGACACAACACCTGTCTTTCATTTAAAGAAAGCAATTAGACAGAAATTTCAAACACCGAAAAGCTGCTTCAAAACTCAGCACAATTTTACAAATGCTCTTTCTGCCTAATTCTAGCATGTTATACTTTATTATTCATGGGCATCAATGCTCTTTTTAAATGTTCTATTGATTCAAAGTCCAAGCAGTCATAAAGGAAACTCTAATTTTGATTTGTGTGTTGTGGAAGTAAACAGTTTTCATTTTCATTTCAGCCCTTTGACTTAGTGACAGAAAAAAGCATTGTTCTGCAGAAAATGGAATAAAACAAAATAAAACTTGTTAAAAATGACAAGACTCCAAATTCTGTACCTGTAGCCCACTGCAATAAAATGAACTGATTGTAATGGCAGGGAAAAAACCTCCCACCACTAAATGCACAAAGGAAAAAAAAGCCAACTCTATGTAAGAGAAGCGAACTTTGAGAAAAATGTTTCAGATCTGTACCATAAGATTAAAGAGCTGCAGTGAACCTAACTGCCACAGCAATCACATGCACCATGCTGATGTATCACTCCAGGCAAAGTAGGACCAGTACTGCTATTTAAAGACAGACAGATGAATGCCAAAGGCCTGTATTCGAACAGTATCTGGTGGGCTTCCTTATTCCCCTGGGGTACCTTATCAGGGGTGCTTCAGCAGATTACACAACATCCCTTTCCACCTCCCAGCTCTGTAAGAAAAGGGGAAAGGGCAACTAGCACTGCTGTCACAATGCCAGGAGTGCAACCATGAACCACCATGCTCCAGATCAGTGTTGTTGTCTGTATGAAAGCTTACCAAATCTGACTCAGCCTTAAGGGCAGCCTTAGACCTAGGGTAAGTACAAAACTGTTTTCTCTAAATAACTCACCCTCAGAATAGTTTCTCACCCACCTATGCCTTCTTATTTCCTTACATTTATTCTTTATCTCCTTCCTCTGCCTTCCTTTTCCCTAAATTTCTCTTTACAGACTGTAGTTCCTGCTGCAAGTGCAAATATATCCAATATAATACTACACTTAGATGAGGGATGCTATGGAGTCCTAGGAGCCCCTTGCTACAGCATTTTGCTTGAGGTACTGTTGTAGACAACCCTAAAGATTCACACGACTTGTTCAAACTAGTCCCAGTTGCACAAAGTAACATTATGGCTTGTGCAGTAATTAAACAGAATGGAATTCAGTACAACAGAGATCTAAAATGCTCACAGTTTTGAAGATGTCCATGCAAACACAAGCATAATATGTGCACTGAACACATGCCAGGGAGAAGAAAGGTCCCCCTTGGATGGTGAGGGCAGAATTTGCACAGCTGCAAACCTGACAGTCACTGGTATGAAGCCAAAGCAGCAGCTCACTGATCAACCGACAAAGTAAACTCAATTTTCCCACCCACCAAAACTTCAAGGAGTGATGGAGCACTACTGTAACCTTGGCTGGCTCTCCTAAAAACATGAGCAGCAACCTCCAGGCATCCAGCAATGTGCTGGCAGCAGCGTGGGCAGCTGCCAAATCAGCCCGAGAGCAAAGAGCCCCTGCCTGAGCACAGGACAGAGTGTGAGGGACCACTTCGTGTCCTTCCTTTCAGCCCTAACCCACCTTAGCAATAGGAGTGAAGGGCATGCAGGATATTGACAGCACAACTGAAAAGGTTCATCTAACAATTTCATAATATTCCCATTTCCAGCCTTTTTTCCATTTTTTTCTTAAATCTGTCACAACATCACATCCTTATCCTTGAGAATCTTTTGCCTTATGAACTCTCCAAATTATTTTTAACACTTACCATCTACAAAAGCAAAATGATTCCTTCATGTCTATTTGCATATCCTTTTGAAGTGATAAAACCTTTCTTAAAAGGCCTTCAACACACAATAAATGGAAAAGACAGGCTTAAGTAGTAGCTATTACTCTTTCCTTAAGCATGTGGATCCTGTTTGTTAAGAAAAAATTCAGGCCAAGAAAGGGATCTGAGGGGGAAGAGTAACAAACCCCAAAACATACAAAAACACTACACTGATGCTTTCCATTTGTTGAAAAATAACGGGGGTAGCACAAGATCCAATTAGCTGTTTTAAGATCCCAGGTTTATTTCCCTTGGTTCTGAAAACATTTGGCTAGGTTTTTCAAGATTTTCCTACAGGAGGCAAATCTTTCATATGAATATTGGACTACTGCTTATATCCCCACTGAGCTTGCCAAAATAATACAGCAAGGCATTGCAAGGTTCAATATGACCTCCATGGCTGAGCTGAATTCCTGTTAGACAGATACTTAAAAGAGAAAAACCAAGGGAATAAAATGAGAACATGTACTAACAATGCTAACAGGAGTCAGCAGATGGATTAACTTCACAAGGTGGGACTAGTGTACAACAGTGAAAAGATGAAACATCTTTTTCTCCAGCCTTGAAAATACCTTTCTAGATGACATGACAGGAACTGTAATGGTAACTTCTCTTTTATATAGTGTGTATATATCAACACAGGAAAAGCCAAAGGAGCAGGGCTTTATAGATGGCCTGAAAAAATTTCCTAACCTTGTGTGGGAAAACAGCCTAAAAAACAAAACAAATGGGGAACTCGGGAATAACTGAATGAGACAGCAATACAGCAAAGACAAGGAAAACAAAGTAGTTGTTCTTCATTCTCTCAATCTTAAAAAACCATGTCTTAAGCCTTTTAAGGTGTCTGTATCTATTTCAAAATTATTTATATTATATCAAAAACTATCTGTCTACATCAGCCCCCCTATACATATATATGTCAAGTCAAGAAACAGGGCTTGGTTCACTCAAACTGGCTGCTAAATTAACAAGGCAGTTCCAAAACTGGCAACTGAAAGTTGTCCTCAGCAAGTGGTGCTCCCCTGGCTGGTGCTGCACCAGTGTCTCCCCACTCCTTGGCTTGGTAAGCAGCACTGGAGGCCGAGGTGGTGGCAGCAGACCCTGGCTGACCTCCTGCCCAGCCCACCTGCACTCCAGCCAGCTTGTCCTCCTGGCCTGACCCCAAACCCTGCCCATACTGCCATGCCCTTTTTTCCCTCCCAAATCAACTGGTATTTGTTTGCCTGGCCATCCCTATATTAAGGAGTAGTTTGAAGAAAAAATACTTACTTCTCCCTACTGTAAAAATTTCCACAGCAGCTTAACTTAAACTACAACCTTCCCCACCCTAAGAGGCTGTGCGTGCTTGTGGTCCTGTTACTCCACACTCTCTGGAGAGGCTTGGGCTATAAAGAAACAATTACTACCTTTCAATGATGTTGAATGACTCTCAGGATAGTAAACAGAAGTCACTGCTAGAAATATCAAAGGAACTTTCTTGCTATTTACTGTGGATATAAATGTAGAATGGCTAAGAAACTGCTCCAAGACCAGGAGGATATAAGGGCTTCTGCTGTAGAGAAAAAAAGTCAAAATTTTTGAAAAAAGACAACCCCAAACACAAAAGAGACATATGTGAGAGACAAAGAGGACATCCAAAGGTGATTCAGAGCAAAACCTTAACTCAACACATGATTTCACTTTCTACTCCATGCAGCACAAACAGAAACTGCAGCCTGTAAGGAATGACTGCTCCATCCTCTCACCCTCCTTCCTGCACCTGGACCTGGCACTCTTGCAGCTGTGACACAGCTCAGACCCCACCAGCTCACCCAGCTGAGCCCTATGCAGCAAGACAGGGAGCAGGCACCTTTTCTTGGGCACCTGCTTGCTCCAAAACACTCAGTGTTACACAGCTGCTGGATTCACAGTCTTTTACCTAACAAAATATTTTTCTGTTAAACATTTAACATTTTTGTTAAGAAAATGTGAGAGAAAGATATTTAAACAACTAGTTGGTTTTGCTTTGAAATGAGAAACTTGAAAACAAATCTTCTCCCACAGTTGTGGTTTCTGCGAATCAGCAGTTTCAGTCAGGAAAAAACCTCTCTGGCTGGAAAATTCCTGACAAAGTTTATTTCAATTGTGCAGCCATGCAGTTGGTGGCTGCACAAATACTTTATCAGAATTGCAGTACCCGATTTGTTTCATAGTTTCTTCAGCCACATGCTGAGAGGTTTGATAATTTATTACTTAAGAAAAACTCTACTGACTTATGAGTAAGGATTAAGTGGTATTTCAGCATCCTTAGTTGCCAGGGTTACTGTTGTCTTTGCTGTCAGAACTGGAGGACCGTTGAAGTACTCACTCCATCCCCCAAACCAATCGAAAACAAATCTTGCCAAATAAATGAAATGCACCAGTGATCCATGGATAAGCACATGCTTCTCTGAAAGAGGACCATCTCTTCAGTGCTCCTCATCCCAGTATGAACAGATCTAATTCTAATCAAGTGCTGGTGTCATGAGGCAGCAGAACTTAGTCAAGCAATGAAGTGGAGAAAATTAGTTGTATTAACAACTAATGTACACACGAGTTTCAGATAATCCTGCACAAACTAGAACTGAAAGGGCACTGGAGCAGAAACAACAATGTTGATGTCTGACCTGGCATATTTAAACAAAGAGAACTACTTTACTGATCCCCATACTCTATTATTATTGCATTAAGAAAGTAGAGAAAAGCAAGCCAAAAAATAGCATGAGGTAGAAAAAAGAGTGTTTCATATGACCTTTTTGTGTGCAAAGCCTTGAAAACTTCTATTAAGGTCACACAACCAGTATACTATTATTGACAGCATAGTCTTACGTTCTTTGGGGTCTCACAGAATGAGACCAGTCTAAGTCAACTTTTCCATTACTGGCTCTTTAGTATTTTGTGTCTAAGAACACTTGCCTATATCTTAAAAATCCTAGATATTATCTTCTATATTGCCTTGGCTGAGATGTTCTGCAACAGCAAAAAGAAATGTCAAGGCTCAGCAAGTCAACAGCTAATGACATACAAAGAAAATGCAGGAGAGAAGCAGCATGTTGTGCTCCTCTGCTGCCCCAGGAATGCCTGAAAGCAGAGAGTGTTCACTCCCTCAACACACATCCTATTTGCACAGAGAGGAAAGTTAGCTACCAGACAAGGTTGATGAGGCTCAGAGGATGCACAGAACACAGTGTCTTCTATGCACCATGTATGCAGCAATCCAAACTCGAAGAAAAACAGGAAGAGCGTTTCAGCAACGAAAGAAACTAAGATAAATGTGGCCATTAAGTAGCTCTCTCGCAGCAGCTCTATGTAACTTTTGCATGTTGTTGTCTAAGCTAATCTTCTCTGACTGGTGCTTAAAACTCTTCTAGCATCACTTACACTGCTGTAATTAGGACTTCTTTTTCAGGTTATCATTTCTGCTCCTTCAGACTCAGCCAGATCCACTTACATCCACTTAGTTATATGTAACTTATGCCACTTCATCCGTCAGCTCTGAATCCGGCACAGTAACTTGCCTGCTTGTGCATTTAAATTGTGCTTGGTCTTCAATTTTGTAGTGCAAGTAGCCACTTGTTCCTTCCTGTGGTTCACATGTCTCTCATTTCTTCTTAGGCTACAACAGCTCCAGCAAAACATCATAAAAAGGGTTGATTTCAAGCACTTCAGACAATGAGTACCTTCTACAGAAGAGCACTAAAGTAACACCACTGGACTAGAATAACGCCACTTCCACACTAGGGCTAACACAAAAAGCTTACTGCTGATGAATGATAGAAATTTAATTAGTAGGAGTTCACAGCATTGTTTAAATCACTATTATTTAGAAGAGCCCTCTATACCTGTTGTTGGGCTTTTGACACGCTCTGAATTTGAGAATCAGCAGTAACCAAAGGAGGAGTGTCCCAGAGGAGCTCACAAGCATCGTATGAAATCAGAGGGATGCCATTAGCTGATAACACACCAGGCTGTGAGCTCTGGCAGCCAGCAAGGTAGGTTTATGACCTGGAGCTTTGTAGCACGCTGGGAAGGGAGGAGGGGGCAAGGAGAGCTGTGCTCTAAAGGAGTGCTGCAATTTCTGTTCCTGCTTTACAGGGCTGTTGAAGAGGTGTTGCTACACTGCCAGGCATCCCCAGTGTGTCAAATTCCTTCCATGACACCTGAGAAGAACACACACACATCTATGAGCAGTATTGCTATTATTTGTATCTTTTCCAGTCTCCTGTTGTTCTGTTTATTGTGACGATAGCTACAGATGCTGACAGTCTTCCCAACAGTATTAACAAAGGGTGATAATTATAAAATCTTCAGGAAAGTTCCTGAAAAGCTGATGGTAACCCACAAAGATTCTGCATCCAGAGTTAATGAAAGGTAGGAGAAAAAAAAGAAGTCTCCAGGGTAAACAAAAGAACATTCCGGAAATTAGCGATGCAGCCACACTAATTCTAGCCTTTCATTAACCACACAACTTTGGTAACACACACACAAATCAAAAGTCTAAGTTGCCATTAAAACTGAGGTAAATACTAGATTTCTTTTATGTCTTCTTGCAATTTCTCTGCTTATGAATTTGATCCTGTCATATTCAAAATGTGCCTCATCTTTCCAATACAGTGCTTCTGAACTGCCAATCACTCTGACATTGATTTTCTTTTTTTTTTTCCTAATGCTAGGCTGGAATTTTACATGCCTCTACTCGGTATAAGGAATGTTGCTTTGGTTTTTATCTTTCTGGCACATCAGCCTAGTTCTTTTACTTTACTAATTAATCTGCTTCTACTTCACATCACAGCATAGATACATTAAAAAAACCTCATAACTGAAAGCAGAAATTTTGAGGGTTTAGTCCTTACAAAGCAGCCTACAGAATAAAAACTCACATTCTCTAAGGAATATGAGTCTGGAAGTTCCAGCACTATTTTGAATATTTTATTTCTTTTTTCTTCAGGGAGTTTATTTTCTATTCTCTTGAGACTCAGCATACACCTCCCAAAAAAGTCTTTTCTATAACCCTCAAAATTAGAATAAAAGAAATTATTCTACTTCTTTGAGGTTTTTAACAACCTTTGATCCCATTGCTTATGCAACATTCCCATTTTACTCTGGTGGGATATACAGCATAAGAAATACTTCTGCACTCCACCTGCTTTCCCCAAAGAAGGGATTCAGCACCATGCAAAGGTGGAACAGCAGGACAATGGGACAGACCCACAGACTGACCCTCAGACCCTCCTCTGTTTGCCACCTGCTTCGATCACAAGGGGGAAAAGTTAGGTTTAGAGCCATGAGCAATACATGCCCTTTATTTGTTAGAGCTTGCTGCTTGACTTTCCAAATACTTTCTTACGGACCTTGGGCAAAGGGCAGTTATGTGCCAAGGACATAATGGACCAAGAGAAGGGACACCTTCATGGAATAGGGAAGCCAGTGAAAACACTACTGAATCTGAGAGAGGAAAGTGTATGCTTACAGAATTATTGAGTTTGAATTCCTACTATCTCACTGTCTTTAAATCTCTATGCTCCAACGACAGTCTCTTTTTTAAAAATTTGTAACTGAGTGAATTTATACAAAATCTCCAGTTATCACAGCATTTTTAACAGCTCATGAAACAGAGCACTCATAGGAGTTGTGGTCCTCCCTGTTCCAATAGATGGGTGGGCACTGCAGAGGAATAGTTTGTCAGGAAGGCACAATGAGTCCTCCACGGATTTGACTGACCACACACCAAAATCCCAGGATGGGGATGTAAAGTTCTACAGTTCAAAAAACCTGAAGGCAAAGCTGGTTTTAATTAAACTGACATAATTTAGACATTTATGCAAGATAAATTGAAATAGTTAGGGGATTTCAGAAAAAGGCCTGCACTTCTTTAATTATGGCAAATTTAATATGAATGGTTTTCTTAAGAACCCTGAAAGCTCAAACTGTTGATAGGAAAGGTGCTTTTCTGGGAAATTGCATGCAAAAGTGTAATTATATGACATCTCACCCAATATGACCTCGAGATTCAGGAGCCATGAATCAGTTTAACACTGCCCTGTTCAGCATTTCTTTTAAAGTTCTTTCTGGTATGTCATATATGGAAAAATTGGCACCTGAACAAGCATCAAAGTCTCCCAAATTGGGGATTAGAGTGAGCTCATCCCATCATGGTAAGAACTAGTCTTTGTTCTCAGTGTGACATCTTGCATTAATAGAAGATCATTTTCTCACAATCACCGCCATTCATCTGGAGTGCAATGGGGTCTGCATGGAACAACTCCTCATTGAATTGCAGAAAACAGGGAAATAACTGCCGAGTTTTCCCGGTTACGCTATTGATATTTAAGTGCCGTTCTCTGTGGGGACGTAACAGCTTAACTCCAAAGAGGCTGTGACCCATTTACATGATTACTGCTCCACTAATGAACAAATGGTTGCTATAAAGATATAGCCACAACACAAAACTCTGGAGAAATATAGACACCCCCAAAAACAGGGTGGGTTAGACAAAAAAAGTAACTCAAAAAAAATGTGTTGCTTTTTTAAATCTGAACTGGACAACAAAGTAGATGTCTGAGTACACAACAGCAAATGTTTTCATATTGATCTTGTGTTTTAGCTCTGAATCCTCTTGGCTTTGAAGCTATTCTAGCAGCATCTTAGATTTGGAGGAGATGATAGGGTAAAGATCTGAAAACACATACACTGTCCTCATGCCCAGCTCTGCCACGGCTGTAGAGAGCAGTAAAAGAAGTCCACACTGATGCCAAATATTTCCTTTTCACATGACAATGTCTTCAGTGCTGTATCTCTTTCACTAATAAAAGCTTAAATCATAGACAAAAAATCTCATTTTCATTGAGAATCTGCCTTTTCATCCTATTTGGCACCACGGATGGCAGGACTGAAAGGTCAACAAGATCACGGAAGCCTATGAATGAACTTAAAATAGCACTTGAGCTCATTCAGGCTCTGAGACCTGAAAAAAGCATCCAGTTTGCTTTCTTCATGGAAGCACAGTTACATCATGCAATTCTCCATCCTTAAGAAATCATGCTCAGTCTCTCATCACTGTGGACTGCATTTGAACAGTACAAGGTGGGAACCCAGTTCAGTCATCTATGTGAAAAGCCACTCTCTCTCTTGAGAACACACACATGGAAAATTAGATTACTACAAATTTGCAAGTTTAACATGAGGGAGCAGAGGCCTCTCCGCTTCTAACCACAGGCTGGGCTAATTGGCTAACAGGTAAGACATAGCTACATGAAAGATTTGCTCAAAACAACAGAAGTGGTTCTACCCCTGCACGTGACAGAGATCAGATCTTCTGATTAGGGTCCTGAATGGTCATTTGCCAGGTGAATGTCACAAAAGTGCAACCAAGTCCAGCTGTGCCCTCCCTAGGAAGGGGAACTCTTTACAACACATGATCTTTAAGAAGCTCATATCAGTTTCTTTCCTTTCCCTATAGTTGCCATGTAGGTTTCCAAAGCAATTTACATCCACAAAAAATGTAAAAGAAGAGACACTAACCATTTAAAGACATGATTAAAAAAAATTTGACCTTTCTGACTTCAGCCCTGCAGAAGTGTCTCACCTAAGATTTGCATCTGTGCATACTCTATAGTTCACGGATATGACAAGTACCTCCAGGGGGTTATTAATCTCATGTCTTGCACAGCTGTATCCACCACTACAGAGGAAAATCATGGTTCCCCACAGATCTCCTTGACTTGACCAGAGAGTCCACAGGCACTTTAAAAGCCTTTCCTGGGGAAAGCATTACTAGGACTGCTGTGTTCCTCAAGATGCTGTGGTCCTGTTGAATCAGTACTTTCCAAAGAAACAGTGGTTTGTGAAAATGTAAAACCAGCTCCCCTCACTTAGGCCTTTTTTGCCAAGGAACTAAATCAGCAAACCTCTACAGTTTCTTCAAGTAAAACAATTCTTAAAGGGTATTAGCAGTTCAGAGACAATTCCCTCTAGTCATGCATTTCAACCACCAGCCTGCATCCACTGCTGATCTTTTCTGCATCCCAGACAAAAAAGCCTTGCTCAAAAAGCAGCAGCAACCTCTTTGCAAAGTGGCCTGCAACAATTCCCAGCCTGTGGATTAATATACTAACAAATTATTCTGCACAGCTAACCAAAATGCTCCTTAGTTCATTTACTGGCTAAAAAATTGGAGAGTTTGGAAGCAAGTCCTTAGCAACTTTCTCTTGCTGGTAATAGATTAGTTTCAAAGAAAACCAAAGAATATGGAATTTCTATGTTAATCAGTGGAGATCTGTAGATGGCAAACCGTGAAACAAGATGTCCAAAGAAGCTATGGATTCTCTTGCAGACCTTTTGACCTGAACTGCATCAGGCCATGAGCCAGCTGCTACTGCTTTGAAATTAGTCTGACTTTGAGCAGGAAATTGGACTACAGACTGTCAGAGGTCCCTTTCAACATAATGCTTCCATGATCCTATAATGTCTTCCAAAATTATTTTTTTGATACACATTTTCCAAACTGAGTTTATCATGGTGGATGAAGCAGCCAACGTTAAATATAAAAGTACTTGCTTAAGTTAACTGCTTTACCTTCACCTCTCTTTACACTTAAAAATTTTCATTGCTTCGGAGTGGTGGTGGTTGTATATAAAAAGGCCTTTCAGTATATGAGGATTGGAAGCTTTAAATTTTTTTAACCCATAGAACTTCATAAATATGCATAAATATGCAAGAAAATGTATTTCTTTGAGCTGTGTATGATCTCATCTCTTTGTGCTCTTTCTCTGCAATCAAGATAAAAAGCATCAGCACATACATGTTCTTAACCTAGAATAAGTCCTTGAAGCTGAGCAGTTCAAGCTTCCTCCCCTGTTTTTTAAGTAGGCAAAAATCAACTAGATACTGTTCTTAGGTACTCCTTTGGGCTCCCATGTTCTGGGATGTTCTCTTGTTAAATGTCAGACAAGGAATAGACAACTACACATGAGCTATTTTAAAACACCCTTGAAATTCAGTGGTGATAAAGAAGTACTTTTAAGGAACAATTTATTAAGTCTTTTTTTTTTTTCTCCTTCCCATTTGTAGTGAGTTGACACTGGTTGGATGAAATGCATCAATCCCACGGAAGTCTTCTCTGCACCAAATGTCTGGAATAGTCCAGACATGAGCTCAGGTTTAGGTGTTTACCTCTATGCTGATCTTTGCCAACACTTCTGTTAGTCTTAAACCATGTGTTACCCCTCCCAGAAGACTTTTCTAATATAAAAACTCTTTCTCAGCTCAGAAACATGACAAAGTAAGACCTTCCAAGAGTGGCTGGGACAGAGAAGTTTTAGATGATTTTGCAGTACACTGGCATAGAAGAGTATGATTTTCCATACTTATTAACACTTATTCCCATGCTGCCTGAACTTGCAATTGATTGCACTTTCTTGAAATCATCTGCCACACAGAGGGAAAAGAAAGAAGAACTTGAAATTGTAAATGATTTGACAACACCAATGCCTCAATGTCATGAAACAGGAATCCCTTAAGCCTTTTTCTGACCCAGTTTTCCTATTTCTGTTGTGAATTACCAGACTACAGACAACCTTTTTGACCCTGGACTCAGAATCAAGGGATAATCCCTAAATGTTACAAAAAGATTGGTGCCTCTGGGTGTCCATCTTGACATATGGAAACAGGGACAGACTTTCATGAAACATAAAAACTGAGGTGTCTGAAATCATCCATTTTTTCTGAAATCTTAGATCATAGCCAGCTTACCTTCTTGGCACATTTGCATGCCAAAATTTCCTTATTGTACCAAACAGAAAATGGCCTTGCTTCTATTCTTGCCTCATTCATTCCCTTTTACATTTGTGTGCTATGCTACAGCACTGCAGTACAGCTATAGAAAAAAAAATACTCCTGCTGCTTCCTTGACCAAACCCTTGCTCTCAAAATACCACCACTCATTGTGGGTTTGCTCAAAATCCATCCATGGAGTTTGAAAAAAAGTTACAGCCACTTTCAGCACAGCACACAAACAGAAATTACACAAACACTACCTATATGTTCAAAATCCTACAATAACAAAACTCTTTGTGACAGAAATTTTCACCTTCCATACTCCATTTAACAGCCTGGTGCAATTAAAGATTAAAAAAAGACTCTGTAGCAAGAAGAAAATAATTTCCACCTTTCTTAGTTCTGTCACAGTGCTGAGGTTTGTGCTATTCATCTCTGCCTTGAAGGCATCTCTGTCAGAGCAGAGGGATGCCTTTCCCTTGTCCTTTCTGAGCCCAGTCCCCTGAGACACAGATTTCAATAAAAGCTATTGATACTCAGCAGGAATGGGCTTTTGTTAACAACTGGTGGAGAAATACAATCCTAAAACTAGTAACTTTGCTGCCAGCTAAGTGAACGCATTAGCAGACTGATTCAATATATCCAGGGGAGCTGCATTTAAAGTGCCAGTCTGTTGGGACCTCCTACCTTCCCCAAAATCCCACATTTGATCCTAATCACCCTTCATAGCTGCTTCTCAGACTCCTTCCTCCAGTCATTTGTAAGCTAAATTCAGCAGTGCAAAAGCTACATTTCACTCCTCACATTTCATCTGCTGTTCCCAGCAATTTCATGGATGTACTGGTTTTACTGTCACTGAAGTCTCCAGCAATTCCTTCAAATTCAAGGCTTTGGCTTAGTCTCCCATGCCCCTCGGCCCATTTGTGACTTTCACACTTCCCATTCCACACTACATCCCAATTCACACCATCTCCTCTCCTCCTGCTACTTCAGTGCCAGAGTCCCATCTAATAATTCTTGGTACACTTCTCTGTAAAGCACCATGACTTCTCCACTGCTTCCTCCCTTCCCTTCTCTACCCCCATTAAGTCTGGGGTGAATGCTATCTGTTTTATTTATTTAGTTTCCCGTGGGAGCACATTATAAGGCTGTTCTGTTCTGTGCAAGTGGGATGCAGGAAGGGAGGGTCTCTGCCTGCCTGTTCCAGCTGCGCACGCTGCAGGGGGTGGAAGTCACTAGTGGGAAGGGAAAACTGTTCCTTCCCCCAGAGCAGTGGGCTATGCTAACCTGGGAAAAACCTTCCAAGCCTCAGGACATGCAAAAGTAAGGCCCGTGGGAAGGAAGGAGGAAGCCAGGTGAGCATCCTAGAGCAGGAAGAAACTACGGAAGCTGTTGAAACCAGAAAGTCAACAAAATGAAAAACATTGACCCTGAAAGAGCGAGCAGGATTTGTTTTCTTATCATAGAATCCCAGAACAGCTTGGGTTGGAAGGGAAAAAGATCATCTAGTTCCAACCCCTGCCAAGAGCAGGGACACCTTCCACTAGACCAGGTGGTCTCAGCTCCATCCAACCTGCCCTTAAACACTTCCAGGGATGGGGCATCCACAACTTATCATGGCAACCTGTTCCAGGGCCTCACCACCCTCACACACATCCTTAGAGCAGACTAGATTATGTCCTTCTGTTTAATCTGCTCCCATTCAGAAATCTCTGTTAACAGAGGTAACTGCGCCGTGGTCACTTTTTAACATCCCTCAGTCAGCGTTTGGGAAATATTTTCCATTTTCTCACTTCCCTGGATCCATTACAGGGAGGCTGTATCCAAACACTGCCCTATTTCTCTGTGAAGGATTAATTCTACCCATGGAGACCCTCTTACACAAATTTCAGGGAATGCTACTCTCTCTCCTTGACTCCAAACCAATTAAGACCCTCTTCTGCCATGTAAAAACTAAAATGTCACATACGTGAAAATGTACACATACCCATCTCAATACTTTTCTAAGGATCCATCCTGTACCTTGTTTGTAAGATGAACAGAATGTGGAGTTTTGCCCTCAGTGGCAGCAAACTTCTGAAGCTGCCTGTAGAAAAGTAGAAATTCTTGCAAATCTAGCATGATAAATAAGTCACTTAGCTTTCTTTGCATGAATGGATTCATTATGTGCAGATGTTCAGTGCACTTCCGTAAGTTTTTATGGATGAAAAATTCACATCATTATTATGTTATCTGACCAGAAATGAAGCATGGACTGATGCTATCAAGGAAATAAATTAATTAATTAAAAGCTTCCTGTGTTTCTGAGTTACAACCTCAGGTGAATCTAAAAGATACATGCAAAATGAGCAGGAATATACCTGAAGATTCTAAATTACTCCTGTGATGAATAAAAATTCATCAGAAAATAAAACTGAATTTTTCATCACGCTGCTGTCGCTATCGCTTACCTTAATGTGCTTTGGCAATTTTACTACAACATCCAGAAAATCACTTTAAACTGTACCATAATAGATCTTCTCCAAGACAAAGGGAAAAAAAAACAAACCCAGAACAAACTATCTCATTATAGCAAACAAGGAAACTAAGCATCCATGGCAATTTTCTGATTTCATTTATGTCTTGGATTAAAAAGTGACTCATGTGAGTACTTACACTGGCATACAGGAAAAAAAGCTAATTATAAATGGTAGCTCAATACTTTTTTTTGAGTTTTATGACAAAGAGCTCCTTATTTTCAAATCTTACTGCAGCAGAGTACAAAAGCTGTCTTTCAGATACTACTGACATCCGTGCAAGTTAGACATAACAGTAGCTCAGAGGCATATCCATGTACTAGCAAGGAATCAGACCACCACCACAACCATGAGTTTTCCAATTTCCTCAACAACAGACATGTTCTAGATAGAAAGACATGAAATGGGGCAAAAAATACCTCAAACACTGCAAAAGTAATGCTAGGGCAAGCTAGCTAATGAAAAACAAAGTGCTTTATGGCCTATAAGACTAGTTAATCAGTGAATTTTTTGTTAGGAGAGTCATAATTCAGAGAATGCAGCAGTATGTTCTCCCCACTGTCATGGCACAGTGGGAGCCAGGACAACTGGGAGTCCCCCACCAGGGCAGGGCTACCTTCCTCAAACTTTTCTTGATTAGTCTATGATGCTGTTTCCTGTTGAAATAAACCATTTCCAAGGGAGAGTGAGTAGGAAATACTTTTTCTGCAAACAATAGACTGAACCTGGCAAAACTGAAAACTCCAGCCAACAAATTTTTTTTAAAATATTTTTTTAATAAAATATTAGTAAGAGTAAAATGCCATATTATCACAATGGCACAGAGTTAACTTGTGTGCATCCTGTATCTGATGCTTAGGTGCCTCAGGAAAACACAAAGAAAATAAATAGAAAAATACTCCATTATGGATATCCAGCTCTGGCTTGCAGTAGAGCATTCTGGTTTACAATTCTTCTATTTCTTTGCTTATTTTGGCATGAAGCTCATGGTAGGACTCAAAACACAGGCATGATGATACTGGACAACAGGGTAAGGAAAGGTGCTAAGTGGACAGCCTTCAACTACAGCACAGGGTAAAGAGCCAGCAAATTTCTCCCCAAATCCATGAACACTGTACACAGCAAATTAACCCTACCCACCCTCTGGTCACCCTGGGTGTTGTACAAGATTCACAGGACTTGTTCACCTCCCAATTGCATGCAACAGGTACACTGCCTATCTACCAAATACTCCAGTTCACCCAGGCTTGAATTAGGAAAGCACCAAAGCAGTAATTCTACTGAAGGCAACAGATCCAGTAACAATGTTTAAAATTAAGATGATGTCTAAAGGGCTTTTGGATTCCTTCCTATTAGAGCTTCCTATCATCAGCTAAAAAAAAACCCTCAAACAACTGCTAAATCAAAGCATTCAATGTGAACAGAATTCTACTACACAGTATTTTGTTTCCATAACACAAGCCATGGCTGAAAAAGATACTAATTACGGCACTAGTGCAGCTGTATTAATTACAGCTGCATTAATTAGAGCAAATTTCTGTAATTTAACTAGGTTGGCACTTAAAAGTGCTTGTTCAATTATGATACATTTAAGACCTTTGTCCATTTTTACTCAACATTTTTGTGAACTTTTAAGTTAGTGCTGCGGGGCTTACACAGGTATCCATTCCAAGGAGGTGATGTTTCATAAATGTTATGTCTTCAGCTGCCCTTGAGTTATCAAGGGAGCTAATAAAACTGGATAGAGGGCACAGCTCAACCTGTTCCACCTATTATCTGCTGCAGCCCTCAGATCCCAGGATTTTGTCTCTCCTTTTGGGCCTGCCCTGACAAATGTCAGTCTACAACATTCTGAATTGCTAAAAAATCCTTTGAACTGAAAGTGATCATTTCGACAGCCACCCAAAAATCCCAGAGCTTCCCTTTACAGGTTACATGAAACAGGGTAGGAGAAAGAAAACCTCTGGGTCAAGATTTCTCAAATCCTCAGGATCTGCCATGCTTTTAATTAGCCAACGTTCTTATTAAAAAAATCTCAGTACTTCAAGACATTTCCTATGCTAGAATGGGGTGAAGTGAGCAGGAGTCAGACCTCAGCACTTAGCTCCTTATGTGCGGTCAGCATCTTTTCAAGATTTTTATGTTCCAATACATTTTCCAGATGATCCCAGTTCCAAGCTAGCAAGCTAACAGGCTCCTCTGAGCAACTGGAGACTTTGGTGTATACCTGAAGCATTTAAGGTCTAGTAACACTCTATATATTAATAAGGACTGCGCAGAATATCTTCATAAATACAATTAAAATTTTAAAACCTCTAAATATATAAACAGATATGAATAACAACATATGCAATCACACAGTTTCATCAGAATCAGTGCTGTACATGGGTGTATATTCCCAGATGAATTTTTATCTGGACTACAGTGACTCAAAAATAGAGAAAACTGAAGACACTCACTGTTAAATTGAACATAGCCATAACCTAACCTAACCAGATTTTTGGAGGTTGTGATGACTAATTAAGTGTCACTGTCTACAGGAACATACATCAGCAGAAAACTCTGTGCATGAGCATATACATATAGGTGTCCATGTGTGACACCCAAATTCATTTAACAGGTCTCTCCTAAAAATACATCTACACAACAAGGGAAAGCTAAGCAAAAATACAATCCCAGGCTTGACTGAAGAGGCTAAAGCTGTAAAAATAGAAAATTATTTTAACTCCAAGTAAATGAATCTTCAGGCCAGGAAAAACACACTAATAAATGATACTTGTAACATTGATACTGATATGAAATGATACTGGTAACACTAGACAAATTTTGCTTAACAAAATAATGACATAAATGTAAAGAAAAGTTTGCTGTCTCAAGATACCTATTGGCCTGAGAAAAAATGTTGCTTGCAGTGAAGTTTGAGACAAATTGCCTACATGTGGCACACAGCCTGCGTGCACATTGATTAACCTCCTATAAAAAATATCCAAAAATGCATTTCCTGCATGTCAGCCAAAATGCACATCACAGGACATTCAGAACAGCATCAGAGATCCAGACAATCATTTACATGCATATCAACAGGCACTAGGTACCCTGTACCTTTACATTATAAACCACTTATAACAACGTACATTAACCAGCGGACAACTTAATAACACAGACATCTGTCTACTGTGGCCCTGACTGTCAGCCTTAAGTACAGCACTTAATATTCCAGAGATGATGTGCTGTCTGAGCCAGCAAGAGCAGCTGTTAACCACTGCCACGGCAATGAAGCAGCAGATATGGACATACCACCTGCTGGTCTGCTCCACCTTAAACACAGGTAAAATTGTCATTATCTCCTGAACAGTGATCCAGAGGTATTATTCACTTATTCACTGCTTTAGATTTGAGCTGCATTATACTTATGATAAGACTAGAACTCCTTGTGCCACTAGATATTGGTAAAAACTAATCACTAGTTTATACTATTGTAACCCACATAAGGTACGTGACCAGGCTCCCTACCAAAATCCACTTCTGGCATTTTCTGAATTGGCAGCACAAACCACTTCCTTCTTCTATGGTGTAAATCACAGTCGACTACCCAAAAGCCTTCAGGTCACTCTGGCTTGTCCAAAACCACACAAAACTTCAACTATTATAACACTCTCCCCTCTAACAAAGCCTAAATGTAGCACAGTCATTACTTAAAGCAGTAATGGGGCAAAATTTAATCAACCAGAATCTGTTCATGAATAAAGTCTGTGCAAAGAAGTATGATTAATGCTCTTCAATCATAATATAAATTGGAAGCCCACAACTCCAGCAGCAAAAATAACCCACATTAGGAGTTTGTAAATGAGAGCTGGCTAGGTGATTTATCTTCTATGATCAAAACAATACACTGTCTTTTTGCTTTGTTATAATCATTAAGTTTCCCTCATCCAACATTCTGAACTGCCTACTGCTAATTCTTTCCATTCCCATTCATGTTAGTTCTGTGGCCACCTTTTTTTTCACTCTTACCTCGTGTTGCTATTTCTTCTGGAATCCCAACACTAAAGGCTGTGACATCCAAGGTGCACATCAAACCTTTAGCTCCATAACACTTGGTTTGTCTCCGGCTATCTTTCTCTTTCCCAGATGGACAGCAATCTCTGCTGGTTACTCAAACTGAAATTTCCACCCAGAACTGATGAAAAGAATGAAGTGGGTTTCAAAATCCCTAGCTGGGTAATTGTAACAACCATAGTGTTAAATTTCACCTGCATTCCTCTATGGAAAAAGCACTCAGATGGTATTATGGTGGTGACATTTTCTGCATCATAAAGGAACAAATCTTTGCAAAACAAACATGGAGATTAAAGTGGAAGGGATAGTTTCACCTAGTGGCACCACCAGTGCCTGCTGCACTTCCAATATACACCTAAGCTGCACACACAGGCCTACAGAGATTAAACCCCAAAGCAGAGACTCAGAACTGCTGCTCATGAGCAGTCTCCAGCTGATCAAAACTGCCCCTAATAAAACGAGAGCAAACCTGAGGAAAAGGTGAAGCTGACTGCAGTCAGGAAAGGGGTGAGGGTCAGGTTGGTGCGGGTAAGGAGGGACTGCTTAAGAACGTTTTGAGAAGCCAAAAGAGGCATCTCTCAGATAACTGGGTGGCCTGAGTAATAATTACAGCACTTGGATTCTTGCTGCGAGGAAAAAAAAAAAAAATCAATCTGATCAACTGGAATTTAATTGCAACTCAAGACTAGTCAGGTTTTCCATCTCATATCCAGATCTCATAGACTAACCGTGTACATTTTCATTTATTCATCTGTGTTATTGACACTTGTTGATCGATACAGAAAGAAAAGAACTGAGTATTGGCACATGCTGTCTCTCCCCTGCAAAAATGAGACTAATCCAGCCCACTCCCATTTCTTTAGAAACCCAGCAGCCACAGCACATGGGTATGGGTCGGTACAATGGAGCGTGCAAAAACTCTTTATAATCTTGTCACCGATGACTCTCCAGAGAAATTTCATCTCAAAGTCTGAAGAACAGATAACCAGAGACCGTCAACTTACAAACATAATTTTCTATCAGCATCAGTGAAGTTAGTGTCTTGCATCCCAGACATTTAATACCACACTAGAAAAGGAAAAACTAGCAGATTTGGATATTTTAGGGTTTTTTTACTTCCTTAAATAGCACTAATTAAATGAAAATAGAAGAAAAGTTTTAAAGGATAATGTTCTCCTTTTTTGTCTTCAGTATAAATGCCAGCAATTCATTAAAGAACATGTGCAGGGAACCAGAGCCAAAGCATTTCTACAATGGGAGCAAGTGAACAGGAGCTAAGGTCTAGTAATTATATAGGACAAGGAAGCCTTTCACCTTTCCATTTTATGACTTTGGCATTACATGGGATACTGCTAAAAGGAAAAGAGAAGTGGTTATAACTGCACTGCATCAACCCAAGTAATGTACACAATACTTAAGCTCTTATGTTCTCTCTGCTTATTATCCTCTGATGACTAAAACTCTCCTGTTCTGAATTCCCCCCAGGGTGTTTGCATGGAGCTGTATACACAGAAAAATCAAGCCACTACATACTGCACAGACTTCCAAGCAACACTAAGAGATCACTTTATGAACTGTAGCTTCAGCTGAAAAAATGGATAGGACACGCTGAAACTATCCAGTGACAGAAGAACTCCTGCCCTGCAGCATAGGCAGCACCAGAGCTTTCTTCCCTCAGTGACTGGCCAAAACTCTCCTAAAAATAGTACTATGGGCCACTTCTGTTGGATGAAAGTATTACAAACTTTTTAACCTTTTCATTCATGCCTTCATGTGTCAACATCAAATTCTAGATTACAGCAGGCAAGACAAGCCAGCTCACATTGCCTCACCAGCACGTAACCAAACCAACTCACTGCACGTGAGGTACTAGTAATTTCAATTTTTTTTTTTTTTACATTTTACTATTTAATTCAGCTATACCATTTACCTTGGTAAATAAACTATGAAACATTTCCGTTTTTAAAGATTTCAGTGCCATGAAGAAAGGCAAGAAAGATACTGAACACAGGATTCTTCTCTGAAAGCACCAAACAAAGCAAAGAACTCCTCAGATAGGTCAGAGATTAAATGTATGGTACTCTCCTGATGCACATGTTACTGGGTCTCACTCCAGAGACTGACCTCAATTGTCACGGCAAAAGTATCACCACTGCACATGTTGATGACACTTGATTTTATACTGCTACATGCCTAAATAAGACCCAAAAAAATTAGTCCTAACCAGTGTAACACCATAACTGATGGGACCAAATAAACCAAATAAAACCAGAGATGCATCACTGAAAAACTATAGATATGAAAGACAACCTTTCGGGGTGGTTCAGACATAGCTTTGAACCTTGTTTCAGTAGATGACATCAAGCTTATTGTCCAAGCTGCTGCTTCACACTACACTGGGTGTCTGACAATTTCATTGTTAAAAATTGTACACTGGAAAAAACACAGAGCTGTAACACTAACTGTTATTAAAAGTTATTGTTATTGAAGGCATGATGTTGATATTCACGGATGAAAATTTTATTTTGCTTGTCTCACATTTTGGAGGTTTGTTAGTTGTAGCCAAGCCCAAATCAGGAGCCAAGATGACACCAAGGATCCATGCTCTGGTATGCATATTACAAGAGCAGCTCAGAATAGTGATGTAGCTGGTGATGTTCCTGCTCACTGCAGGTGGGTTGGACCACATGGTCTCTTTAAAGGTCCCTTCTAACCCAAAGTACTCTATGAAAACGCAAGCTTATATGTTGTTAGTTTTGTTATTTAGATAGGGGTTAAGTACACAAATTTATAACCTTCCAAAGCTTTATGACCTGCACAAATTACCATATCCTGAATTAAGAGGTCAAAACTCAAATGAAAAGTCTCTTTGAGATATAAGAAAGCTACAAACTTTGGGAAGTTATCTTTTCTTGTCTTTTGCAGGTACTAATACTTTAAGAAAACTAAAATACATGCTGAAAGATTGTTTCTCTGCAAGAACATGACCTTGGAACACAGAGTAAAATTTCCAAAGTCAGAAAAGACGTCAAGGTGCCTGATTCTCAGTGAAAGTTAGCAAGAATTCAGTGCCAGATTGTCATCTATGTTTTAATCTAATGACAAACAAGGGTTTAATTATAGGCCATCATGGAGCATATCCCCAACATTCGAACTGACTTTATTGAGGGGAGGAAGAGAATAGTATGGTTGGGCTTTTTAGTAAAACCTGCCACCCCCAAAACAAAACAAACCCCAGCAAAGTGTTGTGTGCAGTACAAACTAATTATTTTCATGGAAAATTTAATTACTGTGACCCCAGTCAGTAACAACTGTCACCTGATCAGAGGGACTCTGCCTCCCCAAACTGACTGAGCCCATGAACACTATGAATTCTAGCGGCTGCAGTGTTCAAGCAACGTCCCACTTGTTAGGAATTGTGCTATACCCAAGTGTCTGCAGTTAAGTACTGCTGTGAGAGTACCAAAGTCCTATATTCACAGGAAAAAACATATTCCTGAACTTGGTTTTCAACACCTACTGCCTCTCCCAGCAAGCAGGCAAGCAAAAGTGGTCAACATCAGACCTTTGTCACTCTTTTTTCTCTTTTCTGACATGCTATAAGCACGCCACAAAGCCTAAGTTCTTGCACTAACACAGAGCTGGCAGCACCAGCTCTCAACTCCAGTCAATAGGCAGGCAGGCTGCTCTAAAGTCCCCACACCAACCAATTTGAGATGCATGAGCTCCTGGCAGGAAAATAATTGTTTCCTCAGAGGTTCTTATTGTCTCCAGCACGCCATGAATTCTGTTCAAGTTCAATGTCAATTTATCACTCTACATTACTAGCAGCAGCTGACATCATGGGTGCAATTGTTAAAGAAAAGGGAAATTATTTCTGCCCTCGTACATTTAGATTCCCTTCCCTCCAGTAAGTTCAGCGAAGGGAAAAAGCTTTGAGCAATCTGGAATCGCAGAATGACTATTTCTATAAAAGCATTGCTCTTGTCCAGCAAACCTCTCTATCTACCACCACTGAATAATATCAGGAACCAGAGCCCTGAAAGGGAATAGACAGAGGAAATATGACCTGCAAAAAGGCAGTATTTTTAGAGTACAATGTAGTTCTTTCCCCTCTAATATGCAGCACATTCTTTGGGCTTGATACAATGGGGTGCTGAGTGTCTGGCCCCTCTCTAGCAAAGCATGGCAGTGTGTGCTACTTACTAATCACAGCCTGGCACAAAATAAACTGCTCTGCTGAGGGACAACCAAAGTGCCAGCACCTCACAGGATGGAGCCCACCTGCCTTCATGTCATGCCTCTGCATGATACATGGTTTTGCTTGGAAATATTTTTTTTTTTTAAATTAAGTGGAGTATTTAGTATACTTAGTATAATTTAGTTGGCTTAAGGTTAATAAGATCTTCACAAAAAGCCAAGGGGCTTCTTACACAGGATGTGTCAACCTGTGTCAGTACAAAAGTATTTTACCTTCGTTTACCACCAATATTCAGCTCCAAAAAGCAATTCAAAAAGCTGTCGTTTCAACAGAAAACTACAACACTGAAAGACAGGACTCCTTTAAAATAATAATTCTGAAAATCAGTATTACTGTACTTTTTTCTCCAAAGGAATAAAGCAACTTTTCAGATGTTCATATGAAATGAGTATCAAACCAGTGCTTTTTCATAGATTCCAAAAACTCTGTACCTGCCCTTGAAATCTTATAACCTGTTTGACAATATGGAAACCTTGCCAAATGGTCTAAGTCATCCCTGGCAACACATGAGATGGAGGAGAGTTAAAAGCGACAGGACTGATTCTGAATCACCACTAAAAGGAAAAACAGCAACATCTGTTTAATTCAGTGTGCTGAAACCTGCAGTGTGAATGGCACAATCCCACTGGCAAGCAGCTGCAGCCCAGCCCTTCTTCCTGGTGCCCACAGGCAGGACAAGGGGTGGTGGGCACCTCCTGAAACATCTTCAGACAACTTTACTGCAAGAGAGGTCAAACACTGGAATAGGTTACCCAGAGAGGTTTTGGAGACATGACAGTATAGCAGGCTTACGTGCCTACTCACAGGATTATTAAAATTTGATCAAAGGATAAAAAGTTCCCGTTATCTTTTGATACCAGATATTGTCACAAGCGGCGCAGAAATTTTCTTCTGTTCGGAAATTAATCTCCATGGTTTCAGAAACTTCAAAGGTGCTTCATTATTGATTGCCTAAGCTAACTTTGCATGTCTTGAAGGCATTTTTTCTTCTTTTCATGTTCACTCTGGCCAGATTCTTAAGCAGCAGCTTTGCCTGAACACAAGGTTTTGATAGCCTAACAGATGTCCACCCTGACTCTGTATTTAATATTACAAGCTAAAACACTAAATCCGTAAGTACTTGAATGCTTGTCACTTTGAATCCTGCATGACTCGTTCTTCAAGGCAGCCTATGACAGTCCAAACTAACAAAGTATTCCTCTGCCACCCTGAAATTCTCTCCTTTACTGCATGTTTTTCAGTTTCTGATCCTGGGACTGGGTTGAAAAGGCAACAGCCACCACAAAGCTGTAGCACAGCACCCAACGTGGTCCTAAACAAATCCTTCTGCTTACTGACAGGGTAGGGAATTGGCAGGACATGCCTGTATTATCTGAAGCTCTGCTATAGCAGAAAGGGGAAGCAAACTCAGCATTTACAGGTCACTCATTCTGGCACCTAAGATATCATGTAACCCTAGCATGTGAAGTTCACTACCCACGTAAGTGACTGCAGTTAATCATTTAGATTTCCAGTAACAAACTGCAAACCCAAAATGTCCTCACTGACCATCTTGCTTTGCTGCTAAGGTCCACTGGCACAGTGGGAACTTACCCATCTGCCATTTGGGCTAATGAAGTTATTAAAATTATTGTCATTGTCTCGGTGGATCACCATTGCAAAGAGAAAATGCTCTCCACCATGAGATTTCAAGTTAGATGGAAGCTCAGCAGCAATGAGATCCAGAAAAAGCATGTCCTCCTCCAGACCTGGACAACAGTACTGCCATGCCAATGTATCCTTCTTCCCACGTCTGGAAAACATAAGTCTTCCTATACTCTTACTTTTGTCCTGGGCCCAGTCTCCATCTCCTCCTTCCTGTTGTTGGATCTCTCTCCTGTCCCATAATCACCCATATTTTCTCATTTCTAATTTTCATACAAATCTCCCCAACAAATTATCAACCCATAGAAGCATAGTCTATCTCAGTCTTGCCCTCATCCTCCAAAAAACCAGTTTCTTCCAGTCTTCTACATCACATCCTCTCTACATGTGAGGGGCAGCAGGGAAAAATGTCACCCCAGGGCAGCAATGAGCATCATGCCAAGGAGGACAAATGCCAGGCCCCCACCACAGGGAGAGGCATCAGCCCCAACCAACACACCTTCAGAGTCATTCCAATGTACCTTCAAGCCTTGAAGGAAACTCTGCCTGCTAAAAAACCAGCCCTATCTTCCAATTTTTTTGCTTTTCACACTCTGTGCCAGTTGGAACCAACAGAGCTTGAGCTGAAGGAGTGGCGCAGAGTTCAAATTGTATGGGCATCCACTGGAAGAGGGTGATGGGGAGCTAAAGGACAGCCTTAAGGTCTGGGATTCTTAGGTACACCTGGTGACAACAAAAAGGAGATTTACCTGCATTTCTGTAAGTGGATAATCCCTTAGTATGAAGGGGGGTGCTACGTACTCATCAAAACCAGACATGTAGGGTATTGCATTGCTATAGAAAAGCAAATCCATCCCTTCATTGTTTTCCTTTTCAGTAGTTACGTAATTAGCCATTAGTATTACAGTTTACTAAAAACAAGCAGTAAAATTAAATACAGACAAATGAAATACAAACCAAAATTCATATATGCTGTTGTAGAACTTATTCTTTAAGTAGTTAGTAATGCCCCTTCTCAGTTTACATGAAGAAGCTGGGGAATATCCCATTTCCCACCAAATCAAGATTTTTATCCAGGTCTAAAACTGGCAAAGAGATAACCATAGAACAAAGCAAATTTATGTCACAGATAAGTTAACTTGTAGTTGCATATAATGGAAGAATTTTATCCTGCAGATGAAAATAAAATTACAAATACATCAGCATTCTGAGTCAGAAAGACCTTATGAAAGAAAAGCAAATACAAGCCAAGTATTTAGACTAAAAACTAGCTGCTTTCTGAAGAATGAAAACTGTACTTCTACTACATTAAAACAAAAATAATAAATTGATGACTTTAAAAAGTTTATTTGAAGATTGGAGGCTTGACCTAAGGGCTATTCTTACAGTTTGCAAAGCCAGGGCAATGCAAAGGTACAAAGGTGACTCCACTGCAGAGAAAAGAAGCTAGATTGGATCTCCATCAAATACTGACTTCTGTCTTTATTATGTTATATATACATACACACGCTGCATTTCTCCAGTTTGTTTTTCATCCAAATAAGCCTAAAAAAGACAAGAAAAAATAAAATATAGGGCATACAATAAAGTCCCATAACTGCAAGATGGAAGATGTATGAATCTGTCACCCTGCAAAATCTGTTGTTTCTCCTACTCATCACAGTCTTTGACAGAAAGTTGATGTGCATTTGAAACAAGCATCAATGAAACATCTTGGTAGTAAAAGGTAAATTCAAGCCAAAGGAAACACTATGGGAACACACACTTAATACACCATTTTCACCTCCAGGTTAAAAATAATGTCAGAGGTTCACAAGCAACTTTTATCGATGTAAAATCAGCTTTGCACTATGGTTCATGCAACACTTTAGTGTGTATTTAGGGGGAAAATATCCAATTACTTCAACCAGATACTCCTTAAAACACAGTTTAAGACAGTTTTGAGATTAAAGAAACTGAAGTCTTTTCATATGTTATTGACAGGTGGTGTTTTGTTTTTGCTTTGTCTTTTTTTTAGTGTGCAGGAAAACCCTCCAGCCAGCAAGGCATCGATGCAGCTGGAAAGGCAAGCATTCTTCCAAGATGGATTATGTGACAGCTGGTTACACCTATTTCTAACACTTGCCTCTGAGATAAAATGCAAATGCAAAATCTCCCAATTAGTTATAATCATTGAAGAAACCATATAATTTTGGGCTTTAGTAGTCTATTGGCTTGGAATCCTGTCCAAAATCCAGCATCACTAAGTACACTGAGATGTATCCTCTTACCCTTAAGCTGCATTCCGCAATATTAACTTGTTCTCATTTTCGTTCCTACATTTATAGAGAAAATTATGTAAATGTTGTGTATGAGCACTCTGGAGAGAATTTTAGTGAAGTTCTACATATACATGTAGAGACCCTTCTGCAGAAACCTTTCCATCAAATCCATAAATTACAAACAACAAAAACCTGAGTAACCCCAATTCATATCAATGATAAAAAATACAATCAGTCTTAAACACAACAAAGGAACACAGGGTGGGAGACAGCTGTAGCTGCTGCTGGTGGCCTCCAAATGCTCCCAAATGGACAAGAATTATATTTATCACCAGGATAAATGAAAAAAACATTTACTGTTCTCACCTGCAGAGTTAGAAGCTACATCCTTCAAAAACAGAAAGTGTCGTTTAGAATACCTCTGTGTGCATTTTAAATGCACTGAAGTTATGGGAAGTCTGCAAGAGAGACTGACTGTTCTTTGGTTTTTATTTTAAAATTATTATTATTATTCTTAAAAGAGCTTGGTTTTGGTAAAGCAAAAAGAGGTGTATAAGTATGAAAGTAACAAGATACGAGAAACTCATTAATTGAAAGGAGAGAAGCATGAGGATAAGCACAAAGATAACAAGGTGATTAAGAAGCACAACAGAAAGGACCAGAGAACCTGGGGAGAGGTAGAAAGCCAGGCACAAAGGCAGAAAAAAAAACCACACAGAAAGCAGGTCAAGACCAGGAGTTCACAAGACAACCAAAGGGTACAACATTTGAAAGAAAATCAGAGATGGAACACGAGGCCCCATATAACATTCACCCTACTGCTGAGCAGGGAGGAACCCCAGGGAAGGTTCTCCTCACTGACCAGAGACAATCTTCTCTCTCAGCAGGGGAGGTTTTCTCTGACAAAGTAAGAGCCCAAGTGACTGACCCACTGTTATTTATCAGCACCCTGACAAAGGGACATCCAGCACCTGCAACGTGTCCTGGCTGGACCCTGAGCACAGAATCACTTCTTCCTATGCTGCAATCACCACTGAAAGAGCAAATCACACTGTACTTGATCCCAACCCCATTAAAGCCAAGGAAAAAGCTGTTGCTTCAAATTACAATGAATAAAATCTGAAAAGCACAAGAAACACAAGGTACTGGCTCAGACCCTGCCCTGGGCTACTATCCAGGTGATGGGACCTGTGCCCTGTCACAGCTGCCTGCCCCACAGCACTTGGTTGTGCTGCCTCTGCAAGTCTCTTCAGGCGCTCCTGAAACTGAGAGCACTTTAAACTCTTACCTTGCACAAAAACTAAGACATAAATACTTTAAATTCATTCTGCTTTAAAAGAGAGCTGCAGGGCATTTCATAATTACCTACAAACCCAGGGAGCCAATGCTGCTGTATATCTAGACATTTTTATGAAATGGCTAACTATCTGGAAAAGGTATCAGTGAGAATAAATCACTGTTTCCCATTGGTGCAGGCTGATTTCCTGATGTCCCAGGATTTATGGCAGCCTGAAGACCTGCATTAGCTGCAGACCAAGCAACCTCAATGCCTAGCAGCTTTAGTGCCAAATATAAGCATTCCACATCACTTCAGCCACAGCAAAGCATGTCTTTGGAGAACTCACCAGACAAACAAGTAGTGGAATGAATAGGATAGGCAGAGAAACATGCAGTTGGTAAAGGTTTCTAGCAATGCTGTATTTATTACTAGCAACTACTGCAATATGGCAAGTGCTTCCTGCACACATGGTCCTTGCTCACAAAGCTCAAATTCTATATTCTCTGGTACAAAACACATAACTGAACATAAAATTAAATATAGGAAGAAACAACAGGGGAAAGAAAATTGTTCTTTCAGATCACAGGTTTTGATGTGGTCATCTACTGCATTTTAATAGCATCGAATAGAGTAAATAACTTCTATAAAAAAAATCCACAAATATATACTTTGGAGTCTGTAATATTTCTTAGAAGTATTATTTGTTTTTTATTTATCTGTCAGCATGCATATCACTTCACCAGCCTCCCTCCTATTTACTTTCTCTCTGGAAGAGAACACTTCCTGCCTTGCCCTAGAAAGTATGAAACCTTTGGAACAGAAAAGCTCATTTTTCCACTTCATCAGATGCTGCTCCTGTTCAAACTCATCTCAAGAAATACTGCCTGTGTTAGTGGTCTGCACACTCTCTTATTTTCCCATGCTAAGAAGTCAGCTACTAATGCCAGAGACAGAATTTCTTCCTGCTTCTGCCCAGTTCACGTGAAAGTCAGCTGTGGTTCCTGTATAAAATCACGTAGAAAAGCAGAAAAAAAGAAGGGTGATGCCAACTTCAGTAAAAAGAATCTCTGTTCTCCTATGTAGCCCTTCAAGATTTAAAAAGGAAAAAAAAAAAAAAAAAAAAAAAAAAAAGAAGAAGAAGAAAAAAGCAGCTGTAGCAACATTATTTTAAATTGAAAGCACAAATCAGATTCAGAATCCAATATAGCCCGTAACCCATCTGTGTCTAACATCAGAGGCTCTGGCCACTCAGTTATTTTACTGCTTTTGCTAGGGATGTTGCCCACAGCACTTTCACAAGTGCCCACCCACTGGTTCGCTCTATCAGCACCAGTGCTCACATCCCTGCATCAACACCTGGCTGCCACTACAGCCACCAGCACTGACAGCTCTCCTGAATAGCGCTGGTGGTGGGATTTTGTTTGCAGGAATTGAACTTCGTGCAGCAGCACTGAAGCCTGGCAGCATGTGACTCCCAGACTTTGACCCACGTTGATTCACAAGAGTCAAAACCAAGTGACAGGAAGAGCAGGGGAGTAGTTCAAACCCACATCTGGTTGCCACTTGGAGAGATCAGCCTGGAGAGGGCACTCTAAAACACATGCACACAGTGCAGATGGAAGCAGCAGCTAGTTCCATCTTGTAAAACCTCCTCTGGGGAATGCTGATCCCCAAAATGATACAATGGATTATTTAGGCTTGCTGTGTGATCTTTTACAGTACCCAAAACTTGTATGCAGGCACACAGAAACACGTTTAGTCACGCACTCCGTACATCCAGGTGTCTACAGTTCGCTGGTTACTCCCTTCAGAGAAATGTGTTTATTATAATGACAACTTCCAGTAAGATTTACACCATATGATCTGTATTCAGTGGAGAAGAGCCAACAAGTTGGTTAAATTACAGCTCCACTCCTTGAGGGAGGAGTGAGGGCGGAAGTCACAACTTTTTACTTGGAACATTTCGACAATGTAGAAAATAGTCTGATCTGTTATGCCTTTTTTCTCAAAACATTCAACAAGCACCCCACATTAGCAAAGTTCTAAGGAAAGGTTTCAAAGCTGTTGGTAGCAGCATGCTCCTCTGGAGATTAAATAGTACTCAATTTTGTTAAAGATAGAAGCTGCTGCTCTAAATATTCTGAAGGGTAACAACTACATTTTACAGGAGCTCTGTGAAAATTTTAAATGAGGCTTTAAACTTCTTCATGAAATTTCATGTTTGTTTTTTTTTTTTTTTAGCATTGTTGTTTCTGTGGCTGGTTGGTGTTTAGTTTTATTTTAAGACAAAGATTAAAGAAAATCCCATTTGTAAACCTGGAAGACTTGTAAGGGGACATAAGAGTCCAGAGAATTCAAAATGTCTCAAGATCTAAAAGGAGCATCATTACCAACCCACAGCTCACGTTTTGCACAGTTGTTTTTCTAGCTATCAACATTTGCAGCCACTACAGTGTCATAGAGCAGGAGACCCCACCTCCTCTCTACTGACTGACAGGATTAATTTCATTAACTTATCGATTGTATGTTTTATATTCTTCAGAGACTGTGCACATTCTTTTTTCCTTGTAGGGACATTAAACTATTAGAAAAATCTTTTGCTAAATGTATTTGGCAAGATAACAAACCGCTATTAGAATTAGCTACATTATTGCAGCTAAAGACAAGGGAGATCTTTCCTCTCCCAAATTTATAGTTTTATAATTGAGTATGTCAATTAAGATCTAACCAAGATTTAGCAGGCAGTAGCTGAGGGTAATTACTGAAAAGCCATTGAGGTAAAGATATGTGCCTTATTTTCCTAGTAGCTGAATTAATTTTATCTAGCCATTTTGTAGAGCACCCATCTTCTTTATGCAACTTTGCTGTGCATTTGCAGGCTACTAAACTTTAAATTAGCAGGCCCAAGGATGGTACTGTCACATTATGGAAAATTTTATCATATGTGTTGTTAAAAATCCCCTTCCCCGCTTTTATTTATCTGTGGGAAATCTGAATGTACTTTCCTTTTTGTACTCTCATGATGTTATTTATGGTACCACACTTCCAAGTAGAAGATAGATTTGTGTGTTACCAGATGGACTCTTACGTCTGGCATGTTATCAGACACAAGCTGTATTATAGGACATCTCATTGTGATACTTGGTTTTTTAGATGTGTGGCTGTTGGCCAAATTAGAGCAAGTTTTCACCAGAAAAAAGTGGATGGTGTCACTCAGCCTCCACACCAACTCAGTATTAAGATCTCACTGAAAGCTCTAAAGGGCTCTGTTGATTGGAGACCCCCATTGAAACTACAAGCATTATTAAGTGACGTAAGCCTAGTACTCACTGCTGCTTCTCCATAACACACTCACCTAAATTTAACCAAAACTAATAGAAATTAAATCTGAAGGAACACATTACCTGTTAGCAACAAGGATTAGGTCTGACTATTGGCTTCCCCCAGTAAACCACTCACCAGCACTGGAAAGATCCAGCTTGGGTTTATTTTTGCTGTTCAGAGCAGTAAGATTGTATTAGCTGTGCAACAGCCCAATACTATCACACAGCAAGGCAGCATGAAATATAGCAGAAGTACAGTGGCTGAAAGAAGGAAATCAATGGGTATTTAAAACACCATTTAGTTGATTTACCTATGGCATGAAGCACTGTCATTTACAAATCTCTCATGGAGATGTCTCTTCTCCAAATAAATGTCTGTACTAAGGAGATTATTTACTAAAAGGCTTTTAAATGCTGCCATTAAAAGCAACACATTAAAATCAATTAAAAGGTTTTATAAAAACACCCATCTTCTTTCTCATTTCCTATGCTCTTGCCAGCATCATTTCCCCCTTTGATACTCCTGCTAAAGCCAATGAGGTGTTCTTCCCCAATTCAAATAGCACAGACAGAACAATTCTCTAGCTATTATGACAAAACCTTGTTCTAGGCGCCACCCTGAGAGGGGTGGGGGTGTGTGGGGGGGACACTTTCATTTAACTTTAGGGCTCTCCTGCATAAAGCACATTTTCCTCGTGGGAAAGGGGAGGAAGTAGATTTAGTAGATTCCTTTGGGGAGGAAGTAGATTTAGTCTCATCAAGTAGAATTTGTCAAGGATTTTTGATTCCCCCCAAAAGACAAGAGCAACCTATTAATATCAGTTTGGGGGTGGAATGCATCCCATCTAACTTACGTGACAAAAAACATGACTTCTTAGGTCACTTCTCACTCTTCTACAAAGAAGAGAGGAAGTTTTTTAAAAATGTACCTAAACTCGGAGCTTAGAGTACATAAATTTAAAACAAACAAAAAAAAATCTCACTGGCAATTCGTCAATGAAAATTATTCGGCTTTCAGCACTTTCCACCTTACAGGAATAACTCTTGTTCCTGATTGTGACAAGTCTCCTTCAGGTAGCTGAGCTTGCTTAGGTGAAAAACACAATATTTGCACCAAGAAGAAAGGATGGTAAAACTGATGGCTGCACCATAGCCAGCATCTTGAGATAACAAAAAAAAAATGGACCTTCCTTTATGCTTATTCCTTTTCCACCCTTTTTTGTTTTGGCTAACCTTTGGGGAACTAAAGTTTTCCTCCTCTCTTCCAGCAGCAATTCTATATCTACAACAAAAATATGCCTACATGAAAAACTTCTCAAGCCTCCTCTATCCATCAGAACTGTGAGGCTGAAGGTCAAAAGCATCATGGATTCAGGCCCTACAACAGTGGGGAAAAAAAAGAAAAAACAAAAAGGGAATTTAAAAAAAGGTGCAAGCTCTGTGTTATTTTTCTGCTTAGCACATGAAAAAGAAGCAGCCAGAGATGTCTCAAAGGAGCAAAATTTAAAATTCCTTTTAAATCACAAACTTATTTAAGAGTTCCACTTGTAAATCTCGGAAAATCATCATGTGTTGAGAGTTTGTGTGGTAATTTGAAAGACAAGCAATTCACCATTCATAGTCAAGCAGTTGCATTACCTGCTCTGGAAGAAAAATTCCACTCATTCACAGCCTTGGAGCACAACTGGGCTTCCATAAGAAATAATAATTAGAGTCGGGAGAGTGAGACCTCAAGACAGCGCTTCTCTGCTAATTAAGTCGAATTTCACCCATTTGTTCTAGATGCAGTATTTGCTCTCAGGCTGGTAGGCAAAGAAACATGTACCTCACACTCAGTTCATTTCTTGCTTGGCTACTAGGACATTGCCATTGTTTCACATTTGTGTTCGGAGGTAAAAAAGGGACAAAACAACACACTACTTTTTGTCTGGTGGGTTGTTGGGGTTTTTTTTAATCTTTCAAAGCAGCTATAAAATGCTGTTTCACCTCCTCATGCAGCAGGTCTCTGCTATGTTTCTGCTTCCCAGTGCTCACAACTCTATGGAAAAGTCCTCAAGGGCCCCCGACTTCACGCAGTGTTTTGTGAGGATACACGACTTTAACACAAGAGATTTAAAACCTCCGAGCGAGTCCTAAGAGGCAACTTCCCAGCAGCTCGGACGAAGCGCCAGAGGGCTGGGGCAGCGGGATTTGGCGGCGGCCAGCCCGTGGCAGAGGCCTGGATGCACAAAGGCATGGCCATTCTTTCAGGCTCGGGATTTATCAATGAACCCGGCGGATTCCAGGCGCCGTTCCCCGCGTTGCCTAGCGGAGGGACACTCATTGAGGCTTTTATCGCAGTTTAGGTGCCACAAAGGAGGGACGGGGAGCCTGCGCCGCCGCAAGCAGCCCAGCCGCGCATCAAAGCAGA
>VZTN01000983.1:109472-130493 GCA_013400515.1 Erpornis zantholeuca
GCAGCCCCGCCGAGGGCAGCCGCGCCGAGGGCAGCCCCGCTCCGCTCCCCGACACGGGAAACGCCTGCAGGGGAGGACACCCCGATCCCCACCACTGCTCCAGGGGAAGGGCGGCGGGGTTCTGCCGGGGGACAAGCAGAGCCCGTCGCTCAGGGTCTTGCACCTGCCCGTGCCCGTCAATGCCTGTGACAGATTACACTCCTGTGCCAAGGGAAGCAGAAAGTAGCACACTACAGTCACATTTAGACCTGATGCTTCTTATACAAATCCTTCATCCCTCTCTTTAGTAACTCTAAAATTCCAGTTTTGACAAAGAAATAAAAAAATACCGATATCAGAGATACAAAGGATGTTTTATATCAACTGTACCTCTCTCTTCCTCCCATCAGCAGAGAATTATTTCCTCCAAAAGGGTTTAGGAGAGCTTTCTATGATTTAGTTTGGATTATATCTCTTCTGAAAGATTAGTCCACATACAAATAGATACCTCCATGGAATCCTGTTTTCTACTACCTAGTTTTTGTATCTATCCTGTTAGTTCTAATTATGTCTTTCTTGACATGTCCCAAAAGCCTTCTGTGACAGCACTGAAAGAAGTAAGACGTTCTGATTTTGTCCTTTAAAAATTAAAAGAAGTAGCACGTAAGGTTAGTTAGTACATGTTCTTCCACATCCTTCAGTATCCCTACACAAAAATAAATATAACCTTTTTTTCTAAGAGCACACTGCAAGACAACACAGAGCTAAGACTTCACAGAAAAAGATGATATCACAAAAACTTCTAGTGAAGAGAGCAAGGAGAAAAGCTAATTAAAAACTAAGGAGCTTTGGGGGGCTAAATCAATCTTTGACACACTGGAGGGTACAAATCTCTTTCAATGCATTTTGGGGCTAATTTTTATTCTAGATCAGCCACCAAAATTCAGCTCAAAATATAGAGAAGTAATATTTTATTTAGGAAGTTAATAAATCTTGTGTTAAGCTTATTACTATAGTACATGATGAACAGGCAAATTTTGTGATGAAACTAGTTTTCATGAGTATGCCACATCACCCCACATAGAAACCAAAACACTTGAGAATTATATTCTGATTTCTTACCTTTTTCAGATACCACATAAGATGCAAGTGTTGATTTTTCAAAGCTCTGCAGGGCCAAACACTAGAAGTTTCACTACAAAACATGCTTTTCTAACATGCTCCACCATTGATCTTTATTTGCTATATGCTGAAGACAACCCTTTTCAAATATTTAGAACTGAAATTTCAGGTTCATTAACTGCAGTTAACATTAGTTTGCCAACTGCTGTCACTTTATTCAAGTAACAGTCTGCAGAAAATTTCTGTACCCTGAAATCTGAATCCCAATCTAGCTTATCTGGGCTTATGAATACACATATTAGTCTATCCTATCACAGCCAGACCACTGCATTTATAGATGGCTATTTCTCTCTGACAAGGGAGAAAATTGTGTTCCATCTCTTAAGCAGTAAAGATAACAATGCCGCAGAGGTGTGGAGCTGAGGCATGGAACAGAGGTTTCCACAAGTTAAGAAGGATGTGGATGTGCTGCAAAGTAGGCAAAGAAAAAAAAAAAAAAGCTCTTGCAGACACATCTGGATCTGAGGAGTAGACAAAATCCTTCTGCTGAGGTTTATTTTACTGTTACCAGGTCAACTAAAATGTAAAAGCTCTAGAAGTATTATGTTTATAGTATACTCTCAATTTTACCTCTGTTAAGAGGGTACGTTCTATTTAAAACCATGGAGGTCCTTCTTATTGTGGCAAGCAATTCCAGTGGTAAGAAAACTGAAAGAAGGCAGTGAAGCTGTCAACAGAATGGCTTTTCCCATTTTTAGGCTTGAACCATGTGGATTTATGTGGTCAGTTAAAGCAGTGAGTATTTCAGATGAAATCCTAGAACACCTACCCAGCTGAGCTCACTATTAATTTAAAAAGTCGTAACAGTCAAGGGATAATTGTATATAATCAGGCCATGCAAGCAAACAAGGAGGCAGCTTATTTACAGAGACTATTCTCTGGCAAGAAAGAAAGCATTACCAAAATTAAACTGATAGAGAACTTGGTGCCAATATTATACATAATTCAACAGCATCCCAATTACATTGCCCTTTTATGTTTTTCTGAGCTTGCAGTGAGAGATGGAAGAGACTCTTCCATATCTGTGCCATGGCCTTTCTAGCCTCTTGCTCTCCTTGCCAGACAGTATTTACAATACAAATTAGAAGGATCTATAAATATCTTTCCTGTTTTTTCATTAAATAGTCCAAGTCTCCTGATGTAGGGATACTGTTTACATGGAAGGGGGAAAGCCAGAAGCAAACCTGGGAAATGCCTTGCTCAAAAGGAAGGGACTGCATGTCAGAACATGGGTTAAAACTAAAGAGGCTTTTTTCTTTGTTAATACCACTGCATTGTAATTATCCCACTACAGCATTAATCTTTCCAGCTACAAATGGCTGATTTTATGTATACCCTTGTTATGTTAAAACAGCTCTTCCACAAGAGGAGATGCTGTGCCTCACCTGATTTTCTCTGCAGGTGAAAGATCCATAGCCCTGAGCAGACTAAGCCAGAACAGGAATGCAAAGCCCTGGGTGTGATGACAAGTGAGGCTGCTGCCACAAAGACATCATTTGCAATTCAGTGGTTGCCACATCAAACAATTTCAATCACAAAAATTAAATCTTAATGTAAGTTTTCATTTATTTTTAATTAGACATTTTGCTTTTATGAGGCATTCTAAACAGATTAAAGCTATGAGAAAACAGACCTAGGTCACTTCTGCTTTTCAGAACCCCTTCAAGCCTGCACATTTAAGTAGCACTGAACAACTCCATGAGAGCCCAAAGAAGTTTGGGGAGAGGATACAGGCTAGTGACTTCTCCCAGCAGGCACCAAAAGCCACTGTGCTATTTTAGTCTCAGAACCCTGAAGTACTTTCCCCAGGAGACCTGAGCATCTGACCCTTGCCTAAGAATATCTTCCTCTGTGGGAAGGGCAAGAAAAGAGGCAGCCAAGCCAGGGAGAAGAAAGAAGAGGAAGCTGCAGGTGAAGGAGTGAAGGGAACAGCAGCCATACAGGGAGCAGGGGAAATGAGACAACTAGTGATTCACATCACAAAAGTCAAAGAATTAAAAAGACAAAAATAAAATAAAATTGTTTCCCAGGGCAGATGGAGCCAGCACAATGCTGCAGGGCTCTGTGCAAAAGCCACCCCAAGGGAGCAGAGCAGGGCCATGGCTGGCAGCAGTGACACAAGTGGCAGCAGCAGCTCCCGCCACGCACCACAGTGGCTCCTGCTAGATGTCTGGTGGCCCCAAAGTGGCAAGAACCCAGGGGTTTTAGCAGTGAGAACTCAGGTGGGTATCAAACAAGAGCAAGTTTCTTCTCACATTGCCAGCAGAGGTAGAGAAGCTGCTATACATCATTCTGCTGGGCTTCAAGATCCTGCAGCTGCAGCGAAGTCTCAGCTTTCTGCCATCACAGTAGCCTATCTCCTCCCTGCCTCCATCAGCCTCCCGCTACAATCCCACTGGGATCTGAAGGAATGTCATCTAAGAAAAGCCCCAAGAATTAGTCCACCATTTCCACAAAGGGGAATCCTGACACTGCAATGGATGCAGGAATAAGAAAAGAAGTTTCAGGACTTCTGTAAGGATACACAGTGATGGCTGAATAGGATGCACTGCACAACACCAGGGCCTGTGTAATCACACTGTCGTATTCAAGGCAAGCACTGCTCACATACACAGGGCTGCCTGAAGCAAGAACCCCACTGTAGCATTACATTGCATTAAAATTAAAAGATACTGGCTTGAACAGAGTTTCATGGGAAAAACGGAGCAAGAGGCTACAGTTTGATAGTACTGGCAGCAGCATGGGTGTGGGCATATGCAAGTTCAGGTCTTTGGATCACAATCATCCTTGATGCAGAGCCACTACAAGTATGGCACAAACTGAGACCTGCTCTGTCTCACATCCCCTGCAAGCCTCATTCCAGATGCCAAGAGGGGGCTCTGACTGTCAATGGCAAGGCAAGGCCAGCAGATTTTATTTTCTTCTCACAATAGTACCTCCAGGGCTATTAGTGAGCTGAACAGGTACTACCTCGCAAAACCACCTGTCTTGGGGCCTTTTGCAGTCCTCTGCTGACCAGAAAGAAGAATGTAGACTTGAGAAAGGGTTTTCCACAGGCACCATGAAAAGGAAGGAAGGGAGTGTACTGCTATTTAACTGGTTCTTGTTCTTCCACACAGGAAAGCTGATCCTGGAGGATACAAACTGAATAAACAAGACCTTAGCCTGCAGGCCTTGAGCAGCAATCCTGCACACTTCCAGTTTAAAACTCTTTGGCTGCAGAGCCATAGCCTGGGGGTTGGGTCCCTTTTGATTACTTCTCCTGTAGCTGTTCCAGCTTGACCAATTCTGAAAGACCATAGGATTTGCCATAGGCAAGATGAAACATGACTATTTCTTCAGCCACAGCTTAATTATCAATAGTAGCACCTGATGTTCCTCAAGTACCAAAATTACAAATGAAAAGTGAGCCAATATTGTACACCTATAGTCCTGTATATGGTACATTCATGTCTCTGTGACCAATGGGACTAAATTAGTCACCCAGAACTAGGATATATAGCAGGCGCTGAATGCACACAGCTATCAATACTTTTGATAATCAGTTACCTAATCTATTTTAGCACATCTGACTCTGATGTAACATACCAAACACCAACATCTTGCCCACTATCTCCAGTAAAAGTAATTTTAAGTTTCCTCAGACATATGTTATGTATACAAATGTGTTCATATGAAGGTGACATTCATTAAAGAAAGAGAGACTGTGCTGAATCGTACCTCTTCTTTTGTTTAAGGTTAAGAGAGAAACTTGTGCATTTGATAACTTATCCCTTTAAACTTTTTTCCCTTCATGGGGTTTGGTTTTGGTGTTTTTTTCTTCCCTGAGAAGCAACATTAAAGGGAGCAGAGACTTTAGTGCCTTCAAGGAAGAAAAAAAAAACCTTCTCAAACTTCTGGACATATTTTTCCAACTGTTCTAATAATGTACTGAGGGAGTTAAGACCATGTTCCCAATGAATAGGGTTTTAACCTACAGGAAGACTTTTAAGAATATTTGCATTCACTACGGTTCAGGTTTCTGGACTAATGACATGGGAAACACCTATTTCTCTCCCATTCCCTAGGCAAACAGGCAAATACAGAGCGCAGCCTTGCTGTACGTTGGTACACCACAGTAATTCCCTGTTGTTCTTTTTCAAGGTACAAAGAAAAGCCAAAGACATACACATTAATTGCCTAGTGCAAACGTTCCAATAAAAACAAATCAACACAAAACAATCCATGCACACCTTCTGAAGTGTACTTCTTACATTTCCCAGGCATGCACAAGCTGCTGGTCACATGAGAAGTACATGCACAGAGCTGGAAGCCACCACATCCCTGTCTATTTTGCAGTTGTTATTCAGAAAAATTCCATGTCTCATCATGCTCAGGAAAGTGAAAGCCAGTCTAAAAGCATATACCAAGTTACTCTGGCTTTTTTTATGAGTAGGAAGAAGAAAACCTCTCCATCCCATTTTTTTGGGGGTAAAAGCAAATAAAGGTGCCTAAGGAGCAGCTTTAACTAGTCTTTCAGGCAATTTACAGGGATCTGTAGTCGACACCAGCCCTTAAAAGACGTGATTAATTGTCATAGCAACCAGGCATGGAACCACACGCACTTGGGCTGGGATACAGGGACAGCAGTGTCCCCTCTTACCCACACACACATCTCAAAAGGGTAACGGGCTCCTCGAGGGGCTTCATTGTTTGGGCACAGTTAATCCTCTATAATAGACCCTCTTAACCAGGCATGGGGGACGCTCCCCTTACTCCCCCTTCCCTTACAGGAAATATTGAAACCATGGTGCTGCTGTGGCTGTGGAGGAAGGCTGCATGTTGGGGGAGAAGTGGGAAAGGAGAGAGTTGGACAGGCACAGGAAACAAAATGGGGGGTTATCATGTATTTTGGGATCCAGCTAGGAATTCTTCTTAAGAACTGATGTACCACTTTTTCCTGCATCAATGATGTATTTTCTTTACTCATACCCTAAGTCTTTTATATAAAACTGATTTCCCACCTCTTTCAGCACATCACCATCACTGAGTTTATAAAAACAGCCAATGTGGTTATACCACAGCACACCTGCAGGCAAGTCCATTGTCCATCTCTGCCTGCCTAAAATCAGAGCAGAGCCATGGTTATCAGGAAACACCAAAACAGCAAGAATCAGGTCCTTCTGTCCATGATAGTTTATTTCTATGCCACAGAAGCATACTTGAACACAGACGGGGCAAAGTAAGATGGAGGTTTTTGTTGTGGTGCATTTCTCCACTCCCAGCAAGTGGGATTCAAACACTGGCAGAATTTACCTGAAAGCTTCTTCCCTAGCTTCCTGCTCATTTATTTTGGTATCAAAACACAAATAGCTGTATAATGCACTGTAGCAAGGCTGCTAGGTTTGGTGGTATTTCTTTGTGTGGTTTTGCTTGGTATTTAGTTGTGTTTTTGGGGTTTTGTGGCTTTTTTTTCTGCGGGTGGGAGGAGTAAGGTGTTGTTATTTTGTTTTCTTTAAAAATCAACAGAGCCTGTACTCCTACTAATAGACACCTTCCCAGTCTGAACATGATCACTTCCTTTTCCTCCTTGCCTATGCTTTTGGTGCTCTAAATACAACAGCTTTGTCTCCTGCAGGAGAGAACTTGTTGTGAAGTGATACACTGGAACTGTGCAGCACCTCCATACGACAGTACTGCAAGTGAAAATACACAGCTAGGAGGATACAGGATCAACGTGGGAAGCAGGACTAATAGAGAAATGCTTCCAGAAAACTATCTATGTCAGTACAATCTTGTGACCATTCCCAAGGTGGCCAAACTGGTGGATATTTTGCTCTTAAGGAATTATTTTGATAACTGAAGCTATGGGATTGCAGATCAGAGGCACAGTTTTGGGAAAGCTTGTGCATGGCTGCTGGTTCCAGGAAGAAAAAGACAGGAAGGAAGGAATGGCAATAAGCCTCTAAGAACACATCAGCCAAATAAAAACAGCTATTCACACTGTACTACAGGAGAACACTATAATACATCACATGCCATCACAGAAACTGAGACAAACCAGTTCAGTGTCCACCGATTTTGGCCACCACTGTTTGGCTATTTTTCTAATCAGCTGCAGCAAAGAAGTTACTGCACACCTTGGCAGAGGCAGAAGTGAGTCACAAAGCCCACAGGAGCACTGCTGTGCACACCAGATAAAATGATTTTAGACCTGCTGAACATGTGCCTCCTCTTTTAGCTACTGTGAAAGAAACTGTTTCATGGATAATGCTCCCCTTCCATTTTCTAGCAACAGGGAAACACAGAGCATGCTTATACTAACGTTTTCCACAAACGCCTATCCTCACTGAACTCAGGCCTGCCTAAAAATAAATAAATTTAACCTGTAACAAAGAAGGCTACTGTCAATTTAGGGCTGCATCACACCTCCACCATCACCTCCAACAGCAAGTACTTACAGGTCTAAGCATGCACTTTTTCCACCAGCTCCATTCAGAATCAGCCTGGTGTCTGGCAACCTTCTTTTTCTTTGCTGCATATTCCTCACAATACTTTTTCCCTACCTGAGTGAGGAATTGGCTACAGCTGATTGTTTGCCAGATGTCAATGCCCAACAGGTCTCACATGTGTTCATCTTTTCAGGAACATCAGCTCTAGGGTTTTTAACAATGGAAAAGGCAGGACAGCATGGGGAGGAGGAAGCTGAGGACTTTGGTAATAAGCAGTTAGCTCAGACATGGTAATACAGATGAGCCAAATAAAAAGCTGGAGACCATAGAAAGATAAAACTTTCCTGTCCTTCCTTCCAGTTCCTTTTACCTCCCATCCCTGTTTTCCTCACCTCCTCTATACTTGCTCCTCTCTGCTCCCTGTTCATAGCTCCTTCCTTTCTTTCATCAGTCCAGCCTAGTCTAATGAAGTAACTAATAAAAACCCAGCTACAACAGCAACCTTTTTCAGCCAGGTTAACAATCTGTGATTTTAGTGAGCTGCCTGTGACAGAAAGCAGACCTGGCTTAGCAAAAGCAGAAGGAGCAATTTGGCCTGGAGCAGGGAAGAGACAGAAGTGCAACCTCCTTTTGGGAGTTCATGATACTCCGTTAAGAACAAACTCATTCCTCAACCTTAGCTCATGTTTATCTTACCTAGCTCTATGAAATGACTGAGATGTTGAGTCTTCACATGAGGTAACTTGTGGTAACTCTTAGCAGTTTCTAGGCATCAACAAAGCAGTGATGGATTTGGAAATGGTTTCTTCCCTCCACCACTGCTTCTGGTTTATTTTTTTTAACAGTCTCCTATTAAACCAAATCAATATGTGTATGTGTGCTCATTATTCGTATAGTGCACATATTCACATTGTAAGTGTCTCAAATAATAGTCAAGATGCAAGTCTCAGAAATTATTGCAACCTTATCGTCAGCACATTTGTCGTTCCCTCCCTTTTGTTAGCAGTTTCACACACAATGTGACGAGCTTCAGCCAGGATCAGCTTTTCACCAAATTATTGCTCTCTGCTGCCATACATGTCTCCAATGAAATCAGTGAAACTTGTTTTTGGAGTCGGGGAAAGAGGGTTAGCTCACTAACACACCTTCTAAGCTCTGTGATGGCAACATTTTTGTGTCTGGGTAACATGGTTTGTGGGATCATCTCCAGTGTCAGGAGAGTTTCAGCTGCCCCAGACTCCACTTGTCCTCACCCAGGTACCAGCCTCTTTGTCCACGTGTGTGTAGCCACATGATAAACTACACCGGAGAGAAGATCCATCTGGAAATATGANNNAGAGAAGATCAATCTGGAAATATGAACGAACAATGGAAGAAACTTTTTCCCATTTTTTGCCATCTGAATCAAACCACCAAACTGTTTTCCAATGGTACTATGCAAACAGTTCCACCAGCAAAACGAAGGGGGAAGAAGCTGGGAACAGGGTCAAGAACAAGAACAAGGAGATAGGAATGGAGCAAGGAGCTCTTCTGCTGCCTACCAGAGCCTCATTCTGCAGCCCCAAATTCACTTCACACTGCTTTCAGTGCCAGGCCACTTCAGGTGCTGTTGGGAAACCTCCTCTTGCATTTTGACAGGAGGTACCCTCAGGGAAGTTAGCTGTCTTTGAAAAGCTGACTGTCCCTCATCTCCCAATGCCTACATGCACTGCACACATTAATAATTTTGCTTCTTGGCAAAGTTTGCCCATAAAGTTTCAGAGAAGCACTATAGTAACTACAAACCAGATGCTCCTGAGTACTATGCTCTGTTTTATAGCACTGTGTAGCATTTTACAAGCATTAACTAATCAACAGCTCTTCCAGGTAGTTAAGTTTAATTGTCCCCATTTTACAGGTGCTGAACTAGACCCAGTGAGGTTGAGAGATTTGCCCAGGGCCAAAAAACCAATTGGTGTCCAACTCTGGACTGTAAATCAGGAGCTACTGTATGTACTTCTCTCCAAGTCCTTTAAAACACATCCCCTCATCTGCTGCTGCAATACAGCTTCTCCTGAAAACAAAACAGGCAAAAGCCCACCCCTCCCTGTCCTGCACTGCATGGGTTGGCCAAGCTGCATTTTGTCCACCAGCTGTCCTGTAACTTTTAGTCATGCATAGACAGGATGACACAAATCACCCCACTCTGGCTTTGGTCCCAAACCCCACAGCTAGATCAGGCAGACAGTATTTATGGTGCAACTCACCATTTCTCTAACTCTGATGCCTACTTTGGCATCATACTTACATATGATATTTTTGAGGGTCATTTTTTTTCCCTCAGTTTCCCTTTATCAGGTGGCTGATCCTTTGGTAATACCCAGCAACTGCAGGGGTGCACAAGCAGCAGTTACAGCAGCAGCAGCAGTTAAATACAAGCCAAAAATTGATCAGATAAGCAGTATACTCAGTGAATACAGCAACCTTTACAGGAAAACAAGGAAGGCAGGCTGTCTGGAGAAGAGTGAGTTTTACAGAGTTTCACCTTACAGACCACTGGATGAAACATTATCCATGTGCATATGCAGCTGCTGGAGATTTCGCCACATAAGTGCTAGGTGAGCTTAGAATTGCATTTAAAGGCTGGGCTGAGACCAACCAGTCTCTGCAGTTCTCTTCCTAACAGTTACAGAACATTTCTAGTCCATCCAGAGGAAGGAAGGACATTATCCCCAAGCACCACTGGAGCTGTGATGGGAACAGAAATGCCAGTGTTAGGACTGTCTGAACACTTGTCTCTCCCTGCCGTCTGTGCTGTCTACCAGTCTTGAACTGCAGCAGAGGTGATCAAATAGCTTTCTTACCCCGTATTTCTTCTGGACCCCACTTCCCTCACTCCCCACCATGAGCTTTCAACAGCTCAAGCTCTGGAAGCAAACGAATGTATCCACATCAGTTACCCATTTCAGCTGGTCTCTGCAACTGCTCCTCAGCCAAACACTGCTGCTTCTGAAAGATAAATGCACGCATGGCCGCTGCTCAAAGCAGAACATGCAAATACACTACATTTGGCAGGCAACTTAGGGTAAGTTACATTTGTACCTTTGTTCCCTCTCCCGCTTTGGGCCTGCCACACACAACAGCAGCCAAAACGCATCTCAAAGATCAGGTCTGGTCTCAGAGCCCTAATTTTGCACACCTAAGTTGCTGCTAGTCCCAATGGCTGGAGTGTGATCATAACTCATTTGATGCTCAATGCACGGCATTTTGTTCAAACAAGGGCCCACATAAATGGAAAAAAATAATCATTAAAGGACAAAGAAAAAAGACAAATTTAAAATTGTCTGAGTATAATGCTTCATAATAAATGGCAGCTAATTACTCTTGAGTGTAACAGTGTTTTGGATGTTAGTAAGAACATTCATAAATGAGAAAAGAAATTGGTATTGATTCTGTGGGCTCATGTCTCAATACAGCTATAGGTTGTAATGTAGGGATAAATCTAATAAATTAATCTGGCTGAGTAATAATAAGTTCCATTAAAACAGTAATGCATACCAAATCAATATGTACGAACAATTTTGGACATCAAATTTAACAGAAATTCTTCCATAAGTTAGAATATGCTAGAATTTATTTACTTATAATGGGAAGTTGATTTCAGGTAACTAAAAGATCTCACATACTTACACACAGTCATGGCCACAGAATCTTTCAAGTGACTTACTAGGGAATTACTTGGTGTCTTAAACTCAAGTTTAAGAAACCTCTTTAGAGCAAGAGCAACTCTGAATCCCAGAGATTTGGTTTGGTTAATATAAATGCAATATAACTTTTCCATTTCTGGAAACCCTTCAACCACCATCACATGGCACTGCATCTTACCTTGACCACTCTGCCTCAGTCCTTGAGTGTATTTCTGCTACCGAACGGTTGTTCTGCTTTCACCTTTATGTTTAAATGAGAGAAAAGCTGGAATTTTCCTTTTCAATGCCAGTAAGAGGAGCCTTCATACAATGTATGACAACCACCACAATTCTTTGCCTCTGCGCTTCTAGATTAAATCCTCAAAGTGTTCTGGAATCTACTGAATGTCTTTGAAGACATGATTCCCCCACCACAAACTGGACCCAAAAAAAACCCTGAAGCATACTGTGAAAAAAATGCTGGTGAGCACTAAATCAAAGCAAAGCAGCTTTGGCAGAAGAATGTGAGGAGGCAGCAATGGAACAAGGTCTCCAGGGCTACCCACAGGTGCTGTCTGCTATGGGACAAGCTGGACAGCGGTTCTGCAAATGGTGAAAGTCCTTTTTCGACAAACCATCCCACTCAGCATATCAGGCACCTGACAGCAGAGGTCAGGGATCCAAAATATGACTGGAAGTTACCTGTGCATGTCTGGTAGGTCATGCAGGAAAAAGAGGCACTTCAGTTGATCATTACATATATTTGGGTGATGGCTTTTTCCCCACTATATTGGATGCTTGGAAACTTTTTCTGCCTGAGGGTACTTAATCCTCAAACCCAGCCTGATGAAAATTATATCTACAGCATAAAAGTTTTATTTCCTTCAAGTATCAAATCTCACACCCATTAAAATATTTTCCAGCTCCCTGCTCAACTCTTCCCAGCCTACTTATTATTTTCTGTCCTTTCTCACTTTCAATCTACTCAGGACAATCCCTACAGACCTCAAAATACTGGCAGCAGAGGGTTAAAAAAAAAACATAATCAAAAGCATTTCATGTTTGTAGCAGCAGCAGCAGAGAGAGAAAAGGAGTAACAGGTAAGAAACCCTTAGTTTCATTACAGCATTCAGCTTCTAGTAAGAAGAGATTCTGGAAGGCAAATGACCCAAATCAGGCTGCAAAAGCCACTGGAAATACAGAGCTACTTCAACTCCATAAGATACCAGGGCTTAAAATAAACACAAGGTAATTAATTTAATTTTAGTAAGTATTTTCTAGCATTTTTATCACCATCATAGAGCAAAAAAAAACCCCAAAAGATCCATGCAGAATAATACTGCACGCTGGGAAAGCCACAGAGGCACCTGGGTAGACAAAGACTGAAATCTTGGTAAAAAACAGAAAGCATCGGACAGGGTACAGCTTATGCCTTACCTCTCTTTGGAGCATTTGGCCCCTAACTTTCAGTGACTCACTTCAGGCCTCTTCTTGAAGAGTCATACATCTACCTTCTCTCTTCAAATAAAGGAGAAAGCATTCCCCCTGCTTCTAACTTGCAGCCATCACTCTCATTCAGCCCATCCCAGCTCTCTCACTCCCCCTTCCCCTGAAAAGCTCTGAGATAGCCACCCCAAGGCTACCCTTAAGGATCAGAATTTTAGTTATTAGGCTGGAGAGATCCAGGAGTGGAGCTGTGGAGCTCGCTTCTGCTTGTAAAGGGCTGTTTAAGAGGTATCAGAACAGGAACAGATTCTGGTATCTCCCTCCCATGATGCCAACAGCTGCTTCTCTTTTTCACTAAAGAGGGGGAAACATTTACACCCCTCTTAACTCATATTCCATTTCTATCAAACGGAAAGCAGAAAAAGCCAACTCCCATCAAAAAACACTTGCCAGATGAGAAAGCTAACAAGAATGAATGTGGCACAGAAGACAGCACCCTTTTAAAATAAGTACAGCCGAATTACATACAGTGAAGCTTCTGGACACACACACAACAGCTTCTTTGACAAATGAACCAAAGAAGACTAAGTAAACTAATGGCCATCACTATAAATGTTTCAAAGATTTTTTTTATTCAATTATCAGCTAATACTGGCTTACAGGTTGAAATTAACACTATGGTTATGGTCTCGCTATTGGACAAAAATTACTTATCTGTGTACACCTTGAAGCCTGAAATGCCTTGGAAGATGAGATGGGAGGGGGGGGAAAGCATCATCTAGTTCTAAACCCTTAATTTTCAAAATTCCTCATGTTTTCCATTAGGACAAAACCATGACCTTTCAAGGTTCTACATCCCAAGGGAACCTCACAGTACATGTGTTCACAGCAGCCTTCAGGGATGCAGCAAAGCAGAGTTAAACATGGTCTCCTACATAAGTATTTCTATTAACAGATTACCATGAAGCAGTGGTACCAGAAGTTACTTGCTCTCCATCCCAGAAAATCTAGTCTGGACATCAGAAACCTTACTGAATAGGCAGTCTTGAGAAAGGCCAATCCTTTTTGACAAGGTTTTGACTCATCTGAGTTTTCTGATAGGAAAAAAAAGTTACAGCAAATGAGAAGATTCACTATCCAGCTCCAAAGTTCCTACAGGTTGCCACAGGTCAGACCTGTCTGAAGGTGGAGTGTGACATCTCACATTAAATGGGGAACAGGCAGTGTAAGGAAGCAAAGGTGACCACCACACCAAAGGGAATGTGAAATTATGGACTGAAGTTACTGTATCAGGTACAAGATACAGAAGACTGGCTTAGTAAGTGTCCCTGTTTTTTATTGTGGAGCTTGTACAGCGTCATTTGTAGACAGACTTTTCTGGTGAGATCAAGGGTCACCCACCTCCTCTAGGAAATGAATTGGTTGCTCCTGTGTGTCATGGCACATCCCAAAAAGCCATCACACTCCCTGCAGATGTACAGCACAGCGCTGCTGTACAGGTGCGCTCACCGAGCAGGGCAGGCTGTGGGAACACTCCCTCCCGCACTGAGGGAAAGGTGATGCATGGCAGTCAAACCTGCTACCTCAGTCGTTTGGTGTCTCTGAGAAAAATGACTGAGAGCGAATATGTATTGAAGAAATGTTTTCTTAAATCACGAGAGAAACCAAGTCAGAGAAAGCTGAAAGACAAACTTCAAAACTTGAAGTGTTTTCAGTAAAAATCTCAGCTAGATGGATGTCAGACATAAATAAGCACAGACAGGTAGAGTAGGCAGTTCACAACATGAATCTCAGAACCACCAATACTTAGACACTTTACAGTCATAGCAATTTATGAGTCCCCATTGAGCTGTTCTTGCAACAGGTGATTTCAGCTGAGTTTGAGCTCAGCTCACAAGCCTTTGAGCATGAGATTTCTGTTGTTGTTGGGCTTGGGGGCCGATTTTTTGTAGTTTTTAATGTCAAGCTTTTTCAGCAACTTCTTTTTCCTAAGATTTCCTGGTAATTAGCCCTAATCAGTATTCAAGTGCTAATCTGTAAGACTATCTGCTGACTTAAAGGAAGGGAACACCTCACTAATAGCCCCAGTGTTTCCCTCTGCCTGCAGAAACAACCCCGATAAGGACAGAGACTCCAGCCATCTCCAAAGAGACAGAGCCACAAAGAGCCCTTCTGATCGCTCCTGGCATCTGGCCTTCCCCTTATTAGCACATTAAAGCTGCTCTGTCCATCCCATAAGAGCCACTCTGTCCATTCCTCCCACTTTCTCTATGGAGCCATTTATGGTGCTGCTCCTTTGAAACCCCCCTAGTTCAAGAGGCGCTAACCCCTTCCCAAAGCCCACAGCACAGCCAGTGTCAAAAATTCCCACTTACGGACAGGCACCCAGTAAGTACTGACACTTGGAATGCCATAGGTAGACAGAGGACACCCACATATTCTGCCTTGCCGAATTGCCCCTCCTAGGGAAAGCCTTTTCCCCATCAGTACGGGGGCTCTCGGGTTTGGATTACAGTGGACTTACCATATCACATCACTTCAAACAATTCCTGCTTCCAAACAGGGCCAGCAAGGCTTGCATCTCCTAAAGTGCAAATTCTCAGGAGCAAAAACAAGGCACGGGGGACAAAGCTTTCCAATCCTGGCTTCTAAACCTGTTAGGAAATGACACTCAGACTCTTTGAAACCAAACTTGGACAGATTTCCAGTGCATGCTACATCCACAGTATGGAAGCTTTTTGTACTTTAGCTGATCTTCGCTCACAAATCAAAGCACTTTGAATGTACTACGGCATGCCAATAAGTAAGTGTGCATTCACTGAAATAAGTTGTTTGGAGAAGGGGAAGAGCATATTTTTCTCCCATTTTACAGGTATTTCCCTTATGCACCCAAATTACTGGGAACACAGCTAATTTGTCAGAAGTCGTTTGCTTACAAAATGGTGATTTCAAGTGAACTAATGAGAAAAGAAAAGAGTGGACAATTTTTCATCACTTCATTTCTTTATCTTCTGCCAGGATGCTTTCCTACGGGCAGATATGACCTTCCCACTTCCTCGACCAAAAAGAATAATACTAACAGGCACAAGAAAGCCAACCTAGTTGCTTTATCTATGCTCTGATCTCATTTTCTTTTACTTACTTCAGAATGGTATAAATATTTTTACCTAAAAGGAGAACTGTGGCTATCTGAATTGAGCTCAGGCTCATTTTTCCACAGTCACTGTTATTCTGGGTGGACTTTGAGGAGCTATTTGTACTTTTTAAGAATAAAAATCCCAAAGGAAGCAAATTCTTTTGTTTTGAAGAAGAAAGCGAAGCAACTGAAGGTCATGAATACTCAGTCTTTTTTTGGATTCAAAAATGATATGTTTGATCCTTGACTTGCTTTTCATTAAGGAAAAATGCCATAAATTATTTGGTTTGTTTGCCTCTCTGATCAGTCAACTGAAAGACGTTTTTGCTTTGGGGCAATGAAACACATTGTCTCAATTTTATTATTATTCAGCTCCAAGTTCTTTTCAGTACATAAAATCCCCATGTCTGATTTATTATGCAGGTGCACGTTATGAGAAAAAAAACCACATTGGGTTATAGCTTTTGATACTTGCAGTGCCATTTAAACAGCTCCCATGTCTGAAGAGTTAGTAGCTTTGACACATGGTTCAAGCTCAAAGTTAGTCAGCTAGTGGGCCAAACTCTTCCTCAACTCCAGTATCAGGGATGAATTGGGCCAGTAACACACTAAAAAATCCAAAGTTTTACTCAGATTGCACCGAAACAGTCAAGCTTTCTTTCAAAAAGAATCTAAATTGCTTTTCTTCAGATATTTTTTTTCAATAAATCACTGCCTAGTTTAATGAATTATACTTATTAGAAACATTTTTTTCTTCCTTTTCCTAAGACAGGAATTAGACCATGCACTGCCTTTATGCACAAGGCTGAAATTTATTTGATAAAAGTAAATAAAAGAGCAAAGAAGCAGAGAAAGTCACACTGCTCCATAGACAGCTTTTGCAATTCACTAGTGCGGAGAATGTAACTACAAAGTTATTTAAGAGATGAGATGGGACTGAATGGCTGAAATAACTCTCATTCCGCTTTCTGATTCAAGCTGAGTATGTCTCTAATATTCTGATATGATTTTTAGGAAACTTCTGAGAAATACAAAGTGCCGTTCAGCAACTGCCAGCAAGAAAAAGCCCAAGAAGACAACCTTGAAACAGCAAGATAAGGCACAGCTAGACTTTATAGCTAGTATTCCTTAAGGGAGCATTAAGAGATAGAAGTGGGTAAACCCAGAAAAATGCATGTGCCATCCAGTTTTCTAAAAAAGTCCTTGACAAGGAAAGCAATACAACAGCAGTCCCTTAGACATTTCTCTGGAGACCTGAGTTCATTGACACAGCTATGGTATTTTTTTGTTTCCAGGAATAATCTCATTTACTTAGCTAAAATAACTTTGTCATAGTATCTGAATATGTTAAACCATTTCGCTTTCAGAAACTTTGTTTTCCCTCCCTGTCCTGCTGCCCAGGACTACAGAGATAATATCCATGTATAAGCAGGTATTGCACTTGTGGGCTCTCATTTAGAGACAATTTGCAAGAATCCCCCAAAGAGATTACTTGGCAACCTGCTCCCCCTGTGTTTCAGCAATGTTTATTGTCTGTCCAGTTCCTCTCAAGCAGTGATAACCAGACTTCCCAACGTGAGATCAACCTGTAAATTAGTTAAAAAGGTTTCAGGGGACACAGACAGCACCTGCCAGGTGAGTCTCTGCCCTTCAGGTCATCCAGGGAGTGCAAGAAAGGGAGACGAGCCACCTCTTGTGCTGGAACACAGCCAGATGGAGAGAGTGGAGGCCCACCAACAAGTATCTCTGAAATGCCTAGGTGCTGGGGTGGAGGCACAGAGAACCACAGAACTCCAAACCACATGATTTATTTTCTTGCTTCCCACTAGAGGTGGGAGTCAATGAGGAGCAGGTGAGTCACTGCTTATTAAGTGGTCCTCTACAGGCACACAGAGTTGGTAGAGTCCAATTTTGGCTTCACAGAAGTTTGGGGAAGCAAGCAAGCAAGCAAGCAATCAATCAGCCATCATTATTCTTGCTCTCCCCTGCAACATAGCAGGGCAGAGTCAAGTTAGGGACACCTGCTCAGCAAATGTCACAAGGAAGGTACCAGACAAGGCCCTGCAGATGGGATTTATGGACCATGGGTGTGAATCATAGGTCCAGGAACAAATCTGCAGTCTGTCATCACCACAACATTTCCCTTAATGCAACAGCAACTCAAAGCCATCCTCTGCCAACTAAGAACCATAGAATCATTAAGGTTGGAAAAGACCTCCAAGATCTTTGAGTCCAGCCCTTAACCCAGCACTGCCAAGTCCACCATTAAACCATGCACCTAAGCACCACAACTACTTTAAGGAAAACAGCAAGTTTGATTCTGTTGCATTACGTCCTGTTCACCATCACTGGCAGCCCAGAATAAAATCCTATAATTTCGTTGAGCACCTCCAGTCCTTCATAATTCTAACCATTCACTTTTGTGTTTTAATTTGCTTTCTTGTTATGGACAACTTTTTTGAAAGTACAGTGTTTGCTGTGATCACTGAAATAGATTTTTACAGGCAATCAGCTCTGCTTTCAGTGTGTTCTCTCTGAAATACCCTGCAGGGTTTGTTCCAGTGTTTCTCTATTACCTTGGGATCTACTGAGTGAACAGAGAAGAGAGGTTGGAAGTTAAATAAGCTTCCATAGCTTGTAAAACAATTTTAATTTGTTTTAATTGTTTCATTTGAATTCCTGAATTGCCATGGAAGGCAATTCAGGAATCAGCAAGTGCCTGGGTAACCAAACTGCTTGAAACAAAGTGCGAAAGAAACGATCAGTTTCTGCCAGTTTCTGTCTCCTTTCTCCTGCTGTCTTTTTTCCTCCTCAACCACACCAGAGTCTGTCCCCTCCCTGGGCACAGGCTTCTTAGCAGGGCTTTTTGTGACAGGACAAGGGTTTTCCATTAAAATATTAGATATGAGAAAGTAAGTTTTTATTATGAGGTTGGTGAAACCCTGGAAAAGGCTGCCTGAAAATGTGGTAGATACCTCTACCCTGGAATCACTCAAGGTCAGGTTGGATGTGACTCTGAACAACCTGATCTAGTTGAAGATGTTCCTGCTAAATGCAGCAGGGGTTGGACTAGGTGACCTTTAGAGGTCCCTTCCAACCCAAACCATTCTATGATTCCACCAGTCATAAGCAGGTTTCTGGCAGTCCCAGCTGTTTTCAACCTCTTAATTTTGACGTCTGCCTGAAGATCCCCTACTCTGTCTAGCAGAAAACAGAAGCACAATGAGTCAATCAGGAACCTTTCGCTTATGGGTCTCCAGCAAATGGTGCACATGAAGTGTAGATAGCACAGAGAAAGTATTACCCTCTTCCAGAAGAAAAACAATTGGAAAAAACAATGTTTGGTTTGTTCTGGTCTCCTTTAGGGAGATAGCATACATATTTCTTTCTTTCCCACATATATTTGCATGCTATTGTTCCCGTAGAAGATGAAAATATAAACATTGTGTTAGCATTCGTTTCATTGCATCTACAGAAATACTGATGAAAGCTGTGATGTTACCTGGAGACATTAGATCCTGCATAAAGTTGAAGGAAAGTTAAAGAAACTAACTTGTGCAAAACTGATACACAATGTGGAATTGGCTAATAATTAAAACATCTCAGTAACAAGGCTTCTCCCTCTCAATAAATCACATAAATTTAGAAAAAATTGTACTCTTGTTTCATGTTTGAGGAGGAGATAAGAACACAGTCACGAAAATGTGACTGACTCCTGTTCCTTAGGGTGCTCTTCTGGGAGATCTCATTTCTAGATTCAAGTTTAGGAATCAGAACAGATTTGAACTTTGGCCACCAGAGCAAATGTCTACTTCTTCCCCCTTTAAAAAAGAATAAAAAAGGGGAAATAATCAACAAAACCAACAAAACCAAACAAAACCCCACTACAACCTAGGTATTCTCATTTCCATCAATCATATATAAAGAACAATAAATATTGACTCTTTATCTATGGCTCAGTCATATACATGCATAAGCATGGTAACTAGTTAAACTGTACAAATTAATCCAACACCTCCTAGCCATGAAGACTGTGGTCTTTTTGATGATTCCCCAGAGTTCATTACTACCACCCTTGCACAAGAGAGCCTATTGCTTTTGTATCTGATCTCTTCACCACACCTTCATATTTCTCTTGGTGCCCCTGGGAAAATATCTTTTCTCTAATGTCTTGTTTCAGGACTGACACACGCCTCAGGATGACCAAGCAGAAGGAGAGTGGGATCTTGCAAGCACAGGACGTGTAAGATCAATCGGACTGTCGGGCTGAGGAATTGAGTCAATCGTGCTATAGTGAGAGTTGCAAAATCCATGTGTACAAGAAAATGTGTAATTGAGTTGAAGCAGCTCTTACTTGTTACAACTTCTTTTCAACCCTTGTCATGCTCAAATAACAAAAGATAAATATTTCCTCTGTTACTGAAGCTTTGGGGAATCCTCCTAGAATGGTAGGAGTTAATTACCTGCGTGTAATAGGGATGTTCTGAGAGCAAATAGCTTCACGTATTTTTAACAATGTAACACTTGTGGGAGTTGTAATTTTCTAATATTTAATGCTTGTAAGGGTCAACGACCTTCCTAATTCACACATGTAGAAGAGCTGGGTTCAGCAGCTCGTCCATGTTACACGAATCTGAAACTAAAGCCGGGACAGTGAGGCCAGCGGTGGTACGCACCATCCCAATGCTGCAAATGCTGTTTAGCACGTAAGAGTCATTAGGCAGAAGTGATGGCTCCAGCTGGCTTTTCAGACAGGAGCTCCTTCTGGAGAAGAGCAACCAGTTAGGCACTGGATGGACTCTGTTTCGTAGTAAAACCCTCTGCCCTAATCAAATGCAGCGCAAAAGAAACAACCGGCAGCGAGAGGAGCGTAAAGGATTAACTAAGATGGTTCCAGCGCTTTCTTGTGCCTTCGGTGAAATAATTTACTCGGAGTACCCTGCAGTTTTCCCATCTTTGCACTGACCACTCTGAGCCACACGCAGGGGCGAAGCGAGCGGCTACGCCTCTCGCCAGCAGCCCCAGCGTGCTGCTCTCGGGGCACGAGAGCTCCTCGGAGCCGGGCAAAGATCCCACACGACGCCACCCGGCACCCCGGAGCATCAGGCCGCGCCCGGCCGCTGCTGGCGGACCCCGGCCGGGAGCCCCGGGAGCCACCTCCTCCCCGCCGCCCGCGCTCCAA
>VZTN01000983.1:131505-191187 GCA_013400515.1 Erpornis zantholeuca
GGTCCCGCGGGCGTCCCGCCCGCACCGCGAGCTGTGCCCGCGTCCCGCTGAGCTCCGCGCTGGGGGGCGAGGGGGGAGCCACGCCGGGGGAGCCCCGAACTTCGCCCCGTTAAATGCTCATCGGTTTTCATTGGGGTGTTTAGTTGTCTTTTTGGGGTGGTCTTTTTTTGGTTGTTACGTTGTCTTTTTGGGTTGGGGATGCTCACAGCTGGGAGGCACAGCACTTCCTCCGCTGGCCGTTGCTGTGTGAACACCCGGGAGTTGCCGTACACTTGTCTTCTGAAACGCGGTGGGGCCGGTGTCGTCTTCAGCGAACTGGGAAAAGTGTAAAGAAAAAATCGCCTCTAAACAACGCCCTGGCTCTTGCACTGCCAGAGGCACGTAAGGGACTGAGAGAGGCATGGCAGTCTCGGTAAAGTTCAGAGCTCCATACATTTTTCATAGAGACAGTGCACTTGAAGTTCATGCCTGGGCGAGGCTTGTTACAGTGTTGTGTTTCTCTCTTTCAAATACTGGGAGAATCCCCAAAGAGAAATGGAATGGACATGGGTTCAATATTTCTTACTCTAAAGACAAAGATATTTCACTTCAAAAATTGAATTAGACTCAGAGGAGGTGTCTTTTTAATCGATCATGTCTCTCTGAAACATATTACATTATAATTTTGCTAAGTCCTGTAAGTTACATATATTTGATATTTCACCTTCTTCATTCTATTGTTCCCCTCTACTTATTTTTGTCAAAGATTCTTTCCGTATATTTCTGTTCGTGTGAACCTTGCACAAAGCTATGAAGATGAGATGCACATTCGTGATAAGCAGGGAAATATGATTGTAAACCCAATCAGTGTCCCCCAGGGAAATCAGATAGATGTGATGCTCGAAATTACGTTTTCCCTTTTTTTTTTTTTTTTAGTTTTTAGATTTCAGGTCGGTAATGTCTGTTTGTAGAAATTCTTTCTTTTGCCAATACCAATGTTTGATATGTCGGTTTACTCTGAGTACCTCAGCAGCCTCCGTCTAACAGGTCTTCAGATGAGATCCGGTGGAGCATGTTGCTTTACCAGAGGAATGCTTTTGAAGATGGGGCTCGCTCACTCGAAATCCTGTAAAGTTCATTCTCCGTTCTGGGCAAAAAGCCAGCTGTTTTCAGCGCGAGCCGAACCTCAGTTGAATCGGATTATGCTACTAAGAGATTCTCCTCTCTCCTATTCCCCCCATGGCAACCACATGTTTCCGTAAGTGGAGAGAAGATGAGGTTCATTCTCCCTGGCAGCTCTTGGAAGTGGAAGGGAGAGAGGCTCGGAAGCTGCAGTGCCTGCAGCCGGGCGGTACAAGGTTGGCTGCCGGGCTGGCAGCCCTGTGCAGCCGTCCGTGCTGAGAGCCGGCACCGCCTGTGTCCGTCTGTAGCATCCCCCGACTCGCACACTCATCTGTGTCCTAGGTACCTCTAGCACCTGTTTGTTAACGTTTCCATGCCCTTTGTTACACAGGCTGTTTCTTCAAACCGCGGCTGCATGTGTGCTCTGGAAGTGCCCGCTGTGACGGTGGGAGAGGGTTTAGGTCAGAGATGTGTTTGCCTCTGGGTGCTCAGTGGCCATTTCAGACTAATCCGACAGCTGAGCGGATCAGAACAACAGTGTTTGTGTAACTTTATTCCCACTGATTAAACCAAATGAATGCATACCTCAAGTCCAATTGGGGATCTGCTGATAAACAGGGGGGGCTGTAGGGAGGTCCTGTCCTCAGATTAGCCCTCTTATTTGGCAGCCCCCTTTTTGGCAATGCAGAGAAAAACTGTTGGTCTGTGCAGACAGCCTTGCTGCCATCATGACAAATGGATTTCTTGCACATGCAGGTCCATCATAAATACAATGCCAAACTTTTGCTGTGTCCAATGAAATTGTTTCCACTTTTCACTTTGTCTCACTACCACACCACACAAGTAGCATTACACCATCCCATGGCTTCATGCTTTTGATATTGCAGCTTAGCCATGCAGGGTTTTTTCCATGATTAGACAAAGTTACTGGGAGGAGCAATTATACAGGATGCATTCTGTTTAGTAATATCAGCAGTGGACTGCATCATACAATCAGTAGGGACTGATTGAGAGCAGCATTTTTTAACATTTTAATAATTGCTCAAGATGCTGTTCCTGTGGCTGAGTATCCGTCCCAGTCCTAACACTCCTGGCCTGATTTCAAACGAAGTGAGCTAAGGCTGCTCAGCTCCTTTGTAACTGTTACTTCCCGTGTTGACATTCAACTATGGCACGTCTGGCATTTTCATTAATGTAACACCCAACTGGAGTAGTTTTACCAGAATATAATCATAGAGTTATGTATAATTGTGAAAATTTAGTTTTTGTTGAGCATTTCACCTCCCAGGTGAACATGCTAGAGGTTAGTTCGATGACTCCTTTTTGTCGTTTACTCTGAAGAAGCAATTTACCTTCTAGCATTGAATCTGATTTTCAGTGTAGGTTTTCCAATATTGCCACATGAGTTTAAACCCAGACTCTCAAAGGCACTGAACTGTCTCAGACTTTTTGCTCTCCAACAGTCTCCATGAATAAAAGGAAAAAACTATCCATGGCCACCGGAGCTCACAGGGGACCAAGTCCCCTTTTAACTTTTGAGTTTTTGTCAATAAAGGTATACAGAGCTGTTGTAACAGCAACCTCAGCGACTGCCTAGCACACTGCCCAGGGGCCTGGCCTCAGCCTAAATCCTTCATTGCCTGAAGCACAATCCTTAAACTAGATGGAGAAGTCCTCTCCTGGGGCTCTGACCTTGCAGCTGTGCTCTGATCCCGCTTGAGACCTGGAAGGACCTGTGGCAGGACCAGAGGCGAACCAGTAAATAGAGGGACAACACAGTACCAGCAAAACTTGTAAGTAGGGCAACAGTACTAACAAAGAAGAAATTTTTATAAAGGGATGCGCCTACACCTCCAAGTAGTTGGAACAGTCTCCCTGGATGTGAGGACATGGGCTCTCACCTCAGATTAGCCAAATTTTAGAGATTTTAAACACAGTCTTTCCTTTTCCAGCTGAATCTCCTGGAATTGCTGAAATTCCTTTTCTGTGGTACTGTTGGCATGCCTTGGTTCCCAGGTCCAAGAAAAGAACCCCAAATTTCAATGGTTGCAGTTTTGTGGGACAGCTCTGGGTGTTGTACTCTCAAGGGTGTTGGTCGTGTCGTGAGGATTCAGTGAGACAAACCAGACTGTTCCATCATATTTTTTCAAGGATGGGAAAACTGAGGTACTGAAGGAGCTCTAGCCAAGACAGGACGTGCCCTGTCATTTCTCAATCAACCACCACGGATGCCAAGAGGAAGAATCATTATCTCTTTTTATCCCTCTGAATTACTATTATATATTGGCTGTTTGATTTATATCGAATATATAAATTTTATGTTGATATATAAATTTTAGTATTTGATGTAACATTTTGTTTATCTTAAACCTTTCTATTTCATAAAAACATTGCTTGATTATGACTAAGAAATCAAATACTACTTTTTTTTCTTTATTTCTGGAATGAAACAGTTGCAGCTGGAGGGAATGAGATCTTTCATTAACACACTCTGCTGCAACAGCAGATGGATCAACATTAGCTCAGAGCTGCTATTCATCCCACTTGCTCCTGCATGGTGCTCCAGAGAGGGATTGGTTATTCATATTTGTGGTGAGTTCGGGTTGAGCACCATCCTGAAGCCGCAGTGCTTCTGTCTAGCTTATTTGAAAGAAGCCCAGGTATCTTTACAGGCAGAGCTGCATTGGGAAATGGTGACAGCCTTTGTTATGGTGCTTTTGGGGCACAAGCAACAGCCATGGAGGCAAAGTGTTGGTGTGCCCAAAAGCCCTTTGCTGGAAATCCTTCCAAGCCTCTTCTTGGGCAGAGTTTATTAGGAGAGTCCAGCTACTCCAAGCACCTCCCAACACATGTGAGAAAGATTCACAGAAGTGACAAGTTTCCAACATGAAAGGTTGACTATGACAAAGAAAAGTAAGCATAATCTTCATGTTATTCCTCAGCCTCCATGCACCAGTGTCCCATTTTGGCACCTTGGTTGCCATTGTTACAGATAATCGCAGCCTCACAAGACAACTTCTTATGGGGTGAGAAGTCATCAGTCGTGAATGATGAGTGTAGCACATCTATTCATACACATTAGTGGATGAACATCTATGGAAAGGCAACATAGCTGTGGGGAATATCAGCACACAGCTCACGTACAGTTCCCAGACAGGAACTCTGCATCTCGTGAAACAGGAGAAGGGGAACATGGAGGCACAGACAGTGCTGTTCTCCCCACTGGTTCTCACTTCCTTGCCTTGCATGCAATATGAGACATCCCACCTGCATCGCAGAGGGAGTGAGGAAGGTTGTGGGTGGCAATGCCTATTATTCACATCCATCATAAAAATACTTTATATTTTTCATTAGTTGCAGGAGGGAATATAACAACTGACTAAGAATTTTCATTCTTGTAGGGGAATATTCACACACACGCACAGAGACAGGGAGAATTGCATTGCAATACCTTTGGAGCCTGAGACCAAGCAGCTGCATCCATATAAAAAAGATGAATTATACAATACAGAAAAGGTAAAATTAAATAAATTTATTCATTTCCATCACCTTGGGTGAGCAGCAAAGGCACAATAAAAAGTTCCATAAATAATCTGCGAATGCCTGAGCTTACAATAGTACAAGGTTCACAAGCAGTTCAGAAGCAGAACATCTGGAATAGCTCAGTTTCTCTGGAGGAGAATGGGGAGAGCTCCTGCCTCACATGTGATTGCCTCTTCTTTGAGATTTCCTTGCTTCACTGCTGCAGCAATCATTTCAGCACGTTGTCGTAGCTGTGCAATCACCGGCAGCTTTTGACAGTTGCAGACATTTACCTACTTGTCCTCCTCCTAATTTGCATAAACATAAATGAATCCTGCAGAGATTAATTAAGAACAGTATTAACTTTCCTGCTTTGCTTGTAGCATAGGTCACTCACAGACTCAAAACCTCAGACTGGAAAGAGAGCCGAATCTCAAAAGCAGCAGCTCATCAGCTCATCAGCTCAGGAACTGCGGGGAGGCAGACTGTTATTTCCCTTGCTGATATTCAGTACCGAAAAAGCAAGCGGGAAGAAGTCCCTAACCTGGTAGCAAAAAGAGAAATGAGCTTATAATCGTGTGTTGCCAGTTTTGTGCAGCTCAATAGCCTTTTCAATCTACTTGTTCTTTTCAATAAACCACATTACAATTACTTTTATTTGTTTTATTGTGTGATTCCTGTCCTTCCTCATTGCATTATTAAATGTTAGCCCACAGCATGCCCTGATTTAGGTGTCTCTACTTGTCCAGAAATAACAAGTTTTTTAAATAATCCTGTTCTTCTATGGAAAAACAATAACTCTTTTCAACCTATTACTGTGAATATGTGATACATGGATGAGAAAAATCAAACAAATTCCTTTTGATTTTGAGGAAGCAAGTCTTGAAAAGTCTATTCAGGAGAAATATGACAATCTAATATTGTTTTATTTCCTTACTTATCTGTACTTAATAGAAAACTCTCCAATCCTGCAGGATCTTCTCTGCCTGGGGGACTCAGGGAGCAGGTTGGAGGCATGCTTTGACACACAACTTGGGAAATGTTTTTGGAAATGGCATACCTCACAGCAGAGGTGGTTTATTAGTCCATTTGCAAGCCAGATAATTAACAGTCTGTCAAGGAGAGGTCTGGGTTTCCAAGAGTGAAGTTGCCCTTGGACTGAGGGGAGTTTCACTGCCCTGGTTTCAGCACACCGTCTCCACACATCAATAGCTCAGTGGAATGTAGAAGTCTGTGATGTACATGAGATCATATAAGATCCTCCAGGCCACGCACTCTCTGGGTAAGCAACATCCAAACAAACACTCAAGATGAGAGGTGAGAGATGTAGAATGACAGAATCATTTCAGTTGGAAAGGACCTTGAAGATCACCAAGTCCAACCATTGACTCAGCACTGCCAAGGCCACCACTAAACCATGGCCTTAAGCACCACATGTGCATGTCTTTTAAATTCCAGGGGTAGTGACTCAACCATTTCCCTGGGCAATCTCTTTCAATGCTGAACAGACATTTCAGTGATGAAATATTTTTTAATATCCAGTCTAAATCACCACTGGTGCATGTTGTCCTGTCAGCCTGTTGCTTATTATGTGTGAGAAGAGCCCAGCCCCTCCCATGCTACAACCTCCTTTCAGGCAGCTATAGACAGCAATAAGGTCCCTGCTCAGCCTCCTCTTGTCCAGGCTAAACAACCCCAGTTCTTGGTTCTTCCTTGCAAGACTTGTTCTCCAGACCCTTCACCAGCTCCATTGCCCTTCTCTGGTCATGCTCCAGCACCTTAAAGTCACTCTCTTTCAGTGAGGGTCCAGAACTGGATACAGGATTCAAGGTGTGGCCTCACCAGTGTGGAGTACAGGGGAACAATCACTGGTCCTGCTGACCACACTATTTCTGATACAGGCCAGGACTGCCAGATTCCAGGGCAAAGTGACACAGCAGTTTTGCTGGACAAGAATTCCATTTGGAAAAAGGATTTCAACATTTAAAGCAAATCACCTCAGGAGAAAAATGAAAGTTCATTTTGTAAGGGAGAAAAGCCATTAGATGAACTACGGAGAAATGAAAGGGGCTTCCCAAACAGTAAATGTGTTAATCTCTAGAGAAAACCAGCCATACATATTGTATGCCTTAGTGGTATTGTAATATATCTCATTGACAGACTTTTGTCCTAGTTAATAACACCAGAGGCCTCTGGGTTTCTAATTATTGCTGTCATATTTCCCATTGGGAAACAAAATGATAGGGCTGAAACCTAAATTAAACCCACTGGAGATGCAAGCAAGATCCCAGGGAGTGAAGCCCCAGCCCCGACTGAGGGTGAGTACAATGTGATCCTTCCTCCTCGCTCAGGGCCATGAGGAGGTGGGTCCAGCTGAGGACAGGCTGCAGGAGACAGGAGCAGAAGGGTTGTGTTTCAAGCAGTGCTCATGACAGTGGTGCAGGTTTAGCTTTTCCCCTTTGGTTTCATCTGCGCGGTCTGGGTGTTTGAAATGCTACTGCTGTGACCACAGCTGTGTCTTTGCTGGCACTGCCTACTCTTCACCATCTACTCCAACTTCCCATGTCTTCTCTCTCTGGCCTTGTGTACATCCAGTCCCACCTGCCTCAGCTCCCCTGCACAGTCCCACCTTCTCAGAGCTGATCCCAACATCTGTGGCAGACAACACAGCAACACTTCAGTAAATTCTACAGGGGAGGGGAACGACTGACCTTTGCACTTCCTTTCCTCCTTTATATCATTTCTAACTTCCTGAGACTTCCCAGGACTGTCAGAATTCTGCTTACACCTTGAGGCTGCCCTAGAGTGTAGGAAACACAAGAACAAACATGCTCTGTTTCTAGCATGACAATTCTCTAAAGCCACCAAATCAGAGCATCTTTAGGGTAGAGGCTACAACAAGCCAGGTGCTTTTATTAACTCCGTCCAGTAATGGCACAGACTTCCCAGCATAGAAAGTCTCCATCCATGGAGGTTTTCAAAATCCAGCTAGTGAAATCACAAGGCACTTGATCTCATAGGAGGTTGGACCAGAGTCTTTCTGTGCTCTCTTCCAAAAAGATTTATCCTACAGTCCTCTGAATTAGGATTTTAGTTGTGCCAAGGTATGTTTTAGCAATATGTGTAACTGTCGGGTCAGAAAAATCCAGAAAGGGAAATAGATGGGAAGAGTAACCTTTTCACTACTTCTCATTTTATTAGGATAAAGTTACAGATAAACACAAAAGGATGAGGATCTATAAAGTGACTTAGTCCCAGATGGCATTCTTCAAGAACGGAAATAAAATGTATGTAAATAAAGCAACAACAAAGTGCTTGACAAGTGCAAATTCTTAATTACTCAAATTTATTGCTAGGAATAGCAGAGATTCAGCTCTCTTGCCATATTGCTTGATGGACTGGAGAGAGTATCACCTATTGGGATTATTGCCTCAGTAAGAGTCAATATGTATGTGACTGACTGGCTGTTTTAGTATATCCATCAACAGGGTAACAATTAATAAAACCAGATAAAAATCAGAATACTTCCTTTGGAAGCAGTACTCTCTCGGGATATTTATTATTGATTTCTGGTGATTGTTTATATCTGGTACATTTTTGTGAAATGTCTTAATCTTTTAAAAATAAAGATGGATCTCTAGTTATTAACAAGTTCTCCTTTCGAAGTGTAAAATGCCTTTCCATGTTATCTTTTATTCATGTGTCACTCTTTTTCGCAGGCCTTGTTGGCAAGACAGAACTGCAATTCTGCAGCTGTGAATGAGGGGAGGGATTGTTGTTAAGCCAACTCCAAAAGCTAGTGTGCTCAAGGAACTAAAGATGAAATACATGGCTTTTGGGGGCAAGAAAATTACACCTGCTACTCACACTTTGCAAATAGGCCAACTCTTTGGATGATTAATGAAAGTTTCTGTCAGGTTGAAGTCTTTATTAAATTATTATTTATTATATAGTTCTGAAATACTGAAATAGCAGCAGGAGACGTGATTAACAGGACGACTCATGCTTAGGAAGGTATCACCTAATGAGGTCATTATGTCAGCATCATCAGCAGTGTTCAAGATAAAGAAGGATACATGGAATGTGGAATTATTTCCATAGCTAATCCTGACTGATTCCAGAGGTTAGATTTGATGATTAGCAAAGTCGTGTCCCACATGCAGTCTGAGAACACAGTAATGGTTAATAAAGGATTATCTGAATGAACACTGAAATTTGAGAAGACATATGGAAGCCAGAGTCTATGGGCAAAAGCACTGAACCAAATTCAGTCCTTTTTGCTGACTGGGATGTTAACTTCTCCTGCCTTGGTCCTTTTAACTTATTATCAGAGCATGTTCAACTAGGTCCCATGCTGAACAACTGATGCAGGACTTGGGTGGAAATTTTTCTTGGTTTGAGACTTTTGCTGCAGGTGCCTAAACTGCTCTGGCAGACACAGGTCTTCTGATTTCTACACATCTTTGTACCAAACTGCAGAGCTCGAGCCTCACCCTGCTCTGCACTTAGGACAGAGAGCAGGAAAACAGGATGAATAATGTGCTTGTCCTGGTGTACAAGGAGGCAGGATTTGCTTCTTCCTACACTGGGATTAATGAACATGCCTATCATATTCTGGAAAGTATTTAACTGCCATGCCAACAGAAGCAAGAGCTATCCTCAGTGATAAGAACTACTTAGCAGACAGATATAATGCCTGTGTTGAAGTAAAAGCAAGTAAATCCCACCATAATGTGCTCCTGTACATACTGTGAAATCCTTCTTGAGGAAGCACAGCCTGAGTAACAGACTTTAAATCCAGTTGAGATGACTGGGACTGCTTTTCAGCTTTCTCTGACTCAGTAACCCAGCACAGGAGAACTGGAGACAAAGTACCAGAAGGGTAGTAGACACACAAAATATTTCACAGCATCACTTGAAACCTGACTTGCACCCATTAAAATTTATTGCCTGACAACTAATCCTGTAAACTACGTCCTACTGCCCTATGAAAAGCCTGCCAGATAATGCCAGCCTTTCTACTTGCTGAGTCTTCCCCTTCTTTGGACAAGCACAGACTGCATTTGCAGTTTGAGATTCAACTCCATCCACCTCAACCTTTCCAAAGAATTTACCAGAAAGAAAAATGGGCAGCAAAGCTAGCCTTACTGAAGGGGAACTGTCCTTTCAAAGTCTGTGAAATGCACAAAGACTTTCCAAATTTTACATCCAAGACTTCTAATAAAGAGTGGAAATCCATGACACAAAAAAACATAGCCCACCTTATGCTTGAATCCCTCTGGATTTAAGTCTGAGTTCTTTTGAAATTGCAAGGAAGAGCAGATGGGTTGATGCAAGATGCAGCCTCGTTACTGTGGTCCAGGAGCAAAGGAACCACAAGTCCCCTGCAGTACAGCATCTGCCATTCAGTGAGTGTCAGCTGTTCAGATTAAAGAGAGGTGATTCTTCTCTTCTTCAAAATACCCTAAGTGGTCAGTACCATAACCATAGCTGCACATGGGATACTTATTTACTCCAGATGAGGATCTCCTGTATCATAAAAATCTGCCAGGTGTCCAAGCCACATGTCATGACAAGACAGCAACTTGTGCATTCATACTGAATCGAGAGTGTACAGAAGAGTGTACAAAAGCTGTGCTGAATGCAATTCAAAGAATTTGGTGGAGAGGCTGGACGTGACTGGGCAATGTGCACTTGCAGTCCAGAAAGCCAACAGTGTCCCAGGCTGAATCAAAGGCAGTGTAGCCAGAAGGGTGATGGAGGTGATTCTGCTCCTTTACTCTGCTCTGGTGAGACCCCACTTGAAGTGCTGCAAGCTGCTCTGTGGTCCCCAGCACAGGAAGGACATAGATCTGTTGGAACATTTCCAGAGGAGAGACACCAAGATGTTTAGAGGGATGGACCATCTCTCATACAAGGAAAGGTTGAGAGAATTGGGTTTGTTCACCTTGGAAAAAAGACACCTTGGGGTGACCTAACTGCAGCCTTCCAGTACCTGAAGAGACCCTGCAGGAAAGATGGAGGGGACTTTTTATGAGAGAATGTAGTGACAGGTAAAGGGAGAATGGATTCAAACTAAGAGAGATTGAGATTAGCCATTATGAGGGGTTTTGCTGTGAGGGTGCTGAGGCACCAGAACAGGTTGCAGAGAAAAGTTGTGGGTGCTCCATCCCTGGAAGTGTTCAGGACCAGGCTGGATGGGACCCTGAGCAACCTGGTCTAGATGAAGGTGTCCCTGACTATGTCAGTAGTGCTGGAACTAGATCATCTTTAAGATCCCTTCCAACCCAAACCATTCTATGATTCTATGAATAATACCGTAATTGATAATGGTATTTCCACCTGCTGGACCAGCTGCTGGATTAGGAGTCCCTAATATATTGGCTGACATATATCCTCATATATGGGGATGAGTACTAGAGTCACTGACAGCAGATATACTTTGGAGTACATACTTCAGTTGTTTTGCTTAAAATAAAAGAATTGTACAAGTAAAATAAAAGCTATGTGCCTGTCCTTCCCAAGGGCCTGGATTTCAGACAGAGTGAGACATTGTCTTCTTGCTTCGTAGATTATTTCAAGGCTGCAGTACCCAGAGGAAGTGTTTACACTGAGTAGCTGGACATGAGCTCTGGAGCTGTGTCCGATGGTAATGCAGCAGCAATCTGTGGCCCCTTACAAGCTGTAAGGTTATGTCACAGTAAGCAGTGCAAGCAGCTGCAGTAGCTTTCTTAAAGGTCTGGAGGGTTTAATAGCTACAGTATAACAACAAAACACACCCAGAAAATGTCAGCGTGACAATTTTGTAGGCTTTCAGCATAAGGCTTGGAGACCCCCTGAGCATACTCTGGAAGCCAAACTGTATTTTTTTTTACAATCCCTACTATGTGCCTGAAGGTCAGCACTGCTGATGTTTCTGGCACTGAGAGCTCTTCAGGAGTCTCTTGTGATGGTTGGGGATGATTTTGAAGCAGGTGAAAAGGGTTTTTAAGCACAGGGTATTGCCTATGTACAACAAAAATTAAGGATGAGAAATGACAACTAAATGAGATGGAAAATACAGGTTTACAAACATCACTGCTGTCCTGAAATTTTTCTACTCTCCAAACCTGTGTGTTTTGTCCATTTCTATGCCTCTATGCCACCTTCTTTCCTTTCCTGCTTTTTGCAACACACAACATGGTATCAACAAGTTCCATTTGGCTCCTTAAAAGGAAGAAAACCTAAGCTTTGACTTTTTTCCTTTGCCTTGTGATGTTACCAGTCTGAGTGCACTGGTCGAAAGAGAATCATGGTTGGCATTCATGGCAATCATGCAGGAGCAGAACTGATGCAAGATAAATCAATAGGAACATGGGCTCCACCAGCTTCAGTACATCTATCATAGTAATTTACCTAAGTTTAAATCAATTTAATTAAACTGACTCACTTTTCTGTTAGAGACAAGGCTTTACAGTGTGCCAACTTTAATCCATCGACTGGATTAAAATAATGAAAAAGGAGTGGGTGGTGACTTTCAGGTTCAAGATGATGAGTGACTGGTAGTGTCACAGAGAAGGAGCCCTATGAAAGTATCTGGATGTGATCTTAAAAGAAGAAAATTAATCAGAATGGAGCAATTTCCCTTAGAGTGCAGTGTTGTGTAGTAAACAAGGCCTAAATTGTCAACCCTGTGCATTATCAATACCCCTGTAATCCTTGCCTCTGGTGGACAGTCACCTCTTAGAGCAAGAAGCCTTTCCTGCTGACAGAGAAAGCATAGTTGACCATTACATATTAATATCTAGCCCCTTAACAAAATAAAACTTACTTGTTTAAATCACTTTCCTCTTTAAACCACTTGTTTCTAGGGTAAGTGTCACCCCTGGCAAAGGTGGAATAACACAGCTATGAGTTTTATTTAAAAATTTGTATCAGTTTGGGCACCTGGAGACCTAGTTCACCTCAGATTATTAGTGAGAACGTAGTTTGGGTCTCCTAAACTCTCTAGGCCAGCCTAGACTGGCCAGTCTAGACTTGGCAAAAGAGGCCTAGACTTTGCTGCCTCTCTGAGATACTTTCAAGTAGACTGGTATGTCCAGTTACTGTATCATGGGATATTTTGGGACACGACACCAGGGATTTCTGGTTGAAATGCTCACAGGCATGGTAGGCTATGAAGCCCTGCCCTTTCCATGGAGAACATTTTGTTTGTGGCCGGGGTAGTTTTTACCAAGTCCGGTTTCGTAGAGCACATCAGTTGCAGTAAGACAAAGAATGACTTTATGAGAGAACTCTTCATCATCCTTCCTTTCCAGTCGACAGATGACCTCCAGGAAAACATCATTTTCAAGCCCCTCCATTACAGCAAAGTTGACTTATTGTCATGTCATTCATGCTGGCAGTTCCTCTGCCTGCACTGTGACCACTCAGAGGCTCGTATCAGACATTGGGGTGATGTTACCAACTTAAAATTTTCCCCTGTAGAAGGGTTGGGAGCTTTATCTACAGACCACGTAATGACACAAAACCTATTTGCTTTATTAGTCCCCAGCTCCCAGAATAACATCTCTTTCTTCTCTAGTGCACAATCCACTTTGAAAGCACGGACAATCTGTATGAACCTGACGGAATATGTTACATACACATGGCTTTCTGTTGCTTGCCTTCCCTTCCTTCCTTGCCCCTAAACCATGAGAGGATTTTAAGTGCCTTGATGACTGATGTTTCTTTTAAAACTAGCTACTGAAGATGGTTTACATGCAGTTTCTCATTCTGGGTAAGACTTAATTAATTTCAATATGCCCTTATTTCCCAGAAAAAAGAAAAAAAAACAAATCTATTCTAAACTCAATGATAACAAGTCCTAAAATAATTTCAAAATCAGGCTTTTCTCTCTGAGAACATGTAAGATTTCACTTTATGCCCAAAAATGTTCTCATACAACTACTTCTGTTTTTCTGATTGCTGATTTTATTTGGTCCACTTCTTCTTGTCTGGTTTCTGACTTTTTTTTTTTTTTCTCCAGAGTCTGTCTGACATCTAAGGAGCAAATCACAGCAAATAGCTCCTGTCTTGTCTAGCTAATTGCTACACTGACACTGTGAGCAACAGCAAAAGGAGTAAGATGAGAATTTGAGCAACAATAATGTGAAATGCATGGTAAAACAAGCACAAAATGAAAAAGACAAGACTAGGAGAAACTTAAACCATCAGTGTTGCACTCAAGTCCCTCCTACCATGTTTAACATTTCTTTCTCCTAGAAACAGAACTGATCATCACAGTGCTTCCTCAGGACTGCCTGCTATCTTGTATGCCACAAATAAGTACATTTTGTTAGTGTTAGACTCCTTAATTACTGGCCACTGCTATTGCAGTAGTACTGTGATACATTTATCCATCCTCTTGTAGAAAACATTTTTCTTGTGTCCTATTTGCTTCTCTTACCCTTCTTGACAAAATGCAGTTTAGGATAAAATAGTTTTGTCTGTCATAGCAAAGTCACATGTAACTGCTGAACATGGGAAATGTTCACTCTGAGTGTTTTCCATTTTCAAGAAACAATCTTCAAGCATATTTAGAGCTCCAACTCTTGTACCAGTCTGGATAGTTATGGCACAGGCTCAGATATTGACAATAGGTAAAAAAATACATCTGGAGTGTTGTTCAGCTGGGCTCTAAAAGTTTAGACTGCAACCCCAAATCTGGGTATCCTGGACCAGTAAGCTCGAATGGATTGAAAAATTTGGTTTCAAATGGGGGAGGAGCTACTAAAAGTTGAAGCATCATTTTGTGGCTTTGTAAGATAAGGTCCTTAGTGCCAGTACCAGTCTGAAGTGTTGGTGGCCTCCCTTTCCTCTTCCTCACCACCCCATCTCTTCCTACTGCTCCGCTCAAATGGATTTCTGTTGTTGAGGCACTGTTGTTCCTGTAACACTGAATGTGATGAAGGAATCAACAGACCTGCTCCAAGAGTGTTTTTAGCTGGTCATTTTTAAGCTGGGCCAGTTCTGTGCTAGGTTTGCATGAAGGCCTGGTGTATGAGGAGAGCTGTGCCAGCAGCGGCAGCGGGGCAGCAGCCCCTAAGCACTGCTGACTGTGCTGCGGTGTAGAGACTTCATGTCATGAAACCACAGCTGGGGAGAGGACTGCCAAAGGGCTGGGTGCCACTAGACTGCCAAGAGAGGCCCCATCACTTGTGGTTTTCAGATTACCACTCATTCAGTTGACACAGAGTGGCACTAAATTAAACACTCGACTCTTAAGGTCAATTAAGTGACCTCATTTGCAGAAGTGTAGCTCCTACATGTGTCATACTCAGGGTTAGAAGCCAAATTTCTGGAGTTACTTTCATAACACGAGGCCAGGTTTGCCTTCTTGCAGAAGGACTTGGCAGAAAGGGGCTTTGTGCCTGCCTCAGGAAAATCCTGCCCACCGCCTGAGGTTTGAGTAAGGAGATTATCTCTGCTTCCTCACCTGTAAAAAGATAATTACACTGCCCAACTTTCTAAAGAACCTTTGCATCTCCAAATAAGATATACTACAGAGAGGCTATACTACATGAATTATTCAAGCTAAATTAAATTAATGAAGACTGTGGAAACTCAGTTGCTTTTGTTTCTTTTTTAATGCGCTAGGTTCAGATTCTACAGTGGCCTTTGTGGTCTCAAAATATTCTGAAAGCAGAGCACTGCTAGTTCACAGCTCTGCTGAAAATATTTCCTTCATTGTCTGAAAATATATTAATTTAATTATTGACAAGTCCATTTGTGAGAGAGCTATTGAAGCGTGACCAGCTCACCACAGTGTTTTCTGGCCATAGAATGCCACAGGGAGTGAAAAATGAAAAGTCAATGCAGTCTGTGTGAGACAGTGAGATGGGTTTATGAGGAATTACAGGCTAGTCTATAAGGAAAAAAATACCATTTGAACAACAGTGTAGGGTTATAAGGACAGGTCTTGCAGTGTCCAGAAGGACCTAAACAGAACATGTACAATGTCACCCCAGGGTGCCTTAAATCCTTTGCACCAGTGCTTTTGGGTTAGCTGTGCTGCCATCCCTGCTGTGGGCATCTCTGAGATACCTTCTCCCTTCCTCTGTCCCCGAGATGCCAGGAGATACCTCCTGCATGAAACTCTGCAATTCTCACCCCATAATTTGGGATGTGGTGCTGCCAGCACTAGTCTTCTGGTAACCTGCAACAGCAGTTCAACTGAAATAAAATTATTATTTATTTTGCCAAGAAGTTGCACAGCTCTTAGTAGAACAGATTTAAGAGAGGTGCCTTACACATTATATTTGTACTCATACTTAATTTTCCTTGATGGAACATAGGCAGACACAGCAATTTTCCCCAACATGGAGAACTGGAATCTAGCTATCAGGCTTGCAGCCTGTTTCCTGTGATTAATTTTTTCCCGGACATATCTTTAGCCTGTCAGCTTTTCCTGTCTTGCACAATTCCCTGCCCTTTTTTGGAATCTTGAAGGTGTTAGGGGCTCCTTTGAAAGCAGGCTTGGCTACTAGAGGAGTCTCCCAGCCTGTCTGGGTAGAGGCAAGACATTGTTATCCTCACTCCTTTGAAGCTGAGTATCTGAGCCTGGCTTAACCAGGTCATTATTTTACTTTTCCTTGCTCAGATCTGTAAAAATCCCTTTATTGTCTGCTTTCAATTAACTCTACAAATTCAGCCAAGCAGCAGTAGGAAATGTGGGGAGGATGCAGGAGGAGCAATATAACATTAATCAAAGGGTCATGCAGACATTTCCCCAGTTTGCTTCACTTTGTTACCACAGAATTCCACATGATCCTGAAAACAGGGATTCTTGCCTAGAGCCCACAATAAGCAACCTGTCATTGCTGTGTTTCTGTTTATTGAAATTAACAAAGGAATAATTTCTGTCTGACACGCAGCAGAGTGGCAAGGTGGGAGGGGAGCAGCCTTGGCCATGCCACCCACTTCCTGCTGCTTAGGCAAGGCTGGGCCGAGTCCCAGTGCCAGGCAGCCCCTGCTGTCCCCCAAACTGTGCCTGAGGCTGTGGACACAGCTTGGAAAAGGCTCCTGTCTGGGGGAAGGGCAGGGGTTTTGTAATTTGATGCAGAGTACCTGCCTACCTGCCAGCCAAGCCAACAGGTTTATTTTCCCCAGAGGCAGACCTCAGACACAGATCTCAGACCCAGACACACACTGCACTGCTGGAAGGGGCAGAGGGAGGGAGCATCCTGTAGAAGGGTTGGGAGTTTTATCTACAGACCACATAATGATACAAAGGTGAGGTAATGCACAAGGTGAGGTTTAGCAGCTGCCAAGAGCTTCCACTGCCTCTGCACCCACTGGCATGAAAATACAGCTGAATGCAGCCTACCCAAAATCTGAAGGGAAAGGATGAGGTTCAGAGAGACCCAGCTATCTATTCTCACTGCCTTCTCCCCTTCCTTTTCTGGCTGTGCTTCAGATGTAAAGTGTCTGTGGTTTGGAGTAACTTCACTGAACTACTAGAAAGAGGCACACTGCCAGGGGAGGTCTGTCTCACAGAGCCCAGCTCAGGTAGGTCTGCTGTGCTTCCATGGCAGAGGAACACGGGGCTGTGCCCCAGGGGTAGTGGGATTCCAGGATGTGCTGTGAAGAGGAGCCATGTAAAGGCTTCCCCTGTAAAGGGCTTTACAACATCTCCTCACATGGCACAGCTTCTGTGCCTGAGGCCAGGCCTGACTCCCAGCACTCGGAGCCAGCTGCTAGCTACAAGGGTGCACGGGCTGTGATGTGGCTCTGTAGCTGCTGAATGCTCACAGGGGAACTTCTGTATTAGGGTGCAATTAGAGTACATTATTTCCTGTGGTCTGGTCCGTGGTGGACATCTCTGAACCTGCCCAACAGCTCAGCCACACACAGTGCACCAGAACACAAAGGCATTACATTTTGGGAAACACGATGAAATTTTTTTTTTTTTCCCACAAAAATAAATCTTAATCATTAGGAATATGTCTATAAAACCCATTTGATATTTCAATTTCGTTGAGGTGAAATATGAACAAAGTGGTGAGTGCACATGGATGTTCTTGGTTAACTACCTGGTGAGGTAAGGGTGTTTTTTACTCTCCTTGTTTCCCATGCAGTGAGCACAACAGAGTACGTGAGTTCCTCACAGTCATTATTTGATCGCCTCCAAAAATAGATTCCTGCATATTTCATCCACCAGAAAACTTGCAGAGAGAGGAAAGACCTAGTTTTCATTTTTTTTTCCTGCCAGTTGTGCCTGAAGCAATGTCGCACCCTGAGCAACTACTGGGCAGCTTTCATACTTTCTCCTGCTTCACAAGGAGTTGGCTACACAGGGGAGGGCCCTGGGCCTTACTACACCTGCCCAGCCTTTGCTGGATCCATCTGGGGCCGGGAGCCCCATTTCAGCCCAGCCTAGGGTCAGTCCCTGCCCCACTGACACCACAGCAGTGCTGGCTCTGTGTTGGGATCCTGCAGCCTTGTCTCTTGTCCTGTCTGCTTCCTCCGCTCATTCAGCTCCTGATGGGAGCTCCTGGATGGCCCTTATTCTTCATTTCCCATGTCAGGGGCCATTGGTGGACTTTGTTACAGCCATTGTCTCTGCCCACTCTGGCCAGACCCTGTGGGCAGCACCCACTGGTGAGGGCATGGCCTGTGCTGGAGTCACCCTCAGGTCCCAGCTCACACCCCTTTGGGAAGATCTGTCCCTCAGAGCTGAGGAAACCAGCTCTGACAATATGAGGGTGGAAAAATGATGGCAATGAACCACCTTCATCCCTCAGTATTTCTGTGTGCCAGCAGTAAGGAACATTACTGACTCTGTGCCAAGCGGGCAGAAAACGCCTGCAGACCGAGTTGGGCATTGTGGTAGCTTTGCACAGGAACAAGAGGGAAGTGATGGAGTTCAAACTCCAAGGTCTTCCTTTTAGAGCCATCCAAGAGTTTTAGAGCCATCTAAAAGTCTTCAAAGCACCCATTTAACTAAATGTAATTTTAGTTGTATAGCTTACTAGTTATCTCTCTTGCGATAATGCCTGATTCTCAGCCAATAAAAGTCCTCTCAAGCCTTTCCTTACTTGGTACAGGCTTCATTCCCATAACCATCCCAGACAATCCTCTCCTGTTTGTCAATCTCTCTCAAAACTGGGGGACACAGTGCTCAAGCCATGGCCTTGCAATTGCTCATCCATGAGGAGATGCTGCTCCCCTCAGCCTGTGGTTTCCCTCCGTAGAGCACAGCCCAGCTCAGCTGACAAGAAGTCTAGATCAGCCAGGCCCAGTGAGATGCCCCTGTTTTCTCTGCCTGTTCATACCCTCTCTTCTGAACTGTCTCCAGCTGATCCCACCTTTCCTGATGATGCTTAAAAATAACAGCAATGCCCACCTGTGGAGCAGATAAGCATCTCTGTGAGCTGATCACAAAATGGACACAAAGCTCAAAACGAGCTTGCAGAATACGAAGATAGTTGTAGTGATGACAGATCTTGCGGCAAGTCACCTTGTGGTTTCTCATTTTTCCCAAATATAGACAAGCTGACATTTCTATATTTTCTTTAAAAAAGAGTTGCATACCTTATGAACAGGAGAGCTGAAGCCAGACCTCCATACCCTTCTTACATTTTATTACTTGTCAACATAGCATGTGGTTGAAGCAAGACTGTGACAGAACACAGGTTTTTATAAATTTTGCCCGAACTGCACCCCTAACTTCTTCTCCTTTCCTTCAGCCTCCTTCCTATTTCTTGTTCTCTTCCTTTCATCATTGTAATTTCCTTCTGACTCTTTCTTTTATTTCTCAAAATCACTGGTCTTTCTGCTGGTTAATTTAAGCTTCTGAAATAGCTATGGAAAAGCTTCTTTTCCTAAAGAAAAAATAAAATGCTGACATCAGACAATAAATCATTTCTAAGAATACTACTACTAGTATTTCATATTCAGCAATAAAAGACAAGCAAAGGGCAAAAATAAGTTAACTTTTTAAAAGTTATTAATAGAAGTGTGGTTTAAGAAAAGTATAAACACATCCATATTTATAGAAAAGAACAAGTAACTGCAAAATGACTTCTAACTGAGAAACGAACATCAGGAATATCAGATTCTTAATCTCATTCTTCTTTCTCCTTATGTGAGATAGTTTTTCTTCAGAAAGTAATTATCAAGCACAAAGCAGATATTCAATTTTTCTTCGATTGCCCGCAGTTTTCCCCGCTGATATTGAATCAGGGAATATCCAGAGGAATAAATTGAGACTATGCATTGGAATGTGGGAAAACAAAGAGAGAGCAATCATGACTGAAATATTAGGACTTATGTTTTATATTTGCAAAATCTTGTATTTTCCAGGTTTTACTCTGAGGGCGAGATTCTCGTGACTTAACTGTGGCCATGCAGGTCTGTCTCAATTGCTGCAGAGCATCATGCCAGTCCCCAGGTGCTGGTCCAAACTGTGTGGCAGGTTTTGTGCCATGGCTCTCAGCCTTGTGCAGATGTTTTGTGTGCCTGAAATGGCATGATTTCTTCTGTTCAGGCACTGCAATTTCATAAATGTCAACGACAGCCATGCGCACTCCCTGTGTCAAAATGAATGATAAAGACCAAGAAACTTGCAGGCTTGTGTCTCTCAGCTTACTTTCTGTATCGGCAAATTACTTCAATAGTGCCATGAAGTGCAAAAGGATATGGATGCATTAGGGATGAGCATGTGAAAGGCAATGCCAGCAACAGTGCATAGCCAAGAGCAGGTCCTACCCACAGCTCAGTGCCCCTCTGAGGAAGGGGAAGGTCACACTGTTCCTGCAGAAGCATGAGCTATGCCAGCCTGTTAAGCACCACACAGAATCCCAGAGAAGCAGGTCAACATGACAAAGAAATGCATCCCAGATACCTTGTTTATCTGCCAGGGAGTGAGAAAAGATGCTGCTGTTGGTTTCAAATTAAAATGTGTTTTAGTACTCCATTGCTCTCTGGAGAATTTATTGTATTCATCCATCATTATTGGTTAGCTACCTGTCCTGACATATATCATGTGTGCTTTAGAAAGCTTAGATTCTCAGCATTTCCCAAATTCCTAACATTTGAAACTATCTGTTCCCCCATGGGACATCTGGATTTGCAATGCTGTTGAGAAGTCACAAGTATTCCTCCTCAGTATTTCATGTAATACTAGGAAGATGGGCTAGCATAATGAAATGAAATATAATGTTAGCACACACTAAGAAATCACAGGATGATGAGGCTTTCTTGCTGGACACTTATCTGCTTGATTTTGGAATCCCACGACTTCAAAGAGACGGAGTAGGAATGACAAACTGGAAATATCCTTTTCTGTAAATGGAAGGGACGTACCTATGTTTCATAAGGCATTACAATCCACATTGTGAATGCCATCAGAAACAAAGGGTGTGCAGTCTGTTAACTACAGATTGAGTTTACTGACACAACACACTTAGCCAGGCATACTTACATCACTGACAGGTTACTGCTGTCTTTAACAACATAATTTACCAGCTACAAATTTTTGCTATAATCTGCCCAGTGGCTCTGTGTGCAAAGGTTTGCCTGCCTTATGTGGCTGCTTTCTGGATGAGTAACTCAGGAATGGAAAGACAGAAGAGGAGAAAGAGAATTTCCAAGGGATCTGCTCAAGAATGAATTTATTCTCAATGCTAAACCCCACAGTGAGTGCCTTGCCCCTGTGTGTGCCTTTACTTGGTTCAAGTCAGGTGGTGCATGGAGCCCAACTAAGCCAGAAGAGGACTCTTGCCCTACCAAGTTCACCATGCTCAGTTTAGGCTTTTGTTTTCGTCAAACAGCCTTTTTCCATAGAGGGGACCATAGCATCTGCTACCAGAGAAACAGTACAATCCACTTTGTCTGGCAGAACCTCACAAAGAAAAAGCAAATAAAATTCAGATACCCATGGGCAGAGATGCATCTCACTCCTTGCCCATCTCAGTGAAGCCTAATGGAGCATGGTCAGAGGTGGAAAGAAGTTATGGAGGCATTTTTGTTCTGTTTACACTCTGGCAAACTTGGTTTTCCTTCCCTCTATGTAAGTTCACTTGTGAGTTGTTAAATGTTCCTTGGCAGCCTTTTTTGGGAGTGGGGGTCAGGGGATGGAGGGCTCCTGGCATTGAAAGTGCATCCTGCCTAGGGGAGGGCTCGATGCTGAAGGCAACACACCTTGCACAGCCCAGCACAGAAAACAGAGGCAGCTGAAATTCATTTCACACCGAAGAAGAAATTCTGGGTACCAAAAATTTCACCTTTACTTTGGCCAGAAATTGTTTCTGTGGTTTTGCTGGCTCACCTCCATATCTTAGGATGCACAGTGACAGTAGTGCCTGGGGCTGCCGGCCATGCAAATCTTACAGCATCAGAAGTTGCCTCCCAGGATAGAAAACTAGTATTTCTTCTGTTCAAAACACTATGTGACCACATTTAACAGCTTTATTTCCTTCATCTTTGCCTTCTCTGTGTGTCTATAATACAGGATGGCAAACAAAGGCACCAGTTTCTTTATAACAAGGCATTGTGTTGACAATACATTGCATTTATCTTCAGGCTTCACTGGGGTGCTTTGGGGGATAAACAACCCCCTCCATACTGCACCTTGTTTCTTTAGTTTTAACACATTTTGGGAATTATCAATGTCTCTTTCTCCTCTCTCACTCTTCTTCCTCCTCTTCTGAATGTGCAACCCTCTTTTTTTCTTTTTTATTATTTTGCATTTTTCTCCTGAAAAGGTACAAGAATCCATGGACTGGTGAAGCATGGGGTTCTTTTTTGAACAGTTTTGAGAGGTGAGTATGACATAAGTGAAACAATTACTATCTCAAGTAAAATTGGCTCAGTTCTGTCTGATCACTCTTTTGAAGCTACATTTCAATATAGCTCTGCTCAGATCAACCATTTTCCATTGCAGTATTTCTTGCCCGTGTGTTATTTTAAGCTTACCATTACCATGGGACATGAATTCATTTGGAACTCATTAATAATAATTCCCTTTCATTAGAAATCTCTTATTGGAGTAGCCGCTTGTTGTGACAATTCCCACAAAGTCACCATCTTTGTAGAGATGCAGCTGGTGACGATGAAATAATATGTAACTTTATGTTAAACTAATATTCCCCAAAATAGTAAAATGCCTTAACATATTCCATGCATAGTTAATAGGAGATCAGAAGGATGAAAGATACAGATAGGATAATTTTCTAGGAGATATCAGAATTCCCTTTTTTTAGTGTGGCACAGTAGAGGAATTTTATGTTGCATATATATGCATCTTTCCCTGCATAGTGAATTTTTTTTGCCATGTATAATGGAACTCACAACACGAAATGCTGACAAAGCTGATGAAGACAGCGTCCTTCCCAACAATAACACAATGGCTTGGTAGTTCATCATGTCTGAAGAGCAGATTTTGTAATCAAAGACATTGAAATCTTGTGAAAGAGAGGGTTAATAAAAAAAAAAAAAAGAACATTTCCTTCTTGGAGCACGGACTGCAATCTCGGTTTTTCTCTAAACTTTCACTGAGCAAACATATCTGTATTTTGACCCTCTTTACAAGTTAGTGTTTTTGTAGAAATACTTGTACCAGGCTAACAAAGCTGTGCACAAGCATTCATGCGAGGGGTGTCAGTGTGACACATTTCTCTGAACAATAACAGGCTGCAGAGTGGGAAGAAATTTTAAGCAGCTTTGAAAGAACATGGAACAATTCCTTTGTTTTGCAGGTCCTCCATGTGTATCACTACTCCGCCATGTGCCAGAAAGCTAATACTATTGTTTGGCTAAATTTGGTGAAAGTAAGCATTAAGAAAGGGCCTTTTCTACAGCCACACATCTGCTGATAACTTTTGAATTATTTTCTGGAAGACTAGGAGGAAAAGAGTAGTCAGCTCAAGTGGGACTGGAAGCAAATCCCCTTATTTGAAGGAGAATGAGGACAGGAGCAAGGACATGTCCTATGAGCAATTAATTGCCTGTTTTGCTGTCCAGCCTTGTTCCTATGTCAAATATGACAAGTGTCTTGGGGCAGAAGTTTCTTTCAAATGTGTGGAATTACTGGTGGCATTTCTGTTGCTACAGACCAGGGCATTTTCTCAAGAAACTCCTGATTGTCTCTAATAGTTCTTGAAAGGTCTGCTTTCAAATTACTTCCCTCATTTCTTCTGCCTCTGTGACTGGATGCAGTAGAAGGCTGCCATTCAGGATGCAGTAGGAGGCTGCCGTTCCTATTGGCTTTAAATGTTGGCTTGATCCACGGGAAAATAACATCCACTGCGCCAGTGGCTGGATTAAAGTGGCAATGACCCTGTGCCAGGCAGAAGGGCTGCAAATCATCTGCCCAAGGGTAATGTGGACAGTTCTCTGCAAACCGGTCATCTAAGTCCCTCTTTGGCACGTAGCAATGAGTCTTCTCTTCCTACAGGGGCATTTTTACTGAGTTCATCTCCAGTAACTCCAGCATCTCTCTGTGCCTTGGGGAAATCCCGGCTGACCCCTTGGGCGCGGGCAGCTGCCCTATGAGAAGCACTGCCGAGTGAATTCAGTCCCATCCCTGATGATGGTGCCATGGGACCTCCCTTTGCTTTTCAGCATGAGAAGAAAAAGCTCCTGATAAAGCAAAGAGCTTCCTTAAACTCTTTCACAGCTCAGGTGCATTGTGAGGAAAGAGACCTTCATTCTCCTAATGAGCAAATGCGTTCAGAGTAAACGCACTCCTTGAAGGGCGTTAATGCTTTCATCACCACTGGCTAATGAGCCTGAACTTGCACCTTGTACTAGATACTAATCAGATTCCTCTTTCTGTGCTCTCTAAAGCACTGCAATTCGAGCTGCCAGCAGGCAGTGATGCTGTTTAAAAATAACCGCACACGGGTGTGCTTATTCAATATTTCTGTCACAGGAGTTGGAAAAGGTCTAGTCCCAGGCAAGACAGGGGCTCATTTTAATATGCACTGCATTCCTAATTTCTTTTAAAGTTATTATTAACTTATTCCATTTACAAAATCAAATAAAAAGACTCTTAACTGAAGAGTTACTATTGCTTGTATAATGTAATTTGATTTTTTCCCATCCAAATTTCAAATTACTTTATTCCTGTTCTTTTTTTTTTTAATCGTTTGCATAATCTACAACACTTTCAGGACTTTCTTATTTTGCATAAATCAATTTCACTTCTTGTTCACTTCATCACTTTCAAGGGGATTCTTTTCTGCTTTACTGGACTTAAATTAATCCTCTGGAGAAAGCAGTGTCATGACACGGCCAGCATCAAAATCTGCATAATGAAAGCAATTTTTTCCATTTAAATTGGCACTCAAGAATATCACTGCTCATTAGCAGACTTTAGATCTTTTATTTCATTTTAAGTGAGAAGGACAAGCATTCTTTTCCTAATATGACTTTCTTGCATAAGAATTTATTCAAAGACCTTTAAATTTATTGCAGTGTAATTTAGGTTCCTAAATACCTTTAAAAAAACAGCCTGTGTGATTTGTAGAGTATTAACACTGCTGGAGAGACTACCAGAATTTTCAGCCTTGATCAGAGCAGTCTGTCTCATCTGGCTTCTCTCTGGGGTTAAAACTGATCTGAGAAGATGGGTGAATAATGGATGGATGTGGAATCACTGATGATGAAAGGGGAATTTCTGACTAATTCCAGGCACTCAGCAGATGCTTTTGCTGCTGATGATCTTAGATGAAGCTTAAATACGAAATCTGTACTGAAACCTTTAACTGAGAAAAGTGCTCAGTATAACAGAAGGAAAGCTTCAGAAAACAAACAAAAACAAGCTCTTAGCCTGGAAAGGGGTGAGAGGAAAAATCTGTGTTCCTTGACTCTTTGGTACCAGCAAGCAGATGCAAAGCAGCCACATGTGTTTTGCTGGAAGTCTCCAGGGCTGGTAGGTTAGCTCTTGCCCTTGGGCCTGTAACACAGCTGCAGGATGGTGCAGGCTGAGCTCCCCATGCACCTGCAGCCCGGGGCTGCCCGTGGCTGGCTGCTCTCTGGCTGCTCTCTGGCTGCTCTCTGGCTAGTCTCTGGCTGCTCTCTGGCTAGTCTCTGGCTAGCCTCTGGCTAGTCTCTGGCTGCTCTCTGGCTGCTCTCTGGCTAGTCTCTGGCTAGCCTCTGGCTAGTCTCTGGCTGCTCTCTGGCTAGTCTCTGGCTGCTCTCTGGCTAGTCTCTGGCTAGTCTCTGGCTAGTCTCTGGCTGCTCTCTGGCTAGTCTCTGGCTAGTCTCTGGCTGCTCTCTGGCTGCTCTCTGCCTGCTCTCTGGCTCGTCTCCTGCTGCTCTCTGGCTAGTCTCTGGCTGGTCTCTGGCTGCTCTCTGGCTGCTCTCTGGCTGCTCTCTGGCTAGTCTCTGGCTGCTCTCTGGCTGCTCTCTGGCTGCTCTCTGGCTAGTCTCTGGCTAGTCTCTGGCTGCTCTCTGGCTGCTCTCTCTTACCACAGGCTACAGTCAGCTCAGGCCTCACCAGACAATGCTGCTGGTTAATGACTGCAGGCAATCCACTCTGACCTTTTCCATTCTGCCCTGTCACCGTTCCTCGCAAAACACATGTGTTACTGGTCTTGTCAAAAAATAGCATTCTCTTTCTTCTTAAGATGAAGATTATTTTCTTTACTTCACCTGCAACTCATTGTTTCCGCTTGAATATTTTACAGGATCAAGTAGCAATGATATCTGCTTGCCTTTTGTTATGTTTCCTGCATTATGAATGGGATGTTGCTTTTGTCTGCTAAATAAAATGATAAAGAGCATTTAAAGACTCAAAGAAAGTGTTGATGCACCTATTTCTTCTGCATAAATGTGTATTTTCCAGTCATTGACTATTTCATTGTCATTGCTATGATGTAGAAGGAACACAACAGAATAAATTGAACACGGGGAGCCTCTGATAAGAAAATATGTGTTTCAGAAACAGCACTGAATGTTATATTTAATTTGGTAACCTTTGTGAAAGACTTTTTAAAAATTATTTTCCTAGTTAGTATGTATTATTCCAAAATACATGCCTTTGATTTTAGAAATTGTTAGAGGAAATGAATAATTTCCCCATAATTTTTAAACATCTTGTCTGTCTTGTCTTACATATTCAGTGACAAATAAAAGATTCTGTTTATGCAAAAATCTGAAAAAGACTTACATGCTAGAAAAGTGGAAGACATGGTGATCTTTTTTATTGCAAGACACATGAAAAACAAAACTTCTCTCTGACACATATTTCAAGGTACACACTTCTGTTTTTTCTTCTATCAGTCTTCCCCTAATTCCCTGATCTGCTGTGAAATGAATGTAAGAGCAAAGAAACTGCTTTTGACCCTGGATCAGCATTATTTTCTAGTTCATTTATCAATGTTTTTCAAATGAGATACATTGGTTGGTCAGATGTATAACTGCATAGATTAATTCTTTTTGGAAATTGTGTCCTGTGTATCCCAGTATCTTTTGAGAGCTGCACTTGTGAAGGCACTCACATTTTCTGCACTCATTCATGGATGAGATGCCTAGAGCTGGGTCAAGAGGAGAAGAGTGGGCATAGTGACAGTCCATCATTTGGACATTGGGAGGGTGAAGAGGGAGAAGCTGAGTTTTGGTTCCTTCACCCTTTGTTGTTTCAAAGCTTACACTGCAGTTCCTGGATGAAATGGATCGTGCATGTAAAGGCATGGTGTAACTTGGACCTAAATCTTCTGTTTCCTTGGTGACTGTGCCAAACGCTTGGCAAGAAGGGAGTAGCCATTCTATTGAAAGGCAGCGACCTTGCCCAGCCCTTTATCCAAAGGGCTCAAAATAGTGTTGGTAAAGTATTTTATACACTGCACAACACTGGCCTGTGGACAGAGCCACCTGCCAAAGACAAGTTGCTCTCTGATCAATTTTTTTTCTGTCATCCTTGAGCATTGTCCTGCTGGCAACATTATCACTAGGTGCTCCAGGTCCAGGCTGCTCTTTCCTTAGTCCCTAACCCTCTCTAAGCCTTGTGCGACAGGGGTGGTGGTTCCCCTTCGTGTCTGTACTTGAAATATTTAATTTCTCTGGCTGGGAATTTTCTTCCTTCTACCACCCCTAAGGTTTTCAACCAGAAGAAAACCATTTGACCATTTTATGGCATTGTAAGGATCAGAACCCTTGGGGTGCAAGAAGCACATTATACTGCAAACCATTAGAAATCCTACTGCAATGAAGTTACAGACGTAGTAGAGCTGGAGCTCCTAGGTCAAGATGGAAACTCCCTGTCTCCCTGGGGTCAGCTAATCATAGCAGTTGGAAGCCAGAAAAGGATCCTGCTACACAGCAGTCAACAATCTCAGACTCCAATATTGTTTTCCTTCTTCTATTTGTATTAAATTTTCAAATACAAACAGAAAGCATGCTCTTTATCCCAGGAGTTTTCACTCTAATGGGTTGTTAATGAGCTATCAATTACTTATGCAGAAGGGAATATACACATACAAACACATATAATACTATTCCTTAGCTGAAGGTTTTCCGTGTTTAAATGTTGGGGGCTTTACCTTCCTCACCTGGGTCACTGACCCTCCATGCATCTTCATCTGCAATCACTCTATTACAAGGTCTAGCATGTAACACTTGAAGAAAGATTGTATATCTGAGGATCATGGGCTCCTGCTCTAATCTCATATGCAGCATTGGCAGTTCCCTGGCTAAGCTGATATGTAGCACTTCTATGCTATCGAGCAGTCCCAGTGTGTTAATCAATCCTCAAGCCTTCTTGTGAAGCTCACTAGCTGTTAATCTTATTTCTAGAGGCACCGTCTCCTTCTTGACTCAGGATTCTTGAATTACAATGGCTAAAAAGCATTTCTGTCCATTCACAAGAGGACCAGAAGCTAAACTTTCTCCCATCCAGCCTTTGTCATTCACACAGTGAGGACTGATCATTGTCATGAGCTTGACCTCGTAATGAAATCAGTGACCTTGAAGGTGGCACAGGCAATACAAATCCTCTCGTTCACCCCAAGTTTAGAAGCCGTTTGCCTGACTCCTTTGATCAGCCTCCTCATGAATGAGGAGCCCCTAGCAAGACTTGCCTGAACCACTTAAGTCACTCCCTCCCATATGGCGCAAAGGAAGCATTTGTGTGGCCCAGGAGGATCAGGACACAGATCACTAAGCTCAGTCCTCAGGCTGCTATGGATCCTTTTCTTTCCTCAGGCTCCTCTCCTACATTTCTCTGCATATTCCACTCCCCATTAACCCTGTAGTTGTCCCCAGGGTAGACTCCAGCCTGGGGACTAGCCACCTAGCAACCTCCTACCATCCGACTTCCTTCCCTGGCCATCTCCTTCACTGCCACCTGCCAGAACCCCCAAAGCACGGGCTGGGCTGCCTGAGCAGAGCAGCACACAGAGTAGTGGAAGAAAAAACCAAGAGTAAAACAGGATAGAAAGCAAAGTAGAAATGTAAAGGAATGTAAAAGTGTAAAACCGTATAGAAACGAGATTTCTATTTTTTAAATGCGTTGCTTTTTTCCTGTCTGTGTGTGCATGTATACATATTTGTGTGTGTGCCTCAACCATGTCCAAAAAGCTTAACATGCTGGAATTATCCAGGCTGCTAAGGGTTAAAGTATTTATGAACTTGTTAAGAGATGGGAACATTATGCACTGTTCACAATGTTTAATTTTAACTGCCACGCTAGAGAGAATCTTTGATTACATTATCAGATTATTCTCATTGAATGTTAGTTGTTGTATCTCTTTTTTTTTTTTTTTTTTGACAGTGCTATTTCTGTGTTAGAAAATATATTCCTCCTAATTGACTGGAAATGGAGGATATTAATTAGCCAGGCTTTTCATGCAGAGGATTCCAGCTGCTGAAATCCTAGGCCTATATAGGGTTAAATGTCAGTCTAGAAGATTAATGACTTAACTGAAAACATTTTATCACAGATACAGAAAATAAATCCCTTTCCCAGATAGTCACAGACCATGTGTACCACTGAGGAAGGGAACTGCACAAACCAATAAAACCTGACTGCTCCTGCACCAGCAAACAGCAGTGATAAGACAAAAATCATTATGAGGATCAAAGTCGCTGAGCTCCTTGCCTGGCGCTGATGCTGTGGGGCTCAAATACAAGGTGTGCTGCCCACCTGGGGTGACATTCTCCACAGGAGCTCAGAGCCTGTGCCCTCACCTGGCTTTCTCAGCACAGGAAAGGAGGGATGTGTGCTTTCATGCCAGGTTTATGTGAATGAGAGTATCTTGCACTGCTGCACAACAGCTCTGAATTAAGCCTTAGGTATCTGGCTTTTTAAATTTCCAATTTCTCCTCTTTCTTTAAAAGTAAAAAAATCTTCCCATCATCCCACCTTTCCCCACATGCTTTCCCTTCTTTATATGATTCAACATAGCTGGCTGTGACTATAATAAGATGCAGCCAACGATGCACCTACTGACTGTCAGTGGCATCCATAGAACATGAAGGAGCAAAATGAACAGAAATCTCTCCTGGAGCACAAACACTTAGCAGTGGCAAGAGCAATGCACTGAATATAACACAAACGTTTGGCTGCATGAGTTTTAAGGCTTGCTTGCCCACAGGTAAGGAAATTATTTTGATGTTTAGATTAGATTCGTGTCTACACACTGGAAGTATGGATTTAGTGGCTTTTTGGCCAGAAATTAGATCAAAGATGCTCAAACCCATCACCTTTAAAATGTTCTTGTTTCCAGGACTAAATCCTTAAGGTTTTAATTGTTAAACAGCCAAAAGTTTGTCTTGATGAGGACAGAAAAATATCACTCCTTCACCCACAGAAAAATGTGTCTTGGCTGGGTGGGTGACTACTCTAAAACTACTGCCTCACTCTGAACATTGACTTGTTCAGGGGAAAAAGTATATAAAAAGAAATCCTTCAGGGCAAGAATTGCATCATCTTACATTGCACTTTTAATTTTTCAATGCAAGACTGCTCTGTAATTTTGCAAAAGTGGCTTTCAGTAGTAGGAGCCATCTTCATTCTAGCAAGATTCCTCAAGGAAAGCCCTGTACAACAATACCACGGACATATACAAAACACCCACCTGCTTCAAAAATGTTTGCAAAAATCTGCAAAAACGAGTCCGAGGAGACAATGTGGCAGTTATTTGACCAACTTGAATTCAGTCCACTTGCATGACTCTTGTGGCACAGTCTTACACAACCTTTCTCACTTGGTCTGCTGCAGTGTGAAGAGTGTGGGAGAAGGTAAGGCACTTGTTGAGCAGGAGGTCAATATTTTTATTTTATTTCCTTTTTAGCCCCAGGCTTTGTCTATTGGAGACTTTTCAAACCAGTTCTGAATAAAGATCTGTCTATTTTCCCCTGGCCTTTTCTTTAGCCTTTTATTACTTCCGAATACTTCAGGTGCTGGTTTAGTTGCACTTCCTTGTAGATACTGCCTCTACAGTGGGTGGAGGTTTGAGGCACTGGGAGATGAAGGTCAGGGTGGACCTTCTTTCCTTTGAGCAGCACACATAAGAGTAGGTTATGTCCAGGACATGGTTCCCATGTACTTCAGCTGCAGGTGTTGAAATGGAGAGGAAATGAAAAGGAAGAGTTCCCCACAGAAAAAGGGGAATGTCAGATTCTTGACAGTAGGCTGAAGTGACTGGGCTTTGCAGTGATGGAGGAAAATAATGGAAAGCTAATTCAAGACTAGCCAGACTCCAGCTGGTACTGCTGCATTGTGGAGTGCCTGGAACAGAAGCTGTGCCTGGATGCCTTGTGGAGCTCCAGGCTGGGCCCCGTCAGAGGAATTTAACCCATCCCTGTTCCAGGCACGGTTTTCGCTTCCCAAGAACAAAGTCTGTGCAAGAAGACTTGTCCCACCACACAGCCCAGCACAGCTGCCTGTTACTGGCACAGCTGGAGGGCCTCCTCAGTCAGGTCCCACCAACAGGAGATCTGCACTGCAAGAGGTCAAGGGGCAGCATCACCTTGTGTGGGGAGGGGATCCTGCTGGGGAAACTTTGAATCCTAATTTTCCTGTACTTCTTCCCTGAAGTAATGATCTGCAGGAAGGAATTTTCTTTTTATAGAAAGTTACACAAAGGAACTACACAAGTTCTTTGGTTCTGCCTTTCCATCCCAAAATATACAACTTCCTTCTTGATACTGTATGATCTTCAGTTACCATACAAAAATAAATTATTTGCAGGAGAATGAGGGCAAGCTGAAAACTTATTTATCATCCAGCCATTATAATGCGGTTGATGATCAAACAACCTGTGAAGCTGAGATAATTTTCTTCATCTTCAAGTAGCCACTGGAAAGCCTCATTACATGCCTGAAGTTGCATTGCTTAGCAACAACATTTCAGAAATTCAAGTTATCAGCATGATCACTAATAAGACGGTAAGCTGCAAAAGAATCCTGAATAAACTGGATTCATTTGCATTTCAAAATAAATGAAAGTAAATGTCAGATTGTGTTCTGGAGTATATGAACTCTTCTTAGCACAGATATATTGCGTTTACTCAAGCATTTGTACAATAGAGACAAATGTGAAATGTTTCTAAAATTTTATAAATGCAGGATGTCTGTGGGCTCTAGATATTTTACTACTCTTCAACTGTTAACTTTAGCTAAAGAAGTCTGCTATCAGCAAAACGTGCTGTCAAAGTGTAGCACACACAAGACCAATTAGAAGTGTTATTTCCCATGGCAGGACAAGAGTATGAACGAGGACAAAGATACGAATAACACGTTGCAGTGTTTGGTTTATATAACCATAGATTTGGGAACACTTTTTTTAATTTTACAGTTCCTCAGGGAAGAAATTTGTTAAAAGTCATATGAAAACTTTTCATGGCCTCTGTGTCAAAATGTAGACACTTAAGAGTGGCATGGTTCACAAATCCAGAGTAAATCTGGTATGTTTCTGTAGCCCCAGATTTCTGGTGAAACATACAGAAAACAGAGTTGTGGGAGTGCTCAGTGAAAGTGAAGTGAACAATAACCCAATATTATGGGTGACCTGTTGCCTTTCTCTGACCTGGTTGTAATATTGATCAGCAACCAAGACCAAAGCACCTGACAGTGATCATGAAGCACTTGGTTTGAACTTGTCCTAATTTTGTCTCCAGTGAATTGATTTTGAAACACTTCCTTCATTTATTCACTCACAGGAACAGCATTTGGAGGAGAAACCCTGTTTATTGCTGTTCCTTTACAGGCAAGCCCCACTTACCTTGAGGGTGGAGAAAGACCTTCTCTTACTTACCCACTTGTAGTCAGTAGGCTCCTTCTCTAGTTAGCATGTGTATGGATATTCAGGCACTTCCAATCATTCCTTCAAAATGCACATACTGAACTAGAGGAGAGGATTTTTTTTTTTCTAAGAGCACCACTGGGAAAGACAAAGTTAGATATTGAAGTCAGATATTTCCTTCTCCACTTTCTCCCGAGAAAAGAACAAGACTCGTCCTCCAGGCTTTCTTTCAGTATTAGTTGCCAGCAAATAAAGACAAATTCTAGAGGTCATTCAGTGGGAGATCTCTCTCCCTGCAAGGGAAGAGCATGTATCCCAATGACAGGCAAACATCTGAAGGAGAGAAAAAGAGCTTGACCTTGCAAAAAAGACAGAGGTGAGGCTGTTTGGATACTTCAAGAATATAAAGATGCATAGCTTAAATGCCACACTTCTTTCAAAGACTGTTTTGAAAACTTTTTTTGTACTGTACAGAATTATTAGTTTGCTGTAACATTCAGGTCTTTTCCAACCTAAAGACCTAGTTTCAGTTATTTCACTTTGCAAGAAGATATTATTTTAATTTTATATTCTTAAGAAAAAAAATGTATGTGAAGTGGTATTCCACTTTATTTCAAAGCCTAATATTTGAAATAGTTTGGAAAATGCCATAATTTTGAAAACTCTGAAACTTTTTTGTATTTTGACACCCACACACAGCACTTCTGGCCTACAAAATAAGGCAAGAATGGAAAATAGCTCATTCTAAACTTCAGCCATGTTTAATGCTGAAAATAAAACATGTAGACAACCTTATAATTCTTATAAATAATGATTCTAGGGTCCAGAGCAATAAATTTGAAAACTGCGGTTTATGATAATGTATTCTGCGGTGACAGTAAAAAAATAGGTCATCATTTTGAAAAGGTGAGAAGCTATCTGTCATGATGAACACACTAACAAGAAATTTGAAGTAGTTTCAGAGGCAGTTAGTCCAAGATACTCCTCCTCTAAACCCCTTGTCCCCAAGCACAACATGTGAGTGGAGAGCTTGTGGTCTCCACTGTGCAGGCAGAGTTACTGCATGTATCCACCTCAAGGCTTGTTATATCTGGTGTTAAGAATCCATCCATCTGTATGTCTGTATCACAGATTATCAATCTGGGTGCCATTAACCAAACCACATAAATTTTACTGTTAAAAAAAAAAAAGAAGCAAAAAATGGAGGAAAAAAAAGAAACAAAATATGTTTGAAGAACAGGAGTGACTATCCTTAGCTGTGTGAAAGGCATGGCCAGCTGCAAGTTCCTGCAAGGTACAGGCTACCACAGAGCAGTGGATCATGTTTTATCATTACCCAGTTAAATACAGTTGCCCACATAGGTCTAGTTTTTCTGGCATGTAACTAACACTTCAGTGGCTTGGCTTCCACCAAAACCTGTGGATTACAAGGAAAACTATGTTCAAACCATACCTCTCCACTAGCACTAGGTGAAGATGGTCAAGTCCCTGGGAGAATCTGGTTTTACCTTTGTTTTCAAGTCTCAGGGATACATTTATCCCTGTGGGTTTACAGAGTGGGGGGAGGCTCAGTTCCACACAACTAGGGCAGGATGCTGAGCCTGTGCTTTAATAAATATTTGACAAAAATCTTTTTCCAGCCAGACAAAAGCAAAGTTTCCTTCACCTAATTTGCTTTCCAAATTGTCAGTGTCTGATTCAATGTAGTCTGATGCTTTATTTTTCCTTTGATAATTGATTTATGTCCTGTCCATTTTATCATTAAGTTACAAAAGAGGAATTCACTAAATCTCATTTTATTACATTTTTGTTTGATTTTTTTCCCCTTCCTCACTTCCTTTTCAGCAGGCAAAATCATCCTCAAGACTTCTCTTTGCTTTCAGCCTTGTTTATCATCTTTACCTGGTGTTCCTGAAAGTGTACTGCTTATTCAGTATCTCAGGAATAGTCTTCTGCACTGATCTCTGCATAAACTCACATTAATTGGCCTCCAACAGCAAATTTAAGAAGTTTGTTGAAAACGTTGCCTTTCAACACTAATTTTGAAATAAAAAGGTTAGTAGCAAAGTCAAGTAAGAGACATTTGTTACAAAAGTAAGTAAACTGATTTGTCTTTGGATCCAATAGATGCCTACAAAAGGTCCAATAATAAATGTGCATCATAAAAATCGTACTTGAAACATTGAAAAGGACACTTCTGAAAAGAAGGTGCTCTGCTCACCAGCACTGAATATCTAAAGGTTGGTTGTCTCAGTCAGTACTTGGGACTTTCCTTGTGTGCAGCCTTGAGCAAAGAGTGTTTCCAGAGGACAACTCACTTCCTTAGTCCTGGATAATTTTTTTTCTGTAGTAGCAGTGTTTGCACTCTTCCTTGAAATGAAATGTCTGATGTCTGTTTCATTCCTTCCATTAGCTCCTTCTGTGTAAAGATATATATTAAGGGTCCAAAGATATTCTTACAAAGCTCACCTGGGAGGAATTTCCAATCAAATTTATAGAGGCAATATTGCTGAAAAGAGAGGCCCTTCACACGGTGGGATTGTGCTATGCCTGAGTCATCCTCTTGGTTACCCCTCGGGATCCTGGTGGGTGAAAGGCTGGACATGACCTGGCAATGTGCACTCACATTTCCTCCAGGGGGGAAAACAGGCAGGGGCACTGGGTCTTTTATAATGGGAACACTCAAAGGAGGAAGGAATTGGAGGAAAGAAACCCCTGAAAGCTGACCTGACAGAGACTTTTACATTCTCTCAGTCTTGCAAGGGGGAAGGAAACAGAACTTAATAAGTCTGGGAATTTCCTCACCCCAGGCAGTAACAGCAGCCTATTTGGCATTATGGATTTATAGATATATAGATAGCATTTTTCACAGTTGCAAAATGGACATTGTGAGATCTCAAATTTCTTAGTATCTGGCCTTCATATATTCTATAGGAGCAGAATTCACTCCAACTTTTATTAGTTCAGCTTTACTTATATCTATTTAAAAGTTAAGCTATAGAAATTTCTCTTTATATGATATACAGTAGTACATGGATACCACAACAGTATCATAAACATAAATATTTACTACTTTACATCAACATCATCTCCGTTAGATTGGGAGTGTGTATACTTAAGTACAGAACTGGGCAGCTGAGACCGGATATAAAAATCCATCTGGGTTTGGAGGAAGTTGTTATCAATGCCCAAAGAGCTTAACAGAGGATTACCTCATATTTTTCTTTCAAAAGCTCTACTAGACTGCTCTGCGGTGGACCTGAAGAGAGCAAGCTGCTAATAATTTTCGTTTCGACTGTTTTCCCATGGCTATCTCGTGGTCTGACTAATAGGACCCCCAGGGATTTTGGTGTTACTGCATGGATTTCCCACACACTCTACAGAATGGTTTGATATTTTCCAGCGTGCAGATGGTTTTAGTTGTTAATCTCTGCAAATTCCTGCTGACCTCTTGTACATGCATGGTTCTCTTCTGAAGAGGTGGTTGAATCTGCCTTGTCTGTCATTCCTCTTGCAGAAATTGGAAAATGTTTTAAGTAATTCTGGAAATTGACTTTTAGTGGTGGGCTCAGTCTCAAGAAAATAAGAATCTCCTCTTTGTTTTCTTGTGTTTTTCCAAGGGAATGCAGTTTCTGACCAGTAAGAATATTAAAGGTTGGTAGGGGAGGTGGTGTAGGGCAAAAAAATACTTAAGAAAATGTCTAGTTCTTACTTTAGTGGTTACTATGTTCTTGGATTGAACCTTATTCTGTTTCTCTCACAAATAAACTATACTTTTTCATTTATCTTTTACTGAAGACTAAAATTCACTGTTCTGTATCATTTCTAGACACACTTTTGGGGAGCATAGGGGGGGAGTGCACTTCCTTTTCTCGCAAGAAGGTATTTTAAGCCTTTTGCTACAAAATTATTATTCAGGTAGCTCTGCAGGAGCAATGTCTATCTTCCCATATTCCCCAGACACAGACAACCTTTTACTATTTCACATGGGAGACTCTTGAGCTCCATCTTCTGTTAAATGTGGGACAAGCTTGTTTTTCCGAGCCGGCTCCCGTGGAAGCTGGGCGGGTTTGGGGCAGGGGCCAGCACAGCACTGCAGGGCAGGTGTGCCCAGGCTCAAGGCAAACACGCCCCTTGCACCTCCTTTTCCCACGTTCTCAAAGGAGAACCAAAGCTTTTGCAAGACATTTGGAAAATGCAGGTACCACCCAATAGATCTTTCGGGCAAAAACCCTTTGTTATTATTTTGATATTAACGATTGTGTCATGGCTGGGTGGAAGTGGCCTTGCACACACATTACTCTCAGTTTGAACATGGGAATGAAGAGGTTTCCTCAAGCCAAATGTGAGCATACATAAACACCTTTGATGGTGTTTTTCAGGCTGTTGGATGTTTTCTGTGTTTTGGCTTCACGGAGGTACAGGTGATTTAAGCAGACCTGGCTGGCACTGACAGGCTGTTTCTCTTTGTTACAGGAGAGGCTGAATCAACACTTCACATGATGCTCTTACCTTGATCTCCCTTACTCAGCAACACGAGTTTTTGTGCTGATTTCTAAGCCACACTGCCGATTTTAAGAATTTCCCTTTGTTTTTTCTGGACCACTTCTCTCAGGCTGGAGGGAATGCAGCCTCCCTCCAACCCTGCCCTGAAATACCACACAGAGGAGCAATCCGGGCTGAAACACTGGCACGAGCTTTGCCACAGCCTGCTCCCTCAGGGACCATGGCACCATCATCCCTGAGCCAGAGGGAGGGAGGGGAAAGGTGGTCTCCAGGGAATCCTGAGTGTGCTTTGGTGGCACTTGGTTGTTGAAATTGGTTTTGCTGCTCCTGTCCCAGAGAGGGATGTTGGAGCAGGACTGTCCTCCTCATGCACGCGAGGGCCAGCATGTGCTGAGGTACAGAGTCAGCCCCCAGGGATTCTCAGGCATTTGAGCATTTTTGCTCCATGGCACTGGTATCTAGGGGTCCTTTGCCCCATGTGCACTCCACAGGGCCACAGCTGAAGTATGGCATGGGAATGCAGTAGTGCAGGGAGCACAGGGCCTGATACAGAGCAAGAAGAACCAGGAGACTTGGTGAAAACTTCTTGTGCTCTTCAGCAATAAACTCAGTCCTCCCCTAGGGGCATGCCTGGAGAAATGCACTTTCATTACTATAGTAGTGCCCAGAGACACCAAAACTTGAAAAAGGCACATCAAAAAGAGGTGGTTACTGCCCAGAAAACCAGAATGAAATCTGGATATAATATGGGCATCTGTAGGTGGAGAGAGGTCACGCCCTTGAAAGGATAAAGAAGGTTGGTTAAGGCTATTTAGGAAAGGGCAAATTTTAATTTTAAACAATTGATTTTCACAGGGGCTGTGTGGGATCAGGAGGGAAATCTAAAGGTCATTAAAAGAAATATGGATCCAAAATTCCACTTCAAACCAGAGTCAGCTTCAAAGTTATGTAGGGATCCCAGAGTTGCCTGGAACATTGTCCAGTGAAGTGTAGCAAATTTTCAGGATTGCAAAGACTGCATCCTAGGCCCTGGGCACCCTGTTTCCAGCACATGACCCACCCATTGAGACTTCTCTTTTCCCTTTTCCCCCATATGTGGATGGAAAGTCCCTTGCTGCATCTCGTGACTGTTATCTCTGGTCCTATCCTGGTACATCTCTTCCTGTCCATGTTTCCTCCATGGCCCACTACTAGTTTGTAGCTTAGTTTCAGAAAGCACTCTTCATTCAGAGGAAAGGAGTGGAGAAGTCTCAGTAGTTGAATAACAACTCCAGCATTGTCTTCAAAGGTTTTGTTTCCTTTGTCTAATTATAAAAAAAAGGAACCAAAACAAAACAAGGCAGTGCTTTCACTGCCTGACTATCAACAGCAATAAAATTTAAGCTTACCACCAGCCTCACACTTACTCAGTAATTTTTACCCTCAACAACACCATTACAATATTATGTTGAAGACAACTCCAGTTCCATTAACCAACCTGGGGGAACTAAAGCTCTTCTGATGCAGAGTCCTGACACTTGATCTGATGCTAGAAAATCCTCTAGTATTGCCATGACCTTCACAAACCCTTCATGAACTCACATGACTTCCAGCAGAAATCAGGGTGCCACTGAGTTCTCCTAGTTCTCATGCATTTAATTTTGAATAGGTACCCACTGTATTTATACTGTGTGTGTTATTCTGATTTAATGTGATCAAGTTTTCTCATGGCAGAAATAGAAAAGAAATACCTGGAGTTATGTCTGAAGGCTAAAATGAAGGGAGGCTTTTGTGAAGAGTTCATTGACTGCACAGATACAAAAATCCTGTAGTGAACAAGCGCTGGATGCCTGCAAAAGAATTAACCCTTTTTGACAAATACTCTCTGAATTGCAAACACCACAAGATTTTCCTCTCAAAGAAGGGAATGGAAAGACAAAAAGTATAACAAAATACTGTTATGCTTTGAGGTTACTGTCAGGAAGTTATTGAAAGTTCTAGGTCCTTACAAGACAGGGAAAATCAAGTTTGTCTGAGAACTGAGATAAAAAACACATTTTCTCTTCTCAATCAACAAAAGGCTAGGAGTAAATTTTCCTTCCTCCCAATTTTTGGCAACATTCCCCTAAATTAGGAGCACTTAAACTGATCAATGTCTGCACAAAGTCTGCTTGGTGCCCCAAGGCTTTCCTAAGGCTTCCCTTCCCACAGGAGAAGCTGCAAGCGCCTGAGCAGGGGAATGTGGGTCAGTGCTGGAGGAGAAAGGCAACTTTTCTGGAGATGCTAGAACAAAGGGTCTTGTGTCCTGCTTCACATTCTGTCTTGTCTTTGAGGCTCTTAGTGTTGGCTAAGTATATGTGTGCAGCCCTGGCATGTGGTATGGCCTGTGAGCACAACCATACCATAAATACTATTAACAAAATGTTCTTATATTCCCAGCACTCTCAGGACAATCAGATAAGTGAAGTCCTGGATGAAACATTGGTTGAAAGAAGAGATGAGGGCACTTTTCCCCTCTCTGTAAGGTACCCAGCAGAGGGTGCAGTCATCTACCCTGCTTGCACCTGCACAGCAAGATTGATTACATGAGGAGGGCCATGAATTTATTCTGAGGGTTGAAACACCTCTTCTATCAAGACAGGCTGGGAGAGCTGGGTTTTTTCAGCCTGGAGAACTCTGTGTAGACCTTAGAGCACCTTCCAGTGCCTAAAGGGGCTACAAGAGAACTGGAGAGGGATTTTTTGCAAGGGCATGTAATGATAGGACAAGAGGCAATGGCTTTATACTGAAAGAGAGTAGGTTTAGATTAGATATTAGGAAGAAATGTGAAGATGGTGAGGCACTGGAACAGGTTGTCCAGAGAAGTTGTGGATGCCCCATCCCCAGAAATGTTCAAGGATGAGGCTTTGAGCAACCTGATCAACCTAGTTAGAGGTGTCTCTGCCATCACAGGGGATTTGGACTTGGATGACCTTTAAAAGTCCCTTCCAACCATAACTATTCTGTGATTTTCTGATTAGACTCCTTTATTAAAATAATAGCAGTGTTCCAAATAAAATAAAAGTTTTCTTTTTCCTTCCAAAAGGCACGATGTTGCTCAAGAGCTCAGGGAATGCTTACCGAAAATAAGTGTCTCAAAGTCGAGCTGGGGAGGGCAGCCAGTGGAGGGTGAAAGGGAGAGGAAGAAAAGCATTGTGGCTGTGGGGTGAGATGGGATGGCCCCAGAAGCAGCCAGACCTGCAGAAGCAGTGGGGCCAGGGGCTGGAAACTTGGGAAGAGTGAGATTGTCTTCTGTGGCCTGCCCCGAGGGAATCATGGCTCCCGCATTCCCCATGGATAGTGGGATGGCCTCAGCTGGAGGGCAGCCTGGGAAGGACCTGCTTCTCCAAGGAACTTCGTCTCCTACAGAACTCTGGGTTGCCATAATGGAAACCAGAGGAGCTTTCACCTCTCTGTGTTGTCTTTCCCATGCCATCCACAGTCTACAGAGTAACTCAGGCCCTGCCCTCTGTCCCTGCACAGAAGACAAGATGAAAGCCCCAGCCAAGAGTGCTGCTGGCATTATCCTTCCCACCACAGTTTCCTCTCTTCTGCTAAAAAGTGGTGCCTGCTGAGGGTCCAGACATCCCTGTCCAAGGCTTCCCTCCTCACCACATTTCACACAGCATCTCAGATGTGTCAGGCAGGAAATGTGCTGCAGTTTGCTGCAGTAAAGCAGCCAGGAATATAGATTTTTCTAGCCCTTTGAGGTGGTTTTAATTCATTTCTGTTACTTTCCCACAGCAGAGGCAGGATTGCTTCCCTTGTGAATGCAGAGGTTTCAGCCTGTGTGGCCTTGATCACCTCTAAACTCAAGCACCTTGGCAAGGAAAAGGTGAAGAACACATTTTCTTTTCCCCACAGCATGAATCTACCAGAGTTTGCTTTTCCAGAAGCCAATATATCCAAAGGAAAAGAGGTTTTTAAAACTTGAAAAGTTGGAAATGAAGGCTCCTTACCTTTTCATTTCTAGTGCACAGAAATATTCCCCATCAGTGATGAATAAAGTCCACATGGAGTTTCAGCCAGTGGTAAAATTTCTTCACCCAGATCTTAGCAGGTGTAAACACTCCTGCTTAACCCTGGGTCAGAAGTCTGGTGGGTCAGGAACAATAAAAATAAAACATCTAGACAGGGATTAATTATTTTTATTAGAAAAAAACACAAGTATGTATTGCTCTCTCTCCCTTTTTTTTTTTTTTTGTTTTTTGGAATGAGTTTAAGAAAAAAAGTGAAAGAACTGCAATGTAAAAGAAAACTCCTTCACATTGTTCATGGCTTGCTGGCCTGGAAGTGCACTGCAGCAGTGATGCCATCCCCTAACACATGTTCCTTTCAGCTACGTACAAGCTGTCTTCCTGACTTCAGAGAGCTGTTCCTCAAAGGCAGTTTCTCTTTTGCCTACTCATCTCTTTCAATTGCTGTCTTTGTTTCACCAATATTTTTCCCCTTTCTGCTTTGCTGGTTTTTGCAGTAAATTAGTGTGCATGCTTTCCATTACATATATTTCAAACCCAGAAATTTTCAATCCATTTTGTATATCCTAAATCTACTTGAGCAGCATCATGTCTCACTTGAAATCCCTTTTTTGTGACATTCAGAAGCAACATCAGCAGTTTCAGCTACAATCCTTTTAATTACTTTTTCTTTGATTAAGACAAATTTATTTCCCAGATTTACGTGGTTGCACAAAAGTACAAAGTACAGAAAAATCCTAAATCAACAAAATGACACTGGTTTTGAAAATTACCCTGTCTGCAAATATTTATCACTTGAACATCTGTCAGAGCTGTATGTCCCAGAAACATTTATACTAAGTTTTTTCTTAATGCAGATGGAAGGAAGGGCGAGAGAGGGAGCTTAGAGGCAAAATTACACAGCATAAGAAACACAATCTAATCAAGAGTCTATCTATGTACATGGATATTAATCTCCTGCTCTTTCATAAATAATGTTCAAGGTTTCCTCTGTTGTTCGTTTGGGTTTTTTTTATGTTTCCTTCTTCTGTTGCCTCAGTTCAAGAGGTTCAAGAGAAAAGAGATGCTGATAAATTTCTGAACATAATTTCAAATAGAGATAAAATGGATTTTTTTTTTCAGTGGAGCCCAGATACCAGCCAAACTCAATATTATGTTTTATATGGGAAATTCCACACAAAAATTCCACAAAAAATTCAAGAATGTGTGTGCACACCTGGGAAGCAGTTGTTGAAGGAGTCAGTGTGTATCAGCACATACCAAATGATCCAGCTGTTATCCAGCTGACAGCCTTCTCTTGTGGTGCAAACTTTAGCTTCAGTCCTATGGCCAAAATAACAAATGAGTGAAGAGCTTTCAGCTCATGTTGTAAATGCAATGTACTCTCAACAAACATCGTGAAAAGAAGGCATTGCCTGAACGTTTAGTCACTGAGAATAAGATTGTCCTAATTGAATAAAATACTCAAAAGGCCTTCAGGATACAACTTGAGATGCTTTTCTGGCCCTTGAGGGGCAAAGCATGTCAGCACTACTTTCAAGACAAATGCTGAATATGCTTGAGGAGATTTCTAGGAGATTTCCTTGCTGCAGAACCTAAGAATGACCCTGCTGGGTCAAACTCAGTCACTCAATATGTTGACAGGCAATGGCCTGCAGCAGTCCGCGGCCTGGCTAGGGGAGACCTGTGTGACAGTATCTGGCACCCTTCCAGCCTCTGCTTGTGCTCAGCACCTGAGTTAGAGGTGTTTTCTTTGCAGTTCTTTGAATTTTTGTTCAGGAGTTGAAGGCAGGTTTTAAATTTCACAATGACCTTAAGTCAGGTAAGGAAGACCAAGTCCTTGAATGGCCAAGCTGAGGCACAGCAAGGTCAACACAACTGCCTCTCTCAAAACTCAGTGGGACTCAGAGGCAAAATGGGACTAGGAAACTGCTGTGCTCTGACCACAGTATGCATGTCCCGCTAGAGAACAAGACAGGACTTCCAAAAAAAAAAGGGCATCTTCTATTGGCGTCTGAGTGCCAGTAGGGTTATTTTCCAAAAGCATGTTTTTGAAAGCTGAAAGCCACTTTGGACTAGGGGTTTTTCCAGTATGAAGTGGGAGCACATGGCCAGTTTCCACAGCTTCCCTTTTTTTCTCAGAAAAGTAGCTGAGAATTTCTAACACTCTTTACAATAGGGATACATGGAACAACAGTCTCTATCCTCCTTCATACCCTCAGCAGCCCTTTGATTTTATCAGTGTTGATTTCTGTTAGAAATTCTAGTGCTAAACCCAGGAATGTTAGACATTTCCCAAGACTCCTCACAGACCCAGCATGTTCTCCATAGCTTTGAAATTTGCTACACTTGGGCAATATTTTATCTTTCCCCTATATTTTAGTATTGCAACCCTTTGTTGACCAAAACTGCATAATAGGTGATCTTGGCTGAGTATGAAATGACAGGACCTGTAGCAGCAGGAGCCAAAGCTTGGAGAAGAAAAGTTGCCTAAAGCACTCTGATGCTTGTGGTTTCAGGCTTGCTGTTGCTGTGGGCAGTGTAAAGCAAGGCACTGTGTTAAGGACAGCCAAGGCTCCACACAAATTTTTCAAAAATGGTCAGTAATGTTGATTGTCCCAAAAGACCTGAGTTTCTGGAAGAAGATGTTCAGTGCTTCTTAAAAACTCATACTTATTCCAGGCTGGGTCCCTGAGAGCATAAATGGGTCTTGGAAGCTCATTTTTTGCAAGCAAGTGTTTTTTTGGATGCCAACTCAGCATTGTGCAAAACATAAAAAATAGTATTATGCTCTAGTCATGGAAAAAACTTGTCTTTTAGGGCTTTTTCTCCATTTTATTTATTTATGGGGGTGGGGATGGGATGTATTAGATCTGCAGCTTCTCTCAGCCAGAAAATTTTTATTCTTTTGTAATTTAAATTTCTGTCTTATCTCTAAACTTAACACCTTGCTATACCCACCCCCTCTCACAATTGTTTGTTGATTAAAAAAAATGTGTTACTGAGCAATTTGCTTTGAACTTGCTCCTTTTTTCCCTTTTAAGCATCACTAACTTTCATTTTTTGCATGTTTGCATATTCTGCAGTATAGGATGCCCTCCTGTTGCCCTTCTTTCTGATGTTAAGAAATTTGCTCCATCCCTTTGTAAGTGACTTTCTTCTATCAGCCTGCAAACAACAAAAGAGGCTTTAAGGATAAAAGGAAGAGGAAACCAGATTCACTTTTTAATAGTCTGGGGACTGGACACTATCCCCTAGAATGGTGGAGCTTGACTGCAAAAGCCCAGAGATGATTGAATTAAGGTCACACGTGTAATGTTATGTTCCCACAGGACAGCCCCGGATGGACTTTCATCACAAGTCTTTTGCTAAAAAGATATATAAAAAAATCCCTAAACATGATCTGGAATCAATATGATATTATTCTTTCCTTTCCCTGCTTTCCACTTTGCTGCTTTCAGTCTGACAACACCATAACCTTCACAGTCACCTCTGCAGAGATCCTGCTCCCTCTGGAGCAGCAGTGAATGCTCTGCAGCCGTTTGCTTCTTCCCTAAAGCCAGATAACAAAAGTTTCACATATGAACATTTGTACTTCCCGGGTTATGCTTTTTCTTCTGCTTCATGCCTTTTTTTTTTTTTCCTGAAATCGTCAGAATTTTGTGTCTTAAAAATAGTAAAGATTTAAACCAAAGAATTTAATTTTCTTGGCATATTATGGCTCAATTTGTTTTCAACAGCCTTCCAAGAATTTCCTCTTTTTAGAGCAGTGCTGGTGCCCTCTATGTTCACATTAACTCCTTAGCACTTAACATTAGCACTTCTTTCCACACAAACATCTTTTCTTAGAAAGCTGGAGTTTTGCTTAACATACGATATACTCTGACATACTAAAGCAATTAATCAAAGCAATTTTCTAAAAAAAAAACCCAATTGCACAAGAATTTACTCTTTGACTCTTCAGACATAATCTTCTTAGACAGTGTGATAACATACTCTTATTAATAGAGCCGATTATCTGTTTAGGAATTTTGTGGTTCTGCATCAATAAAAGTACAACTTTTTTAGAGAACTAGGCTAGGCCACTGAAAATAAACATATATTTTTGGAAAGTATTGTTCTAAACGTGTCAAAGCAGCAGTATTTGTATACAGTGAAAATTGAAGGTGCAGGATGATCATGCTGCAGTATTCATTTCCTGCATAAAAATAAACTGTGCACTGCAGATAAGAGAGATCAGATGACATTTAATTGATTCCCAATTCAAGAGGTGCAATGATCAAGATAAGATGACACAATGCCCCGAAGAATAACTCTGAACCATTTAAGGTCAGAATAATGTTACGATCGGTCGTTCATGGGCCTGTTGTCAGATAATATGTTCTAGCCATGGAGATTTGAGTTACCTGAGCCACCTCTTTTACAACCATAATAAAAATGAATAAGAGTAGGTTATGTCTCCCATTCACTGATTTAATGTCAAAGCTGATGCTATCTGGTGGTGGATGTCTTACTGTAAAAGTCCTGGTGACCTATATTTTCTAGTTGTTAGTTGCTTACCAAACAGTAATTTGAAGGTGGAATTGATTCTTCCACATTGAACAGCAGAATGCTGAGGACTTGAAGAGGAGATGTTCTCCTTGGTTCAAAGCAAGAGCTGATCCTTTGGGATACAGTAAGGCTGGGGCTACCCCGTGCAGGTTTCCCAAATATGTTCCCATTTTTTCTTCTGGATACTTTGTCCAAGCAGAACTTGGGCACATCTACCATCTGTCTAATCATTCTTGACCAGTGACCTTCACCCTAGAGCTACTGCACAGTAATTCAAACCAGGTGCTGTCCCTAGGCGATAGAAACAGGAATAATGCTTCCATGACACATGGAAGCACAAAGGTTTGCTGTGCCTGTGTCTGCGAGCTGCATTAAGCCTTGGGCTGACAGCCAAGGCTGCACTTCTGGTCCATGTGGAAACCATGGACACAAAGTGACAGGTGACAGCACTGATAATCCCCGGAATACAGGGCTGGTTACTTCCCCAGACACTTTGAGAGATGCCAGGGAGAAGGGTGGCTGCCAGAGGCCATCAAGCAGTTTATGTTGCCCTCGCAGTACTGTGGGTGTAATGTGAGGAAGTGGGATTCCAGCTCAAAACCACAACTCTTGTTCATGTTTCTCCAATAAAAAAATATATAGTACTCTTACAGGCACTGATACCAATTCATCAGGTGGTGAAAAATGCAAACTATCAAGTTTTGCTACAAGCAGACCCATTCCTATTCATTGTACCAAAGTTTGGGATCAGATGTGCAGCAATTTTAGGTGCTTGAAGATGCAGGAGGCTGTTATTGACAGCAATAGGAACCAACAATAAGGCGATTTGGAATTGTGATTAGAATGGGCATAGCTACATTGGCAAACTCCTTAAAAACTAAAAATGATTGATAAACCTGGCCCACACACCAGAAACTGTACCACAATGAGCCACAAGGGTTGTGATGGCTCAGACAGATTTTGGCAGAATGTTTGAAGTGGGAAAGCTTTGCCTAAAGAGCATTTACACCTTCCCTAAACTTGTTTCAGCTGCATACTGCAGGCGGAAGAAAAAGATCTCCTGAAATTTCCAAAGCATAAAGCCATTTTCAGGGCTTTATAAGATGCTATAACAAAATCCACTCATGGTATCATGTAAAGAAAGGCCTGCGAGAAATCAATACCTTGAAAAAGCCTGTCTGGGTTTTGGAAGCTCTGCACATTTTCAAACATGGTGATGCCTTAAATAGCTACCTAGAAAGAGAGACTAGACAGGAATAAAGGAATAAAGGAGGTATTTATTTGAAAGGCTTTCAGAGGTACACTCTGGGCTCCAGAGGGTCCCGCCTCAGTGGATTCCAAAATGGATGACAGGTCACGAGTGCTTCACACTTTTATATCAGCATCAATTCACCAATTAGAACATTAGCCAATGATGGAATTTCCCCAAGCCTGCCTCCTCCTCCCCAAGATGATGGTTTACAATTCTTGGGCCTAGGACAATCTGGATGTCCTTGGAGAGCAAGCTAGAGAGGCTTTGTTATGTCTATCTTAGCGTAAGAGAAGAGCACTTAACAAGCCACAGGAAAATTCAGAGTTACACTAACAGTACAGGATTTGAAAAATATAAAAGTAAAAACCTAAGGCATCAATGGCACATCCTCAGATGTGGCTATTTGCCTCACACTTGGGGAGGATCTGTGCTGCACCTGTTTCATGCCCTCTATTAGCAAAGGCTTGGCTTTTTTGGCTGAGGGGCCAAATCCATCTCTGCCAGACACTGCCAGAGGGCAGGCGGAGAGCACAGCTCCAGGGCCATGCTCTGGTGATCTGGCAGATGAGCCGCAGTGAGGAGTTAGAGGAGAGGTCGCAGCTACTGGGCTGTGTGCTCCCATGTCTCCTGCGGGGTCTGTGCTGGGAAAAGGGCCGGGGAAGGCAGGGGACTGATGAGTGTATTGGGGCTGAGCAGCTTTGCTCTGGCCTCAGCTCTGGCATCCTGTCCATCCATGCTGTGCTTACTTATCACCTCTGAATGCCAGCATCTGAGACTCATGGTACAGCTCTTCCTGAAGCCAGAGAGGGTCTCTCATGGGCCCCCTGTACCTCTTTAGCCTCCTTAGAACACTATGAGATAGAGTTAATTTTTGAATAAAACACCAGTGACCCTGAGACTTCTATTCTTTCTTCCTATAGTTGTCTTTCCACAGCTGAACACAGCTATTACAGTAATGCATTGGTGGCTTGCCGAGGGCTGCAAACATCACGTACAAGGAGCTTTCTAACAGCTTGCAGTTATTTTTCAGAGCTGATGGTTTCTTTCTTGTGTTGCTATGCTCATATATAACTCTGACCTCGCAGGTTTATAGCACAGCAGGGCAAATAGCAAGTGCCAGGAAGTGGGGTGGAGTGCCCTAAGAGCTGTAAGCATTGCTTCTGCTTTTGACTGGGATTGCAGCTTTGCTGTCCACTGCCACAAATGTTTACAATTACTTTTAGCAAGGCCTTAGGAGGTGTTTCACTGATTATCTAGCCTCTCATTTCAAGAAAAACATTTTGGTGCTCTAGTGTCCAAAGCAGGACAATGAAGCTAGTGATGGGTCTAAAGTGTAAATCATATGAGGGGCATTTGAGGGAGCTGGGGTTATTTAGCATGGAGAAAAGGCAGTTCAGGAGAGGCCTTATAGCTCTCTATAACTGCCTGAAAGGAGGTCATAGCAAGATGTGGTTCAGCCTCCAAACAGCTAGTGACAGGACAGGAGGAAATGGCATTAAGCAGCACCAGGGAGGTTCAGGTTTGACATCAGGAAGAATTTTTTCACAGAAAGGGTTGTCGAGAATTGGAACAGGCTGCTCAAGGAAGTGGTGGAGTCACAATCCCTGGAAACATTCAAGAAATGACTGGACACAGCACTCAGTGCTTTGGTTTAGCTGGCATGGTTGGTGTTCAGTCAAAGGCTGCACTTGATGATCTTGAAGGTCTTTTCCAACCTTAATGATTCTGTCATTCTTTGTTTCCACTTTAATTTATTTTTAAGTCCGTACATGGGACAACTTAAGAACTCCAAGGAGCTTGGTGTGCAAAGTGGCTTCCACCTTCCTGGTCCCCTAGAAAGCCAGCATTTTATCAAACACGGAAAAAAGCAGAAATTAAGAGCAAGCTAATTTCAGGTTTGTGGTCAGTAGCACACTGCCAGCAGAGGTGTGGCAAAGGTCTCCAAATGTACACACAAAACTCTTGTGCAGAAGGCTGCTATCTCTGGTACCTGCAGGTCTCCACAACCTCCCTCACATGGTGCACTAGCCTGTGTGCAGTGCAACCAGCTGCAGCCATTGTTCCCATCTCTGTACAGGCCTTGTGAAGGCAAAGCTCTCTGTTAGCAGCCTCAACCACAGTAACAATCACAGGTCTTGCTTCTACTGCAGGAAAAATGGATTAATTTGACCCTGGTCACAATAAAAATACAGGATAAATTGGGTAAACACAATCTCAGTGTATCAGGATTTAAATGGCACTAGCAGTAAAATGAGGGAGAGAAGGAAGCAATAAAACACAGCAGTATTAAAGTCATTATATTCCACAACTATTGTGGTATTAATGAGCTTGTTTTGCACATAGACAATGTGTGCAATGTAGCTGAGCTGGTGTCAGTATAATAGGTTTTATCTTTTTCCTCCCGTTCCTATGCACTTTTAAATTCATACTGGAGATAATGCATAAATTGAAATTTAATTTTCTTTTCTCTTTCAATTGAAAAGAAAGACATCCCCCAAAAACTCATCTTCCAGCATTGTTGTCACCTCCCACACATTTCACATATTTTAAAGATTCACTATGAGTAAAACCACACACATTCAAAGTCAACTTTTAATTTATTAAAAAAAAAAAAAAAGCTTCTTAATGAGGGTAGACTTCTTAACTGGAAGAACTTGAAAGCCTTACTAGCAAGAGCTGCAGCACCACAGGCTCCTACTGGGAACCTGTTACACAGAGAGGGGCTTCCCCCCATGTTTTTGCCTTCATGAGGGCATCCTGCAGGATGAAGGGCCTCCAAGGAAAGAAGCTGGTCTTCAAAATGTTCTTGTCAAGCAGGTTTGAGTCACGTGAGAGCAGAAGGGATGTGTAGGACCAGGTGGTGGCTTTCTGCCCACACAGGAAGAGTGGGGTTTTGCAGAGATGGGGAAAAGGTGAGAGGTGGTTTTGGGGAAGGGAGCTGTGGCTGGGAGACAAAGCGCTGCCATGAAGGGCTCCTTGCTGATGCACTGGCAGGCACCGCCCTCACCTCTGCCTTCCACATGAGGTGCAACAGGCAGGCTCTGCCCAGCTCCCTCCTGGGCACAAGCAGTCAGAGGACTAAGTCAACACAACATTCAGAGGAATTGCTCTGAGCTGGAGGAGGCTGCTGGCTTGCAGAGCAGAGGTTGTAGCCAGCCAGCTGAATAAAATGTGGTCACGAGCAGCTACACGGAGATAATTGGAAGGCAGTGATCATCATCAGACATGCTGTTTTATGGCTCCTGAATGTGCTTGCAGAGAGGCTCATCAGACTGAACACGGCTTCAGTAATGAAGCCAAGGGTTAGGAAATGGTGTTGCCATTGCTGGACAGTGCTGCTAGTTCTGTGCCACCATCCCTGGTGCTGAAGCAATGGGATGGGCAGTGAGCTAAGCCCACCCCAGAGCTGACACCGGGTTTGCCTGTGAGCTCCTGAGACAGGCTGCATGAGCTGTCATTTGCTGCATGAAAGAGATGTGTTTTGATCAGTTAAAAGTACTTTAAAATATATAAGCCACTCATAAAATTTACAAGTTGAGCCTGTAAAAATCCAAGCTTCTGCTCTAATAGAGAGGACCAGGAGTTGCTTCTTTTGTAATGAGACTTCCAGGGCCCTCTCCAGAGCAGCTTCCCAGGCCCTGATGTTGCCTCTCCAGCCCTGAAATGCATAGTCTGACAGTGTCTAAGACAAAACACTTGGGCTCATCTCTGAAACCTTCCTGAGTTTTCTTTCACACCTTAAAGCCACCAGGTCAGGGTACTGAATTACAGCAGCCCAGCTCTGCAAGAGAGACTTAGCAGGAATGAAGTGCTGTAAAAGGACCACAAAAAACTGAAACCCAGGTTGGACTAAGTGATCTCCAGCCACCTTCCTCCTGAGCAAAATTATTTTGTAATTCTCATCACCACCTTACTGTGTTTTCTTTCAGTATCACTGTACTACCAAGAATCAGGACCAGCACAACACTTAATTCTGTATAAGACATTGTTATTATAATGCCAGTATCTTCTGGGGTTCCAATTCCAACAGCAAGACTCCTCTGTCATGCAAAAAAGAGGAGACTCTGTGTGCATGTCAGCTTTAAATATTGCAAATTGCAGAATGACTCATGACATCAGCTTAACAAAAACATCCTTGCAGTGCCAGATTTAGAGAGAGAGAGCCCCTTGGAAATTTCATTTTCAGACACCTTTGTGCTTGCAAAAACATACTAGGCACCCTACCAACAAAGAGGCTGCAAACTTTTGCAGAATTATAGAATATAAAGCCTAATGGGAAGCTTTTAACTTTGACAGCTGACTCAGAGAGAAATTTTCTATTAAAATTGCAACAAACACCTGCAGCCAAGTAGTAAGACAAATGTTTAGTTTCAGTTTGTCTGCTACAGGGCTTCTAATGTTCACAGAATCATTGAGGTTGGAAAAGACCTCTGAGATGAAGTCCAACTTTTGACAGATCACCACCTTGTCAACTAGACCACAGCGTTAAAAGCCACATTAAATCATATCTTGAACACCTGCAAGGATAGTGATTCCATCACTTCCTTGGGCAGCCCATTCCAATGCATAACCACCATTTCTGTGAGGAAATTTCTTCTGATGTCCAGTCTGAATCTCCACTGGCACAGTTTGAGGCTATATCCTCTTGTCCTATCGCTATTCCTGGGAGAAGAGACCAACCTCACCTGGCTACAACTCAGGCAATTGTAGGCAGTGATAAGGAGGCTCCAGGGAGACCTTTTCTCCAGGCTGAACAACCCCAGCCTCCTCAGCTGCTCCTGACAGGACTTGTGCTCCAAACCCTTCACCAGCTCCATTGCCCTTCTCTGGACTCACTCAAGTCCCTCAATGTCCTTCCTATGGTGAGGGGTCCAGAGCTGGACACAGGATTTGAGGTGCTAAATAGAGGGTGACAATCACTCCCCTGGTCTTGCTAAGCCGACTATTTTTGATAAGAGCCAGGAAGCCACTGGCCTTCTTGACCACCTGTGCACAGCACTGGCTCATGTGTAGCCAGCTGTCAACCAGCACACTCACTACACAATACCACAGTTATAGTTCACCACCATGAACTGTATTACAAAACCATTTATGAGTCACATTTTGTTCCATTAAACATTCCCCCAAAAGTTCACTAGGGTCTCCCGCCATGTGTGGGCTTTGTGGGGGGAGAAGGTAGTATTTTTGTATAGAAAGCTGAGAACTGACTGACTGCACACAGCTGGAGAAAATATGCTGTATTAAAGCAGTAAGCCTTGTCAGGGAGATGAAAGAACCCTGGCTTGTGTGTATTCAGCCAGTTACATAGAACAGCAAAACCCTCCAGGCAAACAGTTTCATTAAACATTAATTTGTGAAGCACTTCAAAGTTTAGGTTGAGGAGTGCTTCTGTATAATACATAATATTATTTATCATCTAAAAAAATGGTTTTGGATGCAATTAGGGAATAATCCTACAGCTCTCAGCACTGATTCAATGGAATTCAAGGAGGTCTCACATCATTTAACAAAGACAAACATACAGCAGAGGAAGGGCTTGCAAGTCTCTCTCCCTTTTAATTTGGCAGATAAGAGGAAAAAATAAGTTGTGGGCTTTAAAATGTGGCCTTTGATTCATTTGCTTGAGCATTTCAAGCTTATCAAAGTAGCTTAGCTCATAGAAGACAGCTAGGAGCTGTTTACACTCATCCATGGTGTGCTGAAAAATGGACAAATGGCAACCTTTACAGCAACACTGGTTAGAAGGTTTTGCACAGGATGGGCAACAACACAACCATATTCTCCAGCCCCTTCCTCACCACTGAACTGAAGCTCCTGCTGTTGCATTAAGTGCTTGGGAGCAACAAAGAGAACATCTTTCCAAGAAGCAGAGGACCAAGGGGGGCCATGACCAAAGAGAAAATGACAGCATGGAAGAAGCCAGCATGAAGTAGAGCACCTGTCCCCGTGCCCCCACTGCTCCTCCTGCACAAGTCCAGCTGGCAATGCAGGACAAAACCTACCTGCAAGGCAGCTGGTACCTCAGAATCAGCAAACAAAGACTAAGGCTGTCTGTACCTACCCACTGATTTTATAGGTACACCTATCTCTCACTACCAAGGAATAACCATGAGTAATAGTGAAACATTATTTCCACAGTAAAGGCAAAAAGATGCCATTGTCTTAAACTTAGGGGACTATTCAGGGTAGTTATGATTTCACGTAAAAGCTGAATTCATAAAATACACTTTTCAAACCAGCCAGTTACATTTTCTTGTCATTTTTGTGAAGTACTTTAGGAAGCACTTAGAGATGTGCAAGTGTGTAAGAGCATGCTTTCTTCTATAAAGAATGACCTTTACCTTCTACTTGCTTACCAGTCTTCAACACCATGCAGCATGCTATGTGGTACAGTTGCTTACTGCATGTTCATACAAGAAGTCCTAAAAAGCACTATAATTTCAAGAACTGCTTTGTAGGCCTGTTTTCTGTAACAGCTGTATTATTGTCCATGTCCCCAAATTCCCTGCTCTAAAGCTGCTATTTCAGAATGTCATCTAACTCCTTTACTAGATCAGCTACCAGGCACCATTGGAAGAGAAAAAAAGAGGAAATATATAGAAATTTGAATCATTTGTTAATGAGTAGCAGTTACTGTGAATGGAAGCTCTCACACTGGTGCAATTGAAGATCAATTTTCCACCATACAGAAAGTTCTAATATTCTTTGCTATTGAAATGGCAAATTAACTGCAGCAAGCCTCCACTGCTGACTACTACAAACCAGCTGAAGTAGGAGAGACCAGCAGCACCACACCTAACACCGCTCCAGAGCCAGCTCCAGCTGAGGTTGCAAGGCAAGTCTGAGGTGATCTAGTCCTACACCCACCCCCATGCATACATACTAGTTTTGAAGGAGACTCCACAGTTTCTAGGGGCAACCTGCTCCACTGTCTGACCACCCTCATAGGAAAAGGTTTTCCTGATGTTTCAACACTCTCCTGTATTTCAATTTATACCCATTTCCCCTCAGCCTGCCACTAAGCACCACTAAGAAGAACCTGGCTGGTTTTACTCCCCCTTCCATCATGTATTTGTGTTGGTAAGGTCCCTCCTCAGCCTTCTCCAGGTTGAGCAGGTCCAGCTCCCAACCTCTCCTTGTACAACAGATGCTCCACTTCCTAATCATTACAGCCTTTTGGCAGACTAGGTTCACTAAGCCCACATCTCTCTTGTACCAAGGAAGCCCAGCTCTGAATGCAGCACTACAGATGTCTTGCCACATCTGAGAGGAAAGGATCACTTTCTCTGGCGTCCCAAAATTGTTAACACAACCTGGGAGACTGCTGGCCTTTGTTGTAGGCTGGCTCAAGGTCAGCTTGGCACCATGATTCCCAGTGCATTTTCAGAACTTACCTGAACACAAGCTTCCCCTTTCCTGTTCAACTCAGATTGCAGAGGCTTCCACACCACACCCTCACTTCACCCTGTTCCACAGCAGGGCTGGCAGGAGGCCCAGCACAGCTCATGTCCCAGGATTGACTCAGCAGCAGGGAGGCAAGCTTTTTCGTAGCCAGGAAAAAGTTTACCAAGTTCCCAGACTAAAAAAGAAATCTTTTTACAGTAATTGCTTTACTATGAAAGCTTTCATAAAAGCATCTAAGAAGTTGGAAGTGGTAAATGAAAAATTTGCCCAGTTCCCACACTACAGAAAGCAATTAAAGAAGAGCACAAAAAATACACCATTTGAAGCTGTCTATTTCTCCAGAGTGATGTAGCAACACGAATCAGGCTACATAGCCCCAGCCACACCTCCAAAATATTCATGTATCACCATAGCCTGTAGAAAGATTATAGTCTTTTATTGATTTGTTGTTTTACAGATTCAGCTTTCAATAATAAAGTTCAATAAATTGATTCCCTAATCATAAAAACTCATTTTACACATTATGTACAGGTACCCAAACATGTCACAGCGATACCACAGACCTTCACACAGAACAAGCTGGGGAGAGGTGCAAGGGCAAGGACATACATTCAGAGATCAAGTCGTGGATATGCACAGTGCTTTTGGCACACCTCACTGAAGATTGCCCACACAGGGACAGTAAAATAATCCCAACTAAGTGATAATGTGGATTAGTTCAACTACATTAACCCCAGGAGGAACACTTAATTCACAATTAAACTAGCCATCAGAAGAGATTTAAGTTGAATCAAATGCAGCTGAACTAATCATTTTAGTTTTATTATGCAACCCTCCATAGACAAACCCTAGGCCTTGAGATCTGTCTCCAATATTAAACACATCATTTTAGCTGAGAGATGCAGAAATTTGAGGACTGAGAGGACTCAGGTATGAGAAGTATTCTTTGGCAGTTTGATACAAATATAAAAAATGCCTTACTTTTGAGGGCTAAACTAAGCTTTTCCCATTACTGCCAGCACCAGAACTGCTTCAGTGACACAGTAATACTTACATATTGGAATGTAAACACAACCTTGCATTTTAATGAAACAAAATTTGTATTACAGATAAACATCAATACCCCAGATACCCTTCAACAGGCTCCCCACAAAAAAGTTGAACTTAACACTCAGTGAGAAAACATGCCCATGTCAATGACAGAGCCCAGGAAACACTGCACAACTGTTCACCTTCTCTGCAATACAGGACCTGGCACACACAAGAGACCAGTCAACAAAGTGTACTCTGAGTATTCCAGCTCCTATGAAAAGCTATTTGATGTCAAAACCCTTAGTTAATTTATTGAATAACCCTCTCTCTTTATGAGACCACAAGTCTCTTTCTGTAACTGCAATCTAACCTTAGTATGATGAAAAACTGCAGCTAAGAATTTATGCAATCTGCTTTATAACATTACATCAAGCAACAACAAGTTAAAATACACCATTTCACAATGAGGCAGACATTCATGTAAAATCTGGCAATTCCCTTTTAAAAACAGTTGTGTTCCCTTCTAGTGACATGGCTATCCAAAAGGAGATAAAGCCAGGCTCATTTTGAAGAGTGGAGGGGAGGGGGAAACAGGAAGCACTTCCAGAATGAAGCATTGAACAGTTCTGCAGCCTGCAGGGCAGAAGGCTGCAGTATTAAAGTCTGTCTCCAGTAATACAGATCTAAAGATATTGCTTTGTCCAAATGCAGCCATAAGCTTTCAATTTTAAACTGCTTCCAACAATAGGAAAGTAACTCAAACAAAGGCATTCCACGATGAAGACCATTTAGCCAATATCTCTACTTAGTTATCTCAGTGCTGAAATACTGTAGCACAGCTTCACTTCATCTTCCTTCTTGTTCACTTCAGACTCCCGTTCAAACTTCTAATGCTCAGTCCAGAACAAATAAAAATAATAAAAGGCTTAAGCAGACTCCCTTGCTGGGCACGCAAGTACAAGCAGCAAATCACATTTAGCCATGGAAGTTGACCCAGCCCATTTTCAAATCTTTCAGTAAATGCTGCCAGAGGCTTATCCTGCTTGTTACCTTGAGTGAGCATGTTATGGGGAAAACAGGTATACAAACAATACATAGTACTGTTTATGCTTATTCCCAATGGAAAACTGATCTGATGCTGAAAGATGTCGCATTCACTCAGCATAGGAATACCTTCATTCCACCACTTAAAAAAAAAAGGATAGTGCAACACAGACTGCCTAATCCACTTACCATAGAAGCTTCCATCCCTTTTTATGGAATCTTCTCAGTATTTCTAGAACTTGACACCTACAGCTGGCTTAGTCATCCCAGCCAAGCTGCAGTCTCTCTTTTCAGTTAGCAAAATCAACTTCTCTAGAATTCACATACTATATAGTAAATATATCTGAAGATAAACCATTAGCTCTGAAATGCCTGACCATGAAGAATTAAGAAGAAACAAAGATGGGAGTTCTTTCTTGGTTTTAAGGACCTTAAGGGCATGGAACTCCTATTTACATTGTCCTGTAGATTACACAAGACTTAATTCTTGCACATTCATTTTGACACTTGAATGTCAAAGTGAGGCAATTCAGCTTTGTTTTTAGTCACTGTCTTTTTCAAACAGAAATCTGTGAATTCCCCTCCCCCTAGATTCTCAGGTATTCACACAGACTCTCTAGAAAGGTAAGACACTTTATTGAATTTTTTTGATAAATTAAGAAAGGACTATGAACCAGACTTATGGGTCACAGGTGCTTGTAAACAGACATCAATTCCTTCCCACAGAAAGCCTGACTCCATGCACTCAGCCCGAAGTCACTTTCCCCAGCGTTGCTCACAGGCTGCATAGTGATGGAGGGCAGAGAAAAAGTCTTCATAGCTGATGTTTAGGTGGGAAGGCAAAGAACTGAGAAAATAAGTTAGAAACATAAAAATAAGCTTTTATAAACAAACACCACACTATTCATACAGCCACTCAGGAATATCACTAAAAGCAAGCTATTGTCTGAGTAACCTTGTGAAGTTGTTCTCAACATGGTTATTGTCACTCAACTCTAGCAACTAAACAAGTCGCCCTCTAAACCAAAGCCTCACATTAGAGCACACAGGGCCCTTCAAATCAGTGAAAAGCTGGAGCAGCACGAGCATGTCCACACATTTCTAGGTGCTATAAATGTTCTCGGATTTAAGAAGTTCAGCAAATCTGGTCTGTTCTGTTATTAGTAAAATTGAAAAGTAATCCATAGGAGTCATCTTCTTATATTATCCCATTTCCCTTGTATCCCAAGTTTCCCTTTCAGAAACCTGAAAGCCACAGAAAACCAACACTGATATAAGGAACACTGTCAAATGGGACTGGACCACAGACTAGGTGGTGACAAAAATTATTCCTTAAACCTGAGGTTTAAGGTATGAAGCCTCAGGTTTAAGGAAAGGTTTTTTAGCCTTGACTGTTGCTTAGTCAAGGCTAAAAAAACAACATGAATGTTTGACAGGTTTCATTAAATATTCTTTAAATACCCTCAAATCAATCTCCAGACACTTATTTAGCTGGATCTCCTCTTTTGGCTAGTTCCATAAACTACACCATAAAGACTTGTTTAGCTAAGATATTATTCCAGTGTGTTTCACAACATTTATAAGCAACTCACATGATTTCTGTCAGTCTGATGTGCCACGGAAGAAACCCTAACGTGCTGTCCACAGGACCAAACTTCAAGACTAAATCAGGATCAGGAAATCCATTTGTACCTGTAATAACAAATTACATTAGGTTTTATAAAATTCATCAGACGATTTGTTTTAGTTCTAAACCCTAAGGCATCTGCTTTTTCACTACATGCCGCTTTTTTTTTAATGAAGGTCCCAAGGCAAGTTAACAAAAGCCCAAGAGGACAGACTGGTCTTGCAACAGCTGAATGATCAACTCAGCAAAAACTCAGCCAGCCACTGCAGGCCCGGCTGGACTGTTGTTTTTACATCAGGTCATTTTCAAAGACTTTGTACAGAAGTTACAGAAACAGTTGCATTGTTTTGAGTAACATCAAACCTTAACAATGCTGTTTAATCTGACTTGTTCTAGTTTTGTCTTGGCAAACTTGATTTTAGTAGCACAGAGCATGCTGTACCCTGACTCTACCTACTATAGTCCTTACTTAACTATGTGGAGTTGCTGTCAAGTAGAGTAAAAGGACTGTGAACACAAAAAAAAAAGCTTAAGGAGGTTTCACTGAAGAACACCTTGGTATTTCAGAACAAGAAAAAAACCACCCTGTTAGATGACTTGTCTCTCAGTATGGGACCAGACAGAAATTTTAGAACCAACTTACTATGAAATTTCAAGGAATCTGTTGCAGCTGGCATCTTTCTGGTTAGATGAGTGAGGAAGAACAGGGCAGTATTTCTTTTTCTGTTACATGTGGACAATCTGACCCATTCTAGGGCAGAGCTAGACAATACTGATGAATTTCACTAGGTGCCCACACTCTTACTACCCATACCTTAAAACCCCAGCCAGTCACTTCCTTCATGAGAACATGCTACTCATCTTCTGAGGCTGAAGACAATTAGTGACCAAACACCACTGCATCTGTCTCCTTTCCATAGACTTCTGCAATGCCTAAGCTACTCCAGGCTAAAATTGACAGACAGGAAATAGGCTTAGAATGAGCAGTCTGAGTCCAGCTTTCCCTGCTAATTCTAGCAAGTTGATTAGAGCAACATGTGAAAACCAGCAGAGCACCCCAAGGGGACCCAAGAAACTAAACTGTTCCTCTCGCACCTACCCAGCTCATCTGAAAAGCATTCCAGCAGTCATAACTCAGTTTTCCTATAATGCTGCAATTAGTCATGATTATTGTACACTATTTCTTGTCACCCCTTCCATTATCCACTAATTCTACAAGTTAAGGGCAAGAGTGCTTGTATTGGGTAATGACTACCTTTACCTGGTAAAATTTAATACAGCCTACTTGCTCCAGACTTCAGATGTTATTTCTCAATTCTTTCCTCATTTGCTTAAAAAAACTGCCACTAAAAAGCAGTCAAGAGCCTTTTACGATTTTCAGATTGGTTGTAGAAGAACTTAACTCCAGGAACATAAAAGGAAACTGAGGTCAGATTTT
>VZTN01000984.1:2305-23176 GCA_013400515.1 Erpornis zantholeuca
AATGGTTTTACTCTCAGCACTAGCATAAGAGTAATATATTCACAAATATAGATTTGAAGTCCAAAGAAAGTTTAAATAAAGTTTGTTATTAGGATTAGCCTGTCAGTAACGCAGCAAATAGCTTTTAACATACAAAATTTAATATCAAACACTTTGGTTACAACTTCTGGTGACAATTTTAGTTGCATTTTATTCACAATTCTAGACATGTATTTCAAAGAACACTCCCTTATTCTCTTTACGTTCTTCTTACGTGTCCCTATGTAGTTACAAAATTTCCTACGCCTACCCACTTCAAAGCAGTTCATTCATACTGAAACGTAATCAGTGATTATCTTTCAATGACTTCAGTGAATTTGGTATTGGAATTAATTCATAGAAAGCCTCTGCAATGAATGTAAACCAAGATTTCTCACAAATCACTGTCAGATCACAGTATTTACTGTTCAAAGTACCACGTAAAACACTTACATTGTTCACCACTGCTAAACTTTATTATTCCATCAGGAGAAGTATTCTTCTGTGATACTTCCTTGTTTGGTTTGAAGTCAAGATTACTGGAGGTACATTTCCCTGGTACAGCACACTCAAGAAATAATATTTTGTACAGAACAAACCTAATATGTAACTACTTTAAAAGCTCAGTAATACAGTATGATAGGACACTACTGATAAGAATCTAGTGCACCCTCCTTAATGCACTGCTCACTTTAGAAGTCAGCACCAGCACGAACGAAATAGTACCACTGCATCTAGTCATAATCAATACAAAAGCAGTCTGACATATCACATAACAACTGATTCATATCACTACTTATCAGCATAAAGCATCTCCTGGTAGTCAACATTTAATCATTTATTTAGAGCTTTCCCCAGAGAACACCATTTATCATTAGGTACTTTAGTATGTCCTCAAGGCCTCACATGAACAGGTTTCTTCTCTTCAGACATCATCCTACTCTGAACTTCAACGAAAACATCCTTGCTATGGAGAGCTTATAACCAGTAATGCTAAATTGATGTGGTAATGGTACAATCAAACCTTCAGAAGGGTAGTTTTCATTTGACACTACTGACAATGTTAAACTGCTTTTCACTTTGAAATGAAACTATTTTAAAACCATACCATTTACAATTATTAAGTTAGATCCATTTAACAAATAGAATTCTATATTACAGCTGATATAAGAAATACAAACTCTTCAAGAGAAGTAAATTTAAATTTAGCAGACATAAATGAAGCTGTGCTCTATGGGACTACTTAATAGAGACTTAAGAGAATAAGGAACTCTGAAGCAGAAAGAAATAAATATTTATGAAGCAAATGTACTGACACTTAGGGACTAAAATCATTGTTAAAGAAAACACATTTGTGAAGGTCAGATGATCCATGTAACACCGTAGGCAGAGAAAACCCAAGACAAGTAACGTGAAGTTTAGATTTTGAAAAGCACTTTGTTGCACTTTCCTGGTAGAAATATTTCAAGACCCTAAGTGGTTGTAAGTATCTTAAAATAAGAGTCATAGTGTACACTTAAAGCCAAAGAGTCCTACAGAAACTAGAAGCTTATCTAAGTTTCTGGTATATGTTGTACCTCTGAGACAAAACACACATTGCTCTAGAACTAAAGAGCCACAGGACAAGCTGGAAATGCTCTCCCCAACCTCTGTTATCAGAAAAAGTTCTGGAACTTAGGGAGGAAGGATATAAGTACTGTATAAGAAAGGTTCACCACTCTACTAAAAAAAAGGAGGAGGGAAGAAAATATTTTTTTTAAAAAATAGTTTGTCTGAGGTCTATGCAGCACCTTCCCTTTTTCCTTTCCTGTATACATTCTTTTCTACTCCAGCAATTTTTAGGAATGGAGCACTCTCTGGAGTAGCAGGACTGACCAACTGGCTATGTATTACTCAGAATTTCTCAAACTATAGGGACAATATTATGTCCTAGTAAAAAAATACTACAAAGTTCAAGCTTAGAGAACAATTGATAAGATTTGATTTAATATTAGCTTGTTAATTACTTTTTAAGATCCAAAAGTCTTAACTAAATGCCTTTTAATAACAAAATAACAAAGATTGACATAATGGTATCCTTCCTACCAAATTTGCAAGTACAAAGGAAGCTCTTTCAGGAACTGAATACCATCACCTAAAACCTGCACAGCAAATGAAGAAAGAGATAGCTATCAGAGAGATAAGAAGGCAAGCACTTGCATTCACCTTCAAACTGAGATCTAAATATCTGCCAAGTAAATGCTTTTCAGAACCCTAAAGTAGGGGACAATTATTTAAGATTTTAAGACTACCTCCAGTCTAGCTGCACAAATACTGTATAGTCTGACAGGAAACACCCAGCTTGCTTTAGTATTAACACTGGTATACCTGAAAGAATTAACACTCTAACCAGCACTGCCCTAGGCCTTTTACATTTACAGCAATACAAACCGATGAGCAAGACATACACTGCATTCTCAATTTCAAATTATGAAAGTCTACTCAGCAGATTTTAAGAGAAGAAAACATAAGGCAGCTGCCATGACAAAGAGATTCACAATGATTTAACCACACTATCCTAAAACATGTCTAAGACACATACAGCTAGCTATATGTTAAAATTTATTATTTTATCTCTTATAACTAGTTTACTTTTTCATTATATTACCAGCCAAAAAAACTCAAATTACAAGTAACCACAGCAGTTTACCCTTCTCCTAAATAAACTACTGAAAAATCACAAACAAAATGCAAAACACAAGCCACAGAAACCTTGGGACCAAAAGCTTCATGAAACATGAAAAAAATAGTTAAGAGTCACTTGGCTTTCCTTAATAACAACAAAAAAATAGTATTACCTCTGTTCATATTAGCATTAGATCTGAAATAACTATATGACATAGCACTTAATGCTACTTTGATTGCCAGTTTAATTCAATTCTTATGTCATTTCAATAAAAACTGCAGATTACATCTGCCTCACCAAAGAAACCTGCCAAGTGCAGAAAACAATATTTACAAACTGGAACCACATATGATACTAAAAGTCTGCAAAATATGACGCTGTATTCACACAACAGATTTTAAAGCATGCCACTGGTACACTTTACTTCAAAGTAAAATCACTGAACAAATAAATCAGAATTAAAAGATGTACAACAACATACATTTCACAAGTACCTAAAAGAAAAGATCCAAAGATAACATGTATCCCTGTCTGCTTACATAGTTTAAAACACAATTTATCTGTATAAGCAAGGAGACAACATGATACTCTAATAACCAAGAAGAAAGGCCATAGGTGCAGTCATTTTTTCTTGTAATAGTATTAACATATATAACATACAATTATTCTCAGAAGTTTTGTAAATCAAAGTAAAGAATATGACATGAAACATAAGTAAAGACACAGAAGGAGGGAAAGAAAAAAAGACAGATTCAAGTGCCAAAAGTAACAAGGAAAAAGACTATGATGCAGAAATACGAGACACGGGTTTTTGAATTTGAAGACAATAAGCGAGCTTTAGCCTGATGAGGAAAGTAGCAGTCAGACTACAGAAAAATCATAGCAGCTGTATTTTGAACAGAGATAGGAATATCAGCAGAGGGAGAAGGTACTAGAAGTACTCCAGATGGCAGATACAGAAACTTCATTTGCAAAGACAGAAAAAGAAAATGTGGTCTTGAAAATGTTATTTGGACAAGGAAGAAGGAGTATATGAATAAAACATGACTGTGAATTCAAGGAGAAGAAGAAAAAGAAAGGGCTACTCCCAAATAAGTGCCCTCCCTGGGTGAGGGAGGATTATACCACTGACAGCAGCACTGCAAATGGCAAGCAAATGAGTTAAGTTTGAGAGAGAAGATAAAGAGCTCTGAAACACTCAAAATGTTTATGATGATAAAAAAACCACTACAAGGAAATGTCAGACTGAATAAAGGAACACAAAGAGCCATTTCTTTGTATTTCTACGAAGAAATACAGCAACCTACATATAGGAGATGCAGAGATTTCTATGAATTTTTCACACCTTGGGATTAACGGGAAGAGAGTACCAAAGTGGGAAGGCAGGAGAGGGACAAGGCTGTGACAGCCAGGCAAATTTCCCTACATCATACGTCCTATTATTCCCACAAACCTAAAGCAGCTTAGTTATGTGTTTTATAAAAAGCCCAACTACACTCTGAAAATTTAAATAATTTTTAAATTGTATTATTGTACCACCTGACATGCACAAGAGCAATTACTTTCAATTACAGCTATTGCGGCAATTTAAAAGCAAGAGCATATTTTATTTAAACTAAAATTTGTATTCTAACTACATGCTTCAATCAGCATGGAGTTATTGAAAAATACAGACAGCTAGAAAGAAAGTAGTCTAATACCCTCTACTTGTAATGGTTGCCTGAAAAGGCTAAACTTGTTGAGTGACATCAAGGGTAAAAAAAGTCCCCTCGTGTTTCAGTAAGATTTTTTTAAAAGAAAAATAACAACTGTGCTTTAAAGGAGTAATTCAAAGAGATTAAAAAAAAAAAAAAAAGAACAAGCCCTACAACAAACACTAAGATGTCAGAAGAATCTTAACATACTTCCCTGAAGAAGTAGCCCTCCCTGTGTTTGCTTGGTATCTTAATTTGCGTTTGGTTTCAAAACCCTAGGCTTGCCGAGAGCTATTCCTTTCAAAACCTCAGGAATTCCATTACTAGTTTTATGCTAAATTAAAGGAAAATAGAAGCATTCAACGCATGGCAAAAGTATGCACAAAGTGTTTGTTGATACTCATAAATAGACTGAAAAATTTAGCCATGTCTGAAGGATAACGGCTGCATAGCCAACTCAGTTTTGCTCTACTGTGCTACTAAGCAAAAAGCTACTGCTGTCAGTTCAGAAAAGCTCAGCCTAAAATTGGTACATTGCTACCAAGATGGAACACAGCACTAGATCGTTTGTTTCTCAATTCAAGCTTAAATATAAACTAGAGTTTGCATTTCTGCTGGAGAAAAAGAGGAGAGTTCCCTCTTTAAAGTAACTGCTTTGACATCTTCATTAGGGAAAAACGTCTCACTGTCCTAAGGCATGGCAAAACCAGTCAACTCTACACCCTGTCAAACATCTTGCAAGTAATGAAATAAAGACATTTCATTTCAGAAATTCATCTAGTATTGTGCTGATGAATATCTTTCCAATGTTCACACACTTGGGTCTCTTCCAAATCATGTTTTTTTATGATTCTCAGCAAGCAGTATTACTACAATCACATTTGCCCAATAAATAATGGTAAAAATGAAATACCCCCACCTGTATGTTGTGCCAGGTGTCATACTATAACACAAGAAGGTAACATCCCTGTGAAAGCATTTAAGAAAATCTTTGTGAAAGACAAATGCTCCATTTGTGTCAAGGTGTGCAACCCCAGCAGGTAAGAACTACTATGCAGTTTTACTTCCTTGGCAACAGTGACAGGAGAACAGTGAAAGTATCAACACACTACTTTAAACTGCAGCTCTCCTGAGAGATCAAAGATCTGTATCTTGCATTAGAAACACAGGAATCCGGGTATATGGGATAGAGAGTTTATTTTACCCTCGGAAAGGCAGGAAATTAAAGCAACTTTTCATCATTGAGTCAGCAGCACCCAGTAGGAATCAGGGGTTTACAGTAACCATCACCACTGTGTCAATGACAGCAGTAGCATCTCAACCCTGCCAGGACCAAAAACACTATGAAGAAAAGCCAAGGAAAAGAGTCAGTTCCTCAGTGTGAAAACATGGGGCTCCAGTCTATCCTGACCTGGGCACACATACAGGAAAACTATCATTATCTCAGATATGCCAGCTTCCCTACAGTATTTGACATTTGCAACAAGCACAGACAATTAATACAGTATTTCTGAATTAGATTTTTCTCAACAGAAAATAAACAATCATATGTACAAGAAAAAGCTGAATAGTAAGATATACTTGAGTGCCTTTTCCATAAGATACACATTTATCATAAATAAAGGAAAAGAATAATCTTAAAACCTACAATTGGGGTATTTTTTAAAATCCTGATCCAAAAATGTACCAACACAGAAGTGTTTCTATCAACAGCCAAAACAGAACCTAAACATCTATTTAAAAAAAACCCAAACCCAAACAACAAAATAAAAACAAAAACCCAACAGTTCTGTGAGAAGAAACAGCAGGTATAGTAACTGCCTGATTCTAGAACCTGAAGTAAGTAGGTTGGAAGGCCATCCAGCATGGTCAGGTATGATTGCAATGACATGCAACACAATGATTTTACATTTGCAATATTTGAGAGGAACACACTGCCTAACACAGATACTAGTATTATTTTGTTGACTGAGATTCAAGCAAAAAGGTCAAGAAATTACCCTGGACCACCTGAGAAGTCAGTGACAGATTACATATCACTCCTGTGATAAGGAGCTTCTCATCTCACTACTCCACATATGGATGTAAAAGTGTTTTAGAAAAAGAACAAAATAAAACATGAAATTAAAGTACTCTAAGACATGAGAAGGAAATAGTCAGTAATCACAATGCCATTTATACTAATTAGAAAAGAATGCATATAGTCAGTCCCAAGCATGCAATAATCATGAATTTTTATTGTATAAACATCAGAAATAAGTTATTAGTTCTTTTTATTTAAGCCAAGAGGTAATTATTTCTGTTGTCATTTAAAGCTTGAGGGGAAAACTGAAATTGTGGAGAATCCCATGGTTGCAGGAAGAGGGAACTCAATAAAGAGTGAACTAAATTTGCCATCATGATTGTTGCCACCCTGCCAGATGCAGGGAAGATGAAGCTTTGAAAAGTACACTATAGTTGGAGAAGACATGACACACATATTCAGACATTTGCATGCATACAGGCTTATATGAGAAAGCACCACACACCTGTTTATCACCAGTCCAAATTGAAAAAGAATCGTCACATTTAGCACTGATTACACAGAAGGGCCAACAAGAAAAGATGATACTGAAGAGCAGAAAACTGAAAGTCTATTAGAACTGCTGCTCCAGAACTCATACACAACCAAAATAACATCTGCATGTCCTACATGAAATTACACATCTCTGGACAGCAGTTTTCAGCCAACAGTTCCTCAAATAGTTTTGATAAAAAAACAGTAGCAGACAAAAATAAAACCCATTACATTTTTACAGAAAAATGTTACGTAAGAGCTCCAGATAGGTCATCCCTTCCAGCAATAGCTACTGCCCAGTTACTCATCACCACTGAGCAAAGAGGGACTACCACCCATACAGACTTGCAACAGGATGAATCACGTTAAGAGCGCACTAATCCAAGGAAAAATTAATCAAGGTAATTGACCAGTGAAGGTAGGCTGAGCTAATACTGTCCATTTAATGGCTGATTATGCCTAAAGCATGTAACACTGCATATGGCTTCTCTGGTGGAAAAGATTATTACTCATGGTAATCTATGGCAGAGGACAGAAAAATGGATGGGGAACACTATATCTACAATTTTCACAGATACTAGGGGAGGAAAAAAAAAGATAAAAATCAATGCCTATCCATATCCTGAAGCATTAACTACAACCTCCATGATAGGCTGAATAAGACGGACTTTGAAAAGCACTAACCATTACAGTTACTTAGGAAAAGAAGTCACAGACTGCCTCCCCAGAAACTGTCTGAAGTTATAATGGTATCTTACATCAGCCTCATAATTTTCATAGATTTGTTCTGTCTCCTTATCTAGGAGACAGGGTTACTGCAAAGTACCCTGCCATTTTCTTAGTGGACACTCTGAACACTAACTTCCTTATTTAAATCTTTTAAATTTAAAATTCAATATACATGCCAAACAAATTCATTTGTTGCAGTAATTTGATGAACACCAGTTGTATGAAACAATAGGTACCAATTTTTTTTTTTAATTCGTTACTATGCAAAAGGCCAGATTCTTCCCTCAAAATCCCTTCAAAGCACAGAATGAAATCAGACACACACTGCCCTGGTTTAAGGGGTCCCTAATATATCCCCATGAACCACAACCAAACGATGCTTCCAAACCCTTAATGCCATACCATCTCACCTTCACAGAATTAGGCCAGTATTGAATATGCTTTAAGCTGGCATAATGTGTCACTGTCACCAAAAGAAACAGACACACCCTGCTCCCCTTACTGCTTGCTTCCACCCCCATCTCTCAGCCAGCACAAATGTTTGTGCAGCAAACTGATCCAGCTCAAAGCGAACCCTTCCCTGCCTGCCCCTCCCCCAGGTTAGTTCAATCCTCAGCCCGGCTCACCACATAACCATACAAGTATTTGCCTGCACAAAGGAGGAAGCAGCAGAGCAGGGTGGAAGCAAACAGGACCATGTTTTTCAATGGTGGAGCTGGTCTATGCCAGCTGTATGCCAATGCAAAGCACGAGTAGGTCGAAGGCTGGAGTCCTGCAACATAAACCTCATGGATCCAGGCCTACGGTGTGCCATTCTTCCCCTTCCTTTCTTGGATTCCACCCCTTTGCTCACACAGCCACTGACAGGTATGCAACTGCCAGGTGAGTTGGTTCAGGGTGCCGAATCAATTGAAAACTAATCCTACCAAGAAAAAAAAAAGTTGCTAATTTTCAGCCAGTATGGGTTCCTGAACCTGTTCCCAGCGCAATCCCTAGCACAAGGAAGGAAGCAAAAGAAGGATGCTGGGAAGGTGGGACGCCCAATTTTGATCAGCTTGGGATGCTGTGGAAACACTCAGACACCGCCACATTTTAAATTTCAACTTGCCTGCATAGCTGGATGTGGATATTTTAATCAATTTTTTCCTAAGATTAAACCTTATTCCAATCTTTGCAGGAACCTAAGCAGCCATAGTCTACTTGGGCACAAGAAGCAAGAAGTGAGGCCAGTTCACTACATTAACCACTTTCATCCTTCATATTCAATAAAATAAAGAGAGAGCATTAATTTCTCTAACTTAGTGAGAGTTTTACCAGATAATTATTTTAAACATCAAACATCACTGATTAAATCACCTCCGATATTTGCATAAGAAAAACATACATGGAATAAAACCATTGCAGCCATGTTAAGTATTATCTTAACGATAGTTTAGTCCTTTACATGGAATTTAAATGGTTCTGGTGATTAAAGTCGTCTAACAAACCTATCTACTCAGGAGTGAATTTCATCCATTATTCAAAAGTTGTTTTGCTTAAACTACAAGTCCCAATGATCACAAAAATGAACAAAATTAATTTCAATGAGATCATAATCAGATGCCTAATAAACATGGATGTAGCTACTTTCAAGGTAATTTTTGAACAATGAAATATCATAAGCAGATAGAGACTGTTAGCAATAATCTTTTTAACTTATGAACAATGGGATTTATTACTGGATTGTTGAATTTAGCAGAGAACTATCTCCATGCAAGGTAAATGTGATTGTTTATGTTCATCCAGTTAACAAAGAAAAGAAATATAATCATATAAATTCAAAAGATAAGACATATCAACATTACAGTTCAAGAACTGAATTGCAGAATCAGATGCATGTTTCTGAAAACCAGTCTTCCCAAATGCCATATATTGTATTTTTCCAGTTAATGAAGCTCTCATTTTCTTACAAAGCTAGATTCTTCCAAACACTACCACCTGCCTACAGCAGCATTTTAAGACAACTGATCTTCTCTTTAACAGAAATTTCTGGTATGATGAAAAAGTGTTCCAAAGTATTCTACCTGTAAAAATTATACGGAAGTGAGAACAGTTTATTTTGACTACAATTCACCACCAACATTTGAGACAAAACACTGAACTGGAAAGTGAGCAAAACCCTGAAAAGCCATTTAACCATATATTCATGCAACTGCTGACACACTGTTTCAACAAGATTTTCAAAGCCTTCTTGACATGGAAGTAAATAAACTCAGGGAATCTCAGTCAAGGAACAAAGTTCCTAATTTCTTTCTCTTTAGAGTGAACAGTATTTGCATCTGAACTGGTGATTTATACTGATACAGGTTTCTTTTCAAGCAGGCATAGATAGGTGTGCTGTTCGAATGCACTTGCTAACCAAGGAAAACAGACAATGAATTTCCCTGGCACTTCTGCTGACTACAACAAAAACACCAGGATGCTTACTGGATCTGAACCCGTGTATCTTAACACCAAACCACTTTTAACAGAGCAATAAATCTTTAAAAATTAGGTTTCTGTTTCGCTAAATACAAATATACTGTAGAACTAGCAGAACAGATTTAATGACAGGTACACAATTATGGAATTACTGCTAAGGTTAACACCATTAAAGACTTATTCAGAGAACTTTTTTGCTCATTATACTAAACATCACTTTGCCAGTAGGCGTTAAAGCAAAAAAAAAGAAAAAAAATCAAGGACTATTTAAAAGTCACAAATAAAATACTGGTTAAAAATATTAATATCAAACCACAGTTGGCAACTTTTTCAACACTTACTAAAATCCATCCTGATTTCTGCATAATGTCTTCATTGCAACAACAGTACTACCTTCAACCCACAGTACAAAAACGCTTCTAGTGATTTCTAATCATGATTATCTCATCTCATGCAATGACTTTGAACAAGATGCAGTGACCAGGAAAATGCAAAAATATGCATTCTTCTTCAGAAATTTCAAGTTTAGATGAGCACCCAAGCCAAATGAATACTGAGACAACCTTTGACGTCTGTGTGTCTTCAGATCTAACCTTGCTACATTTAAGTCTAGCGATACGTCGCAGGAAGAGCAGTTTAAAATGACGAGGAAGTGAGCTAGGTACCGCTTTCATTCATACACACAGCACCCTTTTGAAGAGCCTGGAGGACCCCCTTCCCCTGGCAGGCTCTGTCTGCGGATCCCAACCCACTAATCCGACAGAGATCTCAATTAGTCTCAGGGCTCGCACCTCGAAAGCCCCTCGGGTTTGCTCAGCGACGTGCAATAGCAAACGCACTTGTCTTGGGAGGCATGTGACGGACGCGGCTGCCCCGGAGGAAGGAGCGAGCGCTTGACAGGTGACACGAGATGAGACACAACCATCAGACAAGCCGAGTACCGAGGAGGCGAGCGAGCGGTCAAGGCAGCCGGGACCGCTCCCCGCGCCAGACCTGCCTCCAGCACAGCCACAGCCCGGACAAGTTTACCGCCTCGTCTTTGTTTTTAAACTCGCACTCCGCTCGTCCACCCCCGCTCCCTCCCCAGTCCCACACTAAGGCAGCGATCCCCTCTCCGTCCCCGGCCTTCCCCGCCCACAAACAGCCCCGGGCCGGAGTCCCCCGTGCCCGCGGGGGCCCAGCCGCCACCGAGCTCCCGCGCCCGGACCCACGGGGAAGGAGAAGCAGGTCTACCGCGGGGCACGTCCCAACCCGGCTCCCACGGGAGGAGGCCAGACAAGGGAGCTGCTCCGAGGCCCAGGAGGCTCCGCTGGGAGGGGGCGGCAGCGGAGCCGGCCAGGCACCCCGCGGGAAGGAGCTGGGGGAGGGGGCGAGGACCAGCACCCACCTGGGCCAAGAGCCCCGCGCTGGCCGCCGGGCCGGGCCGCCTGTGACGGGCGAGACGGCGGNGGAGCGGCGCGGGGGCCGGCGGCGAGGGAGGCGGCCGCGAAGCGTGTCTTACCGGTTCCTCAGGTTAAAAAAAAACAACAAATGATTAAAGCTGTGATTGCCCGCACGGTTCTGGGAAGGACTGGCTCGGTTTGCTATAACTTTTGTAGCACTCTATATCACGGTGTTACTGTAGATGCTGCCGCCGTGACTTCTCACCTGGAGCCGTCGGAGGTGGGCTGCGTTTGTAAGGTTGCATTACATGCGACTGAACGCAAAGGCAGGGGCTGTGCATATTTTAGAAACAAAGATACAGCAGAATTAATGTGGGAAACAAGAAGAACCAGAGGAGGTGCCACACCTGTGCAGGTTTCTGGAAACGCTTAACACTCCGAAAACCCACGCGTTTATTCCTGCTTTCACTACCTGCACGGCACTGTGTCTGTTCTCCCTTTGCAGACCAATACGTGTGACAGGTCTTGGGCCAGAAGACACTGTGATTCTCATTTAATCTTGAATGTGTAGGTTTTGTCCCAATATACACAGAAAAACACTACTCACAGAGCAGCTAGCAGCCTGCATAAAATTCAGCTTTGTCTCTTCTTGTTATGCACCTGCTTTGGCCGTAATCTAACTTCTGAACTCTTCACCAAACTATGCCTTGCACCAAGTTGCTTCATAGAAGAGGTCTGCTATGTGTCTTGCCTTTCTCAGGGGTTGTGCAACTCCTCTTATGACTCTTTCAGTTACCTCATAAGGAGAATACAAAATCTTGCTCTTGCTCACTTTCTTCTCTTCCCTGGACAGTTACTGCTTTTTAGCAGAAAAGTCAAAAGTAAATGGATCACAGTACTCCACTATCCCAACATTTATTTAATCTGTAGGTTGTGTGAGAGCTGAAAAAGCTGAAGTCCATGCAAAAATTTTCTTCAGATGGACATGCTAGAAAGGTGATAATACCTAGAAGGAAAAGGGCAGAGAGAGCACAACTGTGGTTTAGCATTTGTACCACTGCAGCTGTTGGCTGTCGTGCATGTGGGTTCAGAGAACTAGATGGATAAAGCAGAGCATATGGGATTTTCCTATATTTGAGTCATGTAATAGGTGAAGTCATGTAGCCAACACTGCCATCTAACATACAGTATATGCTCCTATGCCATAAACATAGTATACCAATGAGCTACAAAGCAGTAGGCTGTTCTTAAGACAAACATCTGCAGGATTCCTTGTGACCTTCAGGTCACAGGACTGGCCTTAAACTCTGCTCAGATGCAGTGTTGATCCCTATCTGGGAGTGCACATTCAACTAAGTATTGTGCCTTGCAATTTTTCCCTAGTCTTTTAAGCAGTGTTTAGATGAGCAAGGAATGAAGTTTCAATGTGTCTCTTCTTCTGGGTCATTTATTTATTTTCTCCTCCCTCTAGCTCTCACCATGCCTTCACCACTTCATGTGACTGGCTGCACTTAAATCAGGATTTATGTTAAATTAGGATAGCAGAGCTTCTCTTTGACAGTCAAGTTCAACATCTTCATCAAAGGTGAAGTGCTGTTTTTGTTAATGTGTGTGTTACCTTGCCCAGGCCACCCATATTTACTGTCAGACCAATTGAGTATTTAGATACTGGAACTTTGCTGCACTTTGTGGCTGTTATAGATCTTTCTCTGGGGGATTTTCTTACTTCTTGAGACCTTGCTGTGTTGCATTCCTGGTGGGAATTTCTGTTCTGTTGTTGTTCCTTCTCTTTCTCATTTCATAGATGTTTTGGATCCATGACATATTTGTTGCTGGTCCTATCTACAATCATTTCTGTCATCTCAAATTGAGATTATTTCAGCTCTGTCCCAATGTTGCATCAACTACAAGTCTTTCAAAGGTTTCATAGCTGCCTACACACTTTTGTAAATTATGAACTTTTATTACTTTAAGTCCTCTGATAGCATCTTCATTTCTATTAGATCTTGCTAAGCTTTATGTCAACTTTGAAGTCAAAAGCCTTCTTTGTTATTTCACTATAACTCACAGTCTCTCTTTTTAAAAATTAGATGCTGCTACCATCTTTAAAACTTTTCCCTAAGTGTTTCACCTGTAGATAAAATTTATAAAATTATTATTTTATAATAATAATTGTTTCAAATTGTTTGCATCGGCATTTTTTATGTGGTATTATACAGCCATTGCTGGATGTGCTAGATATATGGCTTTTCTGAGGCAACAGAAATAAACATACATTTCATCATTCTCTTGATTCATAAATGGTTTACCCAATTAAACGGTCATTTCAAAGGTGTTAAATTTTAGTTCTATTTAGAATTTTCTCCTTTATTAAAAAACTTCCACTCCAAATGAAAATTTTTGGAGATTAACGCCTCCTTTGTATTTAAAAATGAGGTCATATAAGCAGTTTGGAAAGATTCTCAGTATTTTAAGAGGAAATAAAATTGAACTGCATCAGATATGTTGTAGACTGTATTTTCAGAAGTTCTCATTGCACTGCCCTAATGTATTTCAGTGTTAATTCATTCCAGGAACTCTTTTTCCATTTCCTGGATTCTTAGAAGATGACACCAACATGTTTTGGTGGGTTTTATAATGAAATTTGGACTCTGGAGGTGAAGTGCTTTTGCCTTTGGCCTGTGTTGATTTAAGCAGTATTCAATTCTGTAAGCAGGAGCACAGTGCAGTCACATACATTTTAACAGCAGATGTTCCCCCCTGTACTCAGCACTGGTGAGGCCACACCTCAAGTCCCGTGCCTGTTCTGGACCCCTCACTGCAAGGAAGGCATTGAGATGCTGGGGCATGTCCAGAGAAGGGCAACAGAGCAGGGGAATGGTCTAGAGGGTAAATCATATGAGGAGCTGAGGGAGCTGAAGTTGTTTAGGCTGGAGAAAAGGAGGCTCAGGGGAGACCTTATAGCTCTCCACAGCTACCTGAGGCTGGAGTAAGGAGGGGATCATCCTCTTTTCCCATGCAACTGGCAGCAGAACAAGAGGAAATGGCCTCAAGGTGCACCATGGGAGGTTCAGGTTGGACATCAGGAAGAATTTCTTCATGGAAAGGGTTGCTTAGCATTGGAATGGACTGGCTAGGGAAGGTGGTGGAGTCACCATTGCTAGAGGTGTTCAAGAAGTGACTGCACTTGGTACTATGGTCTAGTTGACAAGGTAGTGATTGGTCACAGGTTGGACTCAATGATCTTAGAGGTCTTTTCCAACCTAATTGAGTGTGTGATTTATCTGATTAAAACAGTGTTTTCTTATTTATTTTGCATTCTTTCTTAATATCTGGGCCTGAGAAAGAGAGGACTCTTGGGGAGTAGAATACCAAATTCTTCATTGTGTGTCTGCAGTTTCCTTTCATATGCTGTTCAGAGATTACTGGCAACAAACTTCTCAAGGGCATGAAGTGAAGACTTGTATCTCTTTTTCTCAAGAATTTTGTAACCTTTTGGATGTCATGTATAGTTTGTCTTCTCATCAGGGAAGTCTTTTCCGACTGATATGAGATATGTCTGCATCAGCATGAAGGCTGCATGTGTTTTTGGAGATGAATATGGATTCAGATCCTTAATGTTTCAACTATAACTTCTACTCTTGCAGCAGACATAGGAGAGTAAACAGTTTTGCTTAAAAATAAAATCATAGCAACAGCCTCATGACAAATCACAGAACTTTGTGGTCACTTCGTTATGTAATACAAAAGGCCTCTGAAATTCCTCTAGGCACCACCTAACATAGCTATAGGTGATGGCTCTACTATAAACATTGTCTTTTCTGTTTTATGACTGCAGTGAAAGCATGTTTCTGGTTGAAGCGGTGCAGAAGCTTGTGTGCTTTCTCTGCTATAGGAGGCTACCTAGAGTAATTGTATTCTGCCCCACGTTTTCCAAAGTCCATTTGACACTAAAAACCCACACATTCAGACTATGACAACATTTCAGGAGCTGGAAAACAGATTTACAAGGACAGAGAGTTGGAATTAATGTACTAGCTGAACAGAATAACGCCAGTCACGTAACATTCTGCATCCCCTCGTGGGGCATGTTAAGTAGAATAACCCTTTGTATATCACATCAAGAAGTTTTTGTTTTCACAACCAAACAAACCCTCTGCATACAGTAGGGCCCATAGAGCAGCTACTTACTGCCAGATCCTGTCCTTCTTATGAAAGCACACCTCCTCTGTACAGTTAATAGTATTTTTTTTTAGAAGGAAGTACAAGATTGAGCTAGTTTAAACCAGTAGTTTACTGCTTCATTGAGTATTGTCATTAGCTGCGATTTCACTTAAAAGTGAAAAGGAAAGTTCAAATTCAGTAGTAAATAAAGGTGTCTTGCAGCTGTGTAATTCACTTAGTGAATTTTTTCCTGAAATGGCTGCTGGGCATATGACAAACGTTCTGCTCTTACAGGGAAAAGGGGAGCAGACTTGGTAATTCCGGAATTCTTCTGATGGCTATTCATATTGTAATTTGTTTTTCCTCAGTTCTATAAATTGTCTTGTCCTTGTACAAATAAGCCACTGACAAGGTTAAAGGATCCATGAGTTCTAAGTAATACTCTGTGAAGGACAGCGTACTTGATGTTGTGACAGTTGGTCAGTAAACTTTTAAAGATAATACAATGAGTTGCAAAAATGTAATTTTAAACTTAGGTATTTCCTCTGACCTCATTTTAGTCTGAGTTTGCTGTCTGAGGTACTATGTAATTTATTCTTAGAGATGCTAGGTCATCCTTGGTCCTTTATCATTTGAATATTGAAAGCCTGAAAAACATCATTGCAGGTGAAGCCACTTTTTGGGCCTCACAAGTATATATACTAATTCAGTTCTCACAAGCTAATGTTCTGTGTAACCAAACTGAACTGGTTTCATTTTCCTGAAAAAGGCTGTCATATGCAGCTCCTGTAACTTCTTGGAGATGGAGATGGATCAGTTTGTTGAATGTACATACATCTGTTTCCAGGTTATTAAGCCTGTAATAAACAAGTGGGATACAAATCTGATTATGGCCTCAGAACTGTGTACACTTGACTATGTACTATGTACAAAGCAGTGGCCAAAGAACATCATCACAATGGCAGACTTTTAAAAATTAGGCAACTTGTGCAGCTGCATTTTTGACTTCCTTGTGGGCATCAAGTATGATAGAATTATGTTGCCTATCATACAGCATTTTTTCTATTTCACACCTTTGGGCATATAGAATAGAGGCCTCTCACAAGAAGAAACAGCTGGTTATTTTAAATCTCTGCATGCAGCAAGTGCCCTTTGCCTTACTTATTTAGTGAATAAATACTTAGATATTCTTAGTGCATTTGTCATTGTGTTAGTTGATACTTTGTTAGCATTAGTGGAATTATTTCTGTGCTTCTTTTGAAAGAGAAGCAATATAATTTCATTTTGCTTACAAGGAAATGTGGGTTAGGGCTGCAGCAGGTCTTGGTACTGCACAGCTTGGATTTGTGGTAGTTAATGTTGAAGAACCTTAGTGGTGGGTGAATTCAATTTCATCTAGTTCTCTGTCCAGCTTTCCTGTATGGTATGTGGTGGAAGCAAGTGGACAAACAGGATCACTGGGGATCCACTCTGAAAAAGATGCTGGCTAAACTTTTCACTGTGAAATGGCATTTATGTGACTGAAGTCACAGTGACTGGGGAATAGTGCTAAATAATCTTGACAGATGCCGGGTTTGTCAGTTGTGTCCCCTGAGTCTGTACTATGACTGCTGTTGGAAAACTTGCTGGTGGACTGTGCACCTTTGCCTCAGCCACTAAAGGACTAATCCAGGAATGTTCAGTTAAGTCCACGCTGCGAGTTCAGAACCAGGACACTGACAAATATTCAGTTTTGCCAACACAGCTACATGGGACATGTTTCAGTGCAGAAGCAGAGCAGGCAGGCAAGTAGAGATGCGGAGCTTAAAAGTGTGTCCCTCAGAATCCTCAAAATAACAGAGTTGGAAGGAGCTGCTTGCTCCGCTTGGAGTTCCTGTCAGTCAACCTTTTTTTTGCTAGACACCTAAGGGAGTGTCCTTTTATGCAGAATGTACATATTCAAGGCTAGGAGAAGCCATCCTGTCCTTTTCCTGTAGTTCAGTGATTAGAAAGCCTGAAATTCCCTTGTGAGGGATGTGAATTTCGTTTCATCCTCAATCTGTGAAGTTATAAATCAATATTTTCCACATACTTAAGGTGTGCTATAGCCATCATAGAGTTACTACAGCTTCCTTAAGCTCTGAAATCAATCCGCTGAAATTGTTTAATTGATCATCTGGGTTGGACTTCTAGGAGTAGAACTAGCTTGCTGGGAAGTACACTTGGAAGTGGTCAGAGATGTTTTGGGAACCTCACTGAAGTAAGAATTTTTGGAATGTAAGCACCTCCATAGCTGGAAAACAACAGGATGAGAATTTTTAAGACAGTAATTTTGGATTTAAGGAACATAAGTGTTCATTTTCAGCGTCCAAGCCCTCTTATTGGAATAGTCACTGTGACTTGTCTCAGGTCACACAAACTAACCAGTGACAGAGAGGTGGGGTGAGGCGTTAGCATACAGACCAATACGTCAGACTGTGGAAAAATCAACATGGGTTTTTGTAGATAGAGAAGCTTTGTCATAATTATGAAGTTCTTTGACGAAATCAACAAACTGATAAACCAAGGTGATACATGCATTGTAGTCATTTCGAAAGAGCCTCTGGCAGTCTCTCAGCACTGCTGCTGCAGAACACTGTGGAGCAGCTGTCAGGTTAGGAAGGAAGCCTCTCTTGTGAATGAGTAACTAGCCGAAAGAGAAGGGTTAACAAGGTAGCAATAAATAGTCATTTTTTACAATGTGGGAGAGTTAGATTGGACTCGCACAGGGATTCATGCTGGGACCTGCACTAGTTAGCATACTCAGAAATGGTCTTGGAAAGAGACTTGAGTAAAAGCAGCAGCACAGTTTGCTGCCTATGCAAAATCCTGTGCGGTAGTGCACTAGAAAGCTGACAACAAGGAGTTTCAAAAGGATCTCCTTCTGCTGAACAGCATGGGTGTTAGACTAGAATCGGGAATTCGGTCTCTAACTGTAAAGTAATGCAGGCAAAACCAATAAAGGAAATAAAAGCAAAGCAGTGCATTAGCAGCTAGTAAATTGAATGGAATACAGTGGCCTTTGGTTCTGGTTTTCCCTAGCCAATGATTTACAGAAAACTGAATGTGTATCAAAAAGGATTGTGCTGTACCTGACCTGTTCTTTCTACCCTTGATTGTTTATTTCTGGTCATTAAATCCAGAAACAAGTTAGGGATACTTGTGCAGTCCGATGCAGTATGGCCATTTGGCAGCTAGTATAGGACAAAGACACCAAGATGGTCAGGGGTGTGGAAAATAGTGTGTTGGAGAAGTCTGAGAGAACTGATATTGTTGAGCCTTAAGGAGGCAGCTATGGGAAGATCTTACTGCTGTTGCCCACATGGAAAAATGTGCCAGATTCTTCTCAGATGTGCACAGTGATAAGCTGAGACGGAATGGACACATCCTGCTAAGTTGTGCTTAGGTTCAGAGATTTATTTATTTCTCTTTCTTAGTCTCTTTCTCTCTTTCAGTCTCTCTGTCTCTCTTTCAGGCTCTTTCTGTCTTTCTTTCTATCCTGAAGGTGGTCAAATACAGTAAGAGGATGCTAAGAGAAGCATGTGACCTCCTTCCAGGGAGATACCCAGTTTGCCCAGTTTGCCAGTTTGACATGGTCCTGAGCAGTCTGGGCTGAGCAGTAGGCTGTCCTAGGTGTCCTCCAGAGGCCCATTGCAACCTATGGGTTCTGGCTTCTCAAAATGGGTTCTTACCACCTACTTGTGTCCTAACTATACATTATTTCACATGGTATATTCATGACAGAAGTGGAATATATTTGCTTCAGGTTAACAACTACATATTAAAACTCAGTTCAAGAATGTTGTGGGGCTAAGACACTTTGGATTTGGCATAAACAAAGCAAGAGTCAGCTATAGTACTTTCTGTCTAGTGGCTTGACCAATTATTGAAATAGTTTGTAAAATGTCAAGAAGAGCAGTTGATTGTCAGGGTGCATCTATAGTTGGAGTCAGTAAATGGTACTGTTGTCCATTTTTAAGGTTTTTGGTTTTTTACTTCCAATGTCTTCTTTAAACAAATGAGATATATTAATTTTGCAGACACTGAATGATGGGGAAGAGTATACCTAGCATAGCATATTCTGCCATGTCACATGATGTGTTTGTGCAGATACACATTCTCTGCATTTGGATCAAACCTGTCTCCAACAGGGAAGTCAGTAAAAATATATTCTTCACCCTGATATGTCTAACTAGGGTCAGTGCTTCTTAGTACTTGGGTTAAGATCTTTGAAAGGTAAGACAGTGCTGTTTGTGGCTGACTTCTTCTGTTCAACACCTGGCACGCATGGCATGAACAAACAATTCAGACTCCAGCAACACCCAAAACTGCCCATCACTGTTTTCTCCTGTAATAGGAACTCTTATTTGTAAGCTGAAGATCCTGCCACAGCTCAGCAATTTAACAACTGTGTATTCACCAGCAATACTTACAGAATAAGCTGAGTCCTATAGTTTTAAAGAACAAGTATACTTCAATTTAATTACAGTCAGGCCTGAATAAAAATGAAAGGGTTTGCATGTCTGTTAGTCTGTATGTGGGTAGAAAGGCAGTGAGGTTAAGATAATAGGCTCAAAATGTATTCTCAAAAAACATTTAAAACCACAGCAGGGTGTGATTGTATGCAAATAAGTATTTTTGCAATAGCAGATTAAACACCTTATGGAATTTGTATGGAAAACTGCATGCTTGTACTTGATGCAAAGTATGATTAAGCACCAGTGTGTGGAGTTTTTGCCTTTGGTCAAAAATTAAGGCAGATTTAAATCAATCAATGGTTTTTCACAGTGTATATTATAAGTTATGAATGGTGAGTACTGGAGAGAAAACATAACTTTCTCCTTGGGTCTGCACTGTTATGAAAATGTGTCCTGCTATGGTTTCCAATCAGTAGATGCATGGCAGTAGCTGGAAGTCTGGTGATAACACGGCAGCATGTAGGATCTGAGACAATGAGGGAAGAAAAGTGGCAAATTGATGTAAACTTTAACCAGAATAGTTGTTACTGTGTGTATTTTGCATCAGCTTACAGACAACTTTTCATGAATGGGTGAATTAAGCATTTCAGGTTCCAGGACTACATTTAAATAAACGTTTTCATGTTCAAAGATTGTGAAAATGCCCCTCGGGTAACTCAGTCCTATAGGAGCAGCTATCCTTTTCCTTCTCAAAAAGCCATCCTTA
>VZTN01000984.1:25292-39890 GCA_013400515.1 Erpornis zantholeuca
CCGATGTTTTAAGAGAGGAAAAGCATAAAAAGCAAAATAAAGCCAGGGTTTTTTTCATTTCTCCCCAGAAAATAAGGAGTGGTATTCTTCAGAAAAATAAGAACCTTATTACCATATAGGCAGAAACCACCAAGTGAAGGTGTTGGGCCATCCAAAGTGATGAACCACTTCGAGCCCTTGAAAAAAATAACTTTTAAAGTTAGAGCTGAGACAGCCAACATAAAAGTCTGTGGAAATAACTTGGGGCATGTTCCCTTAGATAAGGCATAGAAGAAAAGGTGACTTATGGCAAAACAGAATTATTGGTAACGGAATGTAAATCTGTTTTTACACTGCCTCATTTTGCAGCCAGCATATTATTTCTCACTTTTAGGGCTGCCTAAGTGTTCACACACAGGCCAGTAGAAGCAAACTACATAATTGCTTGAAACAAGGGAAATAAAAGCAGCCTTGTTAATGTAATGATATTTTAAGCAATAATTATTTCAAGCAGAAATAATTAGATTTCCCTTCAGTAGCATATATTTTAAGGCAACTTAGGGACAGAATCAAAATATATACCAACATTATTCACTCATGCAGAAACAAGTATGGGGAAGAGTCTGGAGGATGAAGACCAATGAAGTCTTGCTCACAGAATTTTTCCTGAAGCAGTTTGATTCAGGTGAGACTAACTAACTATATTATAGAGAGAGATATGCCCAACTGTGTTTCTTATTCTGCACTGCCTCTTTGCATTAGGAGGGAAAGATGACAGAACAGTTTTTGCTTTAATGAAGCATTTTTTAAAAAAGAACCCTAAAGAAACAGACCTTCAAGATGAAGTGAGAAAAGGTGAAGTTTATGAGCCTGCCTGCCTCTTGGGGAAGTTCATTCCACTGCTAAGAAAACTTCTGCCCCTCATGGCAGAGCTTCATTATGGCAGAAGAGACAAATTAGTAACTGTGGACCACAGATCATCTTTGATGGGCTTTTCCTTCTCTCTCTGTTACACTCTTGGCCTTTCCTGAGATGTTCAATCAGCTGCTGTTAGTGTCAGAGCTCAGGGTAGACTGCATATCTTGGTTTTACATTAGACCCACTCGTCAGTGCAGACTTCTGTGAGGCAGCCTGAAGTATTTGAGGGTTTTGTTCTGCTTTCAAAATTGGTGGGTGCAGGATTATTTTGTCGAAGTAATGAAGCAAGATGCTTAGAGATTTTGTTTTTAAGTTTTTTTCCCAAGGCTACTTAATTCTGTGCCAAACATGTGCCACTCAAACCTCAAATAGCCTTTTTGCTACAAATGCAGATTTTCAGACTATTTTTGCTCGACTCTTTTTTCCATCTCTCCTTTCTTAAAATCCTAACAATTTTCATGCAAGTGACTTCCTGGAATACTATTTTTTTCAAAACAAGTCTGATTTGTTAGAGATGGTGAATTCGTAGACAGCAGTTGCTTTTCTTACCCACTATAGTTAGACTGAATTGTGTTGCCACAGGATGAGAACTGTACTGTACTGAATGTTTCTTCAGATCAAAGTGGATGAAGGGTATAATTTTAGAGCTGAAAGACATTGCTTGCAGTTGGAGTAAAGAACTGCAATTTATTATACCACCCATCCTATATTGCCTATTCAGATTGCAGGCCTTCAGGTCTGGAACTCTGCCTGAGCATTTTACATGTGCAGTGTTCTCAGGATACAATATAAATAATAATATATCATCAGTGAAGGGAATAGCCCAGTGGGGCAATCCACAACTGAGTGAACCTTTCAGATATTGTGGAACAAGGCCAGCATTACTTCAAAAACATTTCTTATTTCACAAAGTCAGTCAAAGGACTATATTAAAATCCCACTCAACTGCTTTGGTCTTATCAGATAAAGTATCTGTGTGTTCATTTAATATGGCTCTCATGCATTTTATCTTTATGCTTCATTTAAATATGAGAAGCAAACACATTTTATATAGTTGTTATTCTCCAATTACTACAAAAGCTTCTTGGAATCTTTGATCATGAGAATGTTAGTTCAAATCCAGTTCTGCTTTGCAATTACAAAGTGTCTTTACTGAAGTTAGTTTGTATGCTATTCCAACCCCAGAGTAAACCACAGTCAGTCCTCAAAAAACCAGGTATGACTGGAGCAGTAAAGAGATCAGAATGAACACAAATAACTGAGTTGATTTATGTGGTGGTGGGGTTTTTTAGACAAAAATTCCAACCAAAGCTGTAATGATAACAAACATCTGATGAAACATCAATGATTTAGCATTACATGGCATTTACAAAATGTTATTAATATTAAAATACAGTAGATCAGCAAATTTTATTTTTTGTGTTAGGGACACTAGGATAGAGGTTCAGACACAGTGTTTTGGTTTTTTGGGGGTATTTTTACACAAGGCCACAGAGAAGTGATGCAGGTATATGATGGCTGCTAACCAAGTTCAACAAGCTTGAGTGTGCACAGCAATTGGTTGATCACAATTTATGCAGAGCTGTCACACAAACTGTCTCTGGACTTAGGAAAGACTGAAGCTAGCAGTCTACAGCATCAGTGTCAGATAAAGCTCAAGAAGTAACAGCAGCAGCAAAACCAAGTTACACTTCTTTTGTCTTACAGATCATTTGTCTAGTATTTACTGAGTGGCAAAGTAGCTGTAGCATAGAACTGAGGAGAATGATGGAACTTATGAAGGGCAGGTCTTTTGGCAAATGTACAAAATATGGTGCATGAAAATAATTTTACTGCAAAGTCAAAAAGAGTGCATGTGGTAGCAATGGCTGGGTAACAAACTGACAAGTGGTTTGTTTAAATTTATGCCTAGGATATCTTCAGACTTCCAAATGTCTTAGCTTGATACTTGTAAAGGAATGCAGTAAAGTCTTAACAATGATGAAATATAAAATGTGACTATAGTGTCCCTTCTACTATTAAAATGTGGCTTCTTCATTTACTGATTTATTACCTTCATTCACCAGAAGTCTGATTGAAATTCACTCACTTCACAAGGATTGAAGGTCAGGTTTATTTAGTGAAGTACCAGGCATTTCCATCTCCAAACACAGAGGCAGAGCACTTGCAAGTGTTTAGTAGCATATGGGGTCAGATTAAACTAAGAACAAAGAATTTTCAGACAATGAATCCATGAAGAGTTTTACGGCTTTTCCATTTTAAAATACACATACTGTGTCAGCCTGTTCCAAAAAAGTAATGATTTTGTTTCTGTCTTTTATCCCTGAGGGGAAAAAGAATATTAGAAAAAATTTGCAGCCTTAGAAATGTATCTTCTTTATTCTCAGCAAATGCACAAGGACTATGACTCATTTCTTATTTACTAATAAAACCAAGCAAAACTCACAACACAGTTTAGTTTAAATTCAGCTAGATTGTGTTTGCTATTTGAAACTGTAGACTCCTGACTGTTAAAAAATGTCGAGTGAATCTATCAGGATGCAGGACTAGCAGACTGATCAGTGATGAGATGCTCCAAGAGTACAAAGTACCACCCAAGAGGAGCAGCCTGGTGGTTGGTGTTGCAGGCCTGGCAGTTGAGTGTACGTCAAATCAGCCATGCCCTCTGACATGGCCCACAATGTTCTGTCATGATCCAAGGCAATGCCCATCTTCATCTAACACTGCACCTCCTGGCTGTTGCTGATAAGGACTACACAAGGAAGATTCAGAGCAACCACAAAGCTTTGCAAAGCAGAGGATGCTTTGATCATTTTAAACACTATGTAGTAGGTGCTGTAGTTCAGTCTGTCTAGTTTAGTCCTGTGTCTTTCTTTACCATACAAACATGCTTAACCTGTAGGAGGAAGGACAAAAAAAACCAGTTCCAGTTGTCCAATATATATATTTATTCTACAGTCACAAAAAGTTGTGTAACTTCCAAATATAATGGGAAAATAATTCAATCTAATTTAGACATATTTATTTACTAAGGATGCAGCTCTTTCCTGAGATGGTGGCTTTTATTAGCTTGAAAAAAAGCACTCAATTTGTTTTCTCTAATGCTCTAATCACTACATGGGGTTATGGTTTTCCTTTGCTTGTTCCCTGTCCAGTCCTAGAGAAGTCCTGCAGAGCTGACTGTCTGCAGCTCACTGTGGGCAGCAGCACTGGCGTGTACTCTCATGATCTCATGGTGAAGAACTTCTAAAACTCTGTGATGCAGATTCAGTTTTCCTCAGGAATATTTAGCTTACCAAGTAAATGCTTTACCTACTACATGAAGTTCCATAAAGAAACCAGGAAATAACACCATCAGTTAACTGCAACCTCCTGAAAGTAACTTCTCAACATTCTCCTTTTTACCTACTCAGACTTCAGGTGGCTTGGGACCAGAATGGAGCAATGTTATGTGGAACACAGTTATAACTCTGCTCAGGACAGTAATTAAAACAAAAATTACCTGGATTAATTCTTACTTTAATAAATGTAGAGATGTAAAAGGAGCCACATGCTGGCCCTGTTACATTCAACAGACTTCGTGCATGGAACAATCCAGTGCTGCAACCCTATTCAGTTTCTACATTTTGAGTCCAGAAGTTGTCATCCTTGTTATATGCATGAGAGGCATAAACCTTGGTTTTACCAACTCTTAATACCTGCATTTACCCAGCATGCTCAAAGATGCAAGCTTAGAAAATATGATTTAACTGTGGAATGATTCTATTATCTTTTGTTCATAATAATCTAAACTGAGGTGCAGTTCTGTCAAATCAATTCAGCATGTGAAGAAGACCTTTCTTCATCATATAACGCATTTCTTGATCCTATGAATAAAGACATGTTTCACTGAAGCATGTTTAACTGAAACCCATGCTTTTTATTAACATTCTAGATTAGAGGTTAAATAAAATGTGCAATTTGAAAAAAGCTGATTTTGTAGACTGAAAAAAGGTGAGATTTGCCAGACACTGCAGAATTGAGATATTGAAGAAAAAAAGCTATTGGTCACTTCAGGTGAAAGTATTTGCAAAGCAGAAGCCAGTAGTAGATCAGATGAAATCTGTTTCTGTCCTAAAGTACAGAATTCCCCACAGTTGTGGGAATAAGAAGGGCAAGCATCTCATTTAACACATGAACACCTTAAAAATACAGTTATTATTAGGGGTGGAGTAGGACAAATACTGTATATTGCAATGTTAATGAAGTTTTTTTGTGGCCTAATCATTGACATTCAAGAGGTTTTTCCTATGAAAATAAAAACGTAAACTTTAATTTTGGATGTGATTAGCTATTTGCATAGGCAAGCCTGTTTCACTAGAAACTTACACGACTTCATGTGTTAGCTTAAAACATTTTAAAATGGAAAGAGTATAAATGTACCATAAAAGAATGTTACATAAATCCACACTAAATATATATAACAGGAATTTCTCATTGTTGCTATTCTTTTCTACCATCCTAATTCTCTTTTCTTCCCCTTACTTAAGTGAAACTGTTCTTCCCTGCTGTATGCAGGAAAATTAGAAATATGAACACACTTGGAAGTCAAAGGTTCATTTGTAGTATTTGTTAAGCTGTAAGCAGTCAAAGAAGTTTATCAACTTTATTAACTTTTAAAAAGTGATTACTTTTATTTGTGGAAAATCCTGCCATTTTGGACCTGCAATTGAGTGCAAGCAGAGTATGCAGTCCAGTACAGAGCCTAAGTTATGTTTTGTGCACTCAGATTGTCACATAATCTTAGCCTGAAAAAGAAAGGAAAAACCCTGAAAACAACCCTTCAAAACAACCCCTAAAAACAACAAAGATATTTGTATTTTGAAAGCTGCTTCCCTTGCCAAATGAACAAAAATTGTAAACATTGACACTTTATTTTGTGCCTCCTGGCACAGCACATTTGATTTGCTGACAAGGCTGCCGAACAGTTCTCTAACATGCAAGAGAGAATTTAGTCACCTCTACTGAAACAAATACAGATTGTCTCATGAGATGATCAAGTCTCAAAGCAAATGAGATCAACCAAAGTTATCACAGATCTGCCAAAATCCCAGTAATTAAGCTGCTGGAGAGACTGGAGAATATTTTGGACATACCTGCCACCTGGTGTTTGGTAAACAACATCATGTCTGAAAACAACCTGAAATGCTCTTAAATCCATATTCTCAAGAAACAAACACACACTGATGTGTTTTATATGGATGAAATGTATAAGCAGAGAAGAGGTATTGTCAGCATCAGTCTAGAAGAAAAATTAACAGGGTGCTTTAATGTTGCTTCCAGTTCCATCTCTACTGACTACAAAAATTCTCCAGTAAATCTTTGACTTAACCATATCTACACATCTCCTGTCAGATAATGGCACTTTTGGTGAGAAACCTCCTGGGCAACAGCCTTATACAACTTCACAGTCTGACTGTAAACTACAGTGGGCCAAACCCAAAGGAAAGAACTAAGGTATATGAGATGGAGCTAAGTAAGAAAAGGACTAGTGATACATAATACTGGGTACTGAGTAACAAATCATTGTCTGAAATTACTGTGATGAATATTAATTTGTCTTAGCTAAAACATTTAAAACCCCCAAGTCTTTATCGTGGAAGTGGCAATGGCACTGACTACTAGTTTTGCATACTTGATATTGATCCTCACTGGAAAAACTCAAAACAGTAAGCACATAAACTGAGATAAACCATGATTTATCTTTACCTACCAAAAGGTAACTTCCAAGTGGTGGCTAAAGCTTTAGTGTAGGCAACTGAACAAATTACTGCGCAATTCAGTGGTATCAAACTGTACCTGTAACACAGTGAGGATTTTTCTCCGCCTCTGCAAAGCAAGATTTAAATACAACTGTGTTTCCCAACACTAACTCAGGATGAAGCCACAGTCTAAGGTCAGTCTCAGGAATATAAATAGCATTTAAGTTTGCACCCTGGCAAGCACAAACCAGAACTATTTTTCTGGAATTGCATCTTCGTAGGGCTGCCAAAAATAAAGCAGAGTGTAGTGTTGGCATTTTTCTTTTTCTTCAAGGCAATGGAGGTCAAATGCAACTGTGTCCTTAGGTGCCCCACTCCCTTTCACTTCTAATAACTTTGAAAATAATACGCACTAGAAGATCAACATTGACTGTAAAGTTACTGTGTACACACATGCTCTCGGGTGTTTGCATCAGTAACTTTTAACTGCAGAGCACATGGGCGCAAACATAACCTCTCCATTAGCTGAGATCCAGGCAGTTCTTGGGGATATCCTGTGCAGGGCCCAGAACTGGACTCCATCCTTTTGGTCCCATCCAACTCAGGATACTCTATGACTATGATTCATATGATTAATTGTAGTTAACTTCTCCCAGAATTGATTTACTGTCCAATACAGGGCTTGGTTGCTTTCTCAGCATCTGAAAAAAGTATTTTCTAATGAAAACACAGATCCTAACATGGAACTTTGTAAAGCAGAAGGTGCTCTTCCTGTTGTCTATTGACTGCTCAGAACAGACAGCTGTCTTAGCAAATCAGAACTATTTTCATATTACTGAGAGGAGTCTAATGACTCTTCTAAGATCTTTGCAGAGAGCACCAAGGAGAATAAAAAAATACAAAAAGTTGAAAGAAAAACTGAGGAAAAAAGACCACTAACTACAAGCAGAAATTACATCAGTGGTCTAGCATGCTGATGGCTACTAACAGTGGAACTAGGATCATTGCTCCTGTATCCTAGGACACTAGACTGTTTATTGGATGTAAACAAAAAAATTACTTCAGGCTCCCACAAAAAAGTTGGATTCAAAAGGTACATCTCCATTCTTTTTTGGTCTGTTCAAGTCTGTTTCGGCAGACTTATTCATGTTAGTCACAGCTCTTGCAGAACCTCTTTGATATTTCATTTGAGCTGGTCATCATTACTATTATTTTAACTGACAAATATGAGAATAATAACATTGCATACATCATGTGCTTTCCATTCCCATTTTTGTTTCAGCATGCACAGTATACTGTGGCCCATGCAAGTCTTATTCTCAATGCACAGCTCTGAAAATGGCATTCTTCTTCTGCTTAATGGCTGCTTAAAAAGAAACTGACTCCTGAATAAAGAAACCAAAGCACTTAGGTAGCCAAAAACTGACAATTTCGATAATCTGCAGTGCTAGGAAGGATCTGTGTGGACACCACTGTACAAGCTGTTCCTCAACCTAAATGTATAAATAATACCATAAACCAAGTGTGCCAAGTTGCTGTTCTTAATGAAAACCCTAAGTCTACATATTGACTGTTTCATTTCAGTTTACCAAGCAATATAAAAGCCAATCCATCATCAGTTGTTTCAAACATGAAGAAATGAGTGCTTTGTTCTTAAAAGCACTAAAAACATTTTTTAATTTTTCTAAAATCAAATTTTTTTTATTTATTGATTTTTCAGGGGAACACCTGCTAGTGGCTTAAGAATTATGTAGAAAGTTTTGATAGTGAGGGGGCTACAGGGGTGGCTTCTGTGTGAAGCTGCCAGAAGCTTTCCCCATGTCCAACAGAGCCGATGCCAGATGCCTCCAGGATGGACCTGCTACTGGCCAAGGCTGAGCCCAACAGGTTGCTGATTTAAAAAGGGGAAAAAAAAATCGGCTTGGGCAGGGGGAACAGGAGCAGAGAAGAGTGAGAATATGTGAGGAACAGTCCTGCAGACACAGTGGTCACTGAGGAAGGAGGTGCTCCAGGTGGTGGAGCAGAGATCTGCCTGCAGCCTGTGAAGGACCCCACACTAGAGCAGAGGGATGCCCAAAGGAGACTGCGATCCCGTGGGAAGCCTGCTCTGGACAGGCTTCAGTGGCCCCATGGAAAGGAGCCCACACTGATGCAGGTTTGCTGGCAGGACTTGTGACCCCATGGGGGACCCATGCTGGAGCATTTCCTGAAGAAATGTAGCCCATGAGAAGCTCTCACATCGAGAAGTTCACAGAAGACCATCTCTTGTGGGAGGGGCACCAGGCTGGAGCAGGGGAGAAGTGGAAGGAGGAAGGAGTGGCAGAGATACCATTTGATGAAGTGACTGTAGTACAGTGCAAATATTAAACAAAATCCTATGAAACAGCACTGGAATAATTTGCTGCTTCTGAGCATAGTTTGTAGCATTGGTGCATTTATATGTGTTAAAGCAGCTTTGGAGCTAGAAACTCTTACCTGTTTTAAAAATAAGTTATTTATAATCCTGTTTTCAGAAAGTGTTTTTACTGTGCTAATAACAGAGAGACATGCCAAAAATCACTGTAACCAGACTTAAACAACTTGCATACCATTGTATTTCAACCTCTGCCTTAAGTCAGGGTATGCTACTTACAGTTGTTTTTGAAGCCAACAGCTGGACAAGAGACAAGAAATATTAAAATAAAAAACTGCGTCTTTTATTTTTAGCTTTAAAGATGCATCTCTAAACAATCAGTAGAAATAAAAAAAAAAGTAAAAAAAGTAAACACCAGCATTTTGTAAAGTCACATTGAACTAATACAAGACTTAATACAAAGTTTTCATACATGACTCAAATGAAGTTTAAAAAAAAAGTAGTCTGGTCTCCAAGACCACTTCCACTTGAAATAAATCGTTAAGTACCCACAGATCTTAACTATAAAACAAGGATACATTCTTTTTTTTTCTTCCATTTATGGAGTTGATTGCCACAAACTTCAATCATTTCCCAGTGAAATTCTCATAGTCTCAATTACAGAACTGAAGAGAACTCACACAATTCCATGACTGAAGTCTTTCCATTTTCAGTACACACAAGTCAGCACTTGTCACATATCTTTAGACTGATCATCTTCTTCAAGTTTTCTGATTTCACTCTTTAAACAGTTGATGGTTTCACGACTTGCTTTTAGTCTTTCTTTAAGCTCAGCAATTTCAAAACTAGTCTTCTTTTTGGCAGCTTCAAGCTTCTCCCTGGTTTTCACTTCAAGATCTGCAACTGTGGAGGTGATAAAGAAAAATAAATCTTTTAAGTACCATGAAAAGTTGCAATTCTCTTTTAAAATTGTAACAGTAATTTGGATGGCATGTGACCTGAAAAAAAAAAATCTATTACTGTAAGCCTTAAAGATTCAATGGTTGTAATCAAAATGGTATCCACATAACAATGTGGATTTAAAAAAAAAAAAAAGCTTGTTTTGCAGCCTCATTCAGCCCTCAGCCCCTCAGTTTTGTAGACAGAGTTACACATTCCATAAAATAATTTCCTGCAGTTTTTTTAAAGATTAGGTGAGGAAAATAAAACCTGACATGGTGACAGCAAATATAGGGGAAATGACAGAGAACTATGAATATGTGGTACCCAGTGACAGCACATGAGGCCACAGGCACAAACTGAAACATGGGAGGTTGCCTCTGAACATCAGGGAATATTTACTGTGAAAGTAACCAGATGATTGCCCAGAGAGGTTGTGGAATCTCCATCCTTGCACACATTTAAAAGCCACCAGACACAGATCAGCTATAGGTGGCCCTGATAGGGCCAGGGGTGGACAAGATGCATCCACAGGTGCCTTCAAGCCTCCACCACTCTGTGGTTCCTTCTCCATGTACTGTAAAGTGGAGTTTAATTCTACATATCTAAAAGTTTTATTGATGCTGCCCTGCTTTTACAAATATCTGACATCAAGTATCCTCTATTTCATTATCTTTTCATGCCTAAGTTTTAGGATGAAGATGACTTCTACTAAGGCCACAGAGACCCCTCACATCCCATACATTATATAATTGTGGGCAGTGGAAAATATTATCTGTTTCATTAGCACATTTTAAGGAAATATTTATACAAAAAAAAAAAAAACACACTAAAAGTTTCTACCTATTCACTGGAGAAATATCCAAATTTTTTAAATGAAAAAAGTTTAAATTTGGATGTTTTTATGAATGATATTATTAAACATTTTCTAAACAAGAACTGCAACATGCAACAATAACAAAAATCCACTTCAAGACTGGCTGAACTGAGGCACAAAATACAAGCAGCTCACACACCCACACAGCCAAGCAGACATAAGGCAAATAGGAACCCTAACTTTGAAGAGCTTCAAACTCATAATCACTCTCCACTCTTAGCTCTAGGTGTTTGCTGTCAAAAAAATATCAGACGTTTGTTGTCAGGTGAGGTCAGGTGAGGTGGACTATGATGGTTTAAAGTTTATAATTATTAGGGCAGGAATTTGGCTCAATAAGTACTAAATCTTCTACTCTCAGAAAGCAAACAAGAGATGAAATACAAAAGATCAGAACAGAAATAATCACTAAACACACTACAATTTATGAACCAATGGATCTTAATTTAATTTCCTTAATCCCCTCAATATTTTTCCTTACATTTGGGAAAAATTGGATAAAAAGGACACAAAAACCATTACACTGTACTGAAGAAGTATGTTGTGAAATTACCTCCAGTTTAAAGATGTAGAAGGGAAAAAGACAGGAAGAGCTTTCCGACACTATTCTTTACCCACAAAGGGCTGCTGCTTTGACTTGAACATCACCAACTGTTCTGTACTTCAGGGCTTCAAGTGTGACCTTTGTTTGCAGTGCTGAACAGAATCAGGCCACAGGGTGGCCTTCATTTATTCTCTGTTTTAATTCATTTCAAAGATGTCAGACTAGGTGTAGATCATGTCATCACTCTTTATACCAAGTAATTTCTAATTCCTTTTTTTTTTCAGCAGCCATATGGGTAAGAAAATCTTAGAAGTTTTCAGGTAAGTATTAATATCTTTGCAAAAGTTCAAGTTAAAATTAATGCAAAAATATCACTTTTTAGCAGCATCCAAATCCACTGCACTGTTACAGCCCAGAAAAAAAACCCTACTAACAATGATTGTTATTTCTAAAATTAAATATTTTAATTTTCTACTTACACTCTGTTTCGTGTTTATAAGCACCTAGTGTTAGTTGACGAGATGTTGTTAACAGCTGCTGCATCATTGCAGTAGGATCTTGAAATATCTAATGAAGGAGAAAAATACAGGCTATCACTAATATTCTTCAAAGGAAAGTGAGGATTACATTAAGAATGTTCGTACCATTTCATCATAGAATTCAGAAACTACAGTTTTCTTCCCCAGGATGGCATTGGTATCCGACTGAAAAAGCTTCAGCAAGTGATATAAGGTTACCTATGCAAAGACAGAATTTTATTAGCTTGACAATTGAAGGGAAATAGAAATCTTGTTCTAGATATCAGAAAGTAGTATTTGTTCCTACAAAGCAATTGTATAAGATCTAAAAATGTTTTAGGAATGCAAATATAAATGTCATATAGCTTCAGTAGAATTACTTAAATTTAATATTAACTGTTAAAACATGCCAACTACCCAAAGGCCTCTTGAGATTTCAAAAATGTCTGGGATAAAGTGGTTTAGGACTGGTATATGAAAACTACTAATACCACCTTCTCTCAAACACTTCCAAATAGGTGATTTAATTAAAACTGATTTTCCCAATTAATCAGTTAGAAATTGCTTTCTGTGACGTTATCCTCCCTTCCTGAGAAAGTGAAGGACCAGGAAGGCTGTGAATTGCTTTTCACTGAAATCTCTCTTTATGGAGTTTCTCTTCCATCCCTGCAGTGCGTATGGCAGGGTGGGGAGAGGACTGGAAGCCCTCTTTTCAGCATCGAGGAGCCACTGACCCCCTTCCTGGCCCATGGCCTGGGAAGAGCACACATAGCCCATGCTTCTCCCCTTCCACAAACAGGCCCAGGAGCGGTGGTGGAGTGGAGCAGTACCTTACTTCTCTTGGTATTTCCTGGAAAGGAAGAATGTGACAGACTCCAAACAGCCTTCCAAGAACAGCAACAAAGAAAAAACACCCAACCAAGTTTAGGACAGCTTAGTCAAGCTGTGAATGGAATTAATACAAGTCAGGATGCTACTGAGCGCAAAAGCAGTAGCATCCTGAGTTGTAATAAGAAATAAGAAAGTAGGAAGAAACCTTTTCTACAGATTGCCACGTATTCAAGAAAAACATAAAATTCAGTTTCCCTCTCATTTAGCAAAAAATGGATAAATAAAAGAACTGTTCACATGACAGAAGGAACTCAATCCTTCCAGAAACATCCTTTTCCCCTAAAATAATCAAGTTTCCTACCTAAACCTGGACAAACAAGCCTACAAGACATGTCTAAAACACAGGAATGGAAGAAAGAAAATAATTCCAGTACTTTATGCAACTACAGAGCTGCCTTAACCTGCTTTTCTTAGGCAGGGACTTATTCTAGCATAGCACCTCTGCTGCTTTCTGAAATATCCTAGACCTTGGAAACTACGTGGAAGAGAAATCCTCAGCGTGTGCTCAACAGAGAGTAAGGTGCAATATGTGGTCACGCATTAGAAAATATCATAGAATCCAAGCACAGGAAAAGCAGTCATGAATACCAGGAGTAAAGTCATGAAGTCAGGAGTAAAGCACAGAATCCGGAAAACAAGACCAATCCTTAAATCAGTTTTCTACAAAACCAGACTTTTATTACTTCCATGGCCAATGAGAGTTATTTTGACCAGCAATTTCCTGGAGCACAACTGCAGGCCACCGTAATTAATTATTTAGGCTTTGTTAAAAGTTCAATGTACTTACAGGTCTTTCATTTGGATCAATGAAAAAGATCTTAATGATTATTTCAAATTCACCCCAGCCTGTTTCGGTGATTTCATATGGTGGTTTGGTAACAACTGCAATAGGAAACACAGAAGTGTTAAACCCATGATAAAGCTGGAACAGAAGCCCAGTTCTAGGAACAAATTCCAAAATACAAAACGCACCTCTTAAAGGATTACCGTAGCTTTCATGCAACTTGAATTGAATTTTTTTCACATATGCAGACATGTCCTAAAACAGAAATACTGTTATTTCTGATTATTCAGCACACCAAGCTACTATTCATTCATCTATCCTACATGCCTATCATTCCTTCTGACTTTAAAGAGTATTTCTTCTGACTTCAAACACAAAAGGAAAGCAAAATAGTAAATCCAAAAATTAGTTCTGGCACACGGGTGTGTTAGTATTTTGTCCCCACGTAAGTTCTCCAGTCTTTCCAGTCTTCCCCTAAACTGGAAAGATCACTCCAAAAACCATAAATGGAACCATGCCTTTCCTATGATTTTCTTTTTTTGGAAACCCACCAGCCTGTGTGTTTCCTCTGCTTACAGCCAAAGACCCTCCTGTCCTTTCCTCGAATCCCGGCTTTTCAAACCCCCACGTCACGGTGCTGCTCGGCTGGAAAAGACCTCTAACATCAAGGAGTCCAACCCTTAACCCAAGGCCGCCACTGAGCCATGTCCCCAAGCGCCACATCCACAGGCGTTTTGCACACTTCCAGGGATGGCGCTTCCCCAGTTTCCCGGGCCGCCTGCTCCAAAGCCCGACAGCCTTGTGCAGCGGCTCTGCTGTACCTCGTTCCGGTACGGCTTCACGTACACCGTCCACTGGTGAGTGTGACCATCCTCCTCTCGCTTCTTCCCAAAGTACCGCGCCACGTTCCCGTACACGATCGGCTTCACGATGGTAACGCCCTAAAGAAAAGGAACACAAGCGGACACGGCGAGCTCAGAGGAGCGCTGCCGCGCCGCCCCCCGCGGCCCGAGTTCCGCCGGCGGCCGCCCAGGCCGCACCTTAACCCTGCCGCCGG